>JACBWV010000099.1:566472-713972 GCA_013435795.1 Chlamydomonas sp. ICE-L
TTGGCGGAGCCCCCTCTTCAGGGAGGCGGGAGCCCCCATGTTTACCCATTTGTCCGTCCGACCAAAAATTGAAAATTGAAGCCAGACACGACAGCCAACGGTCGGGTAACTGCCTCGCTTCGGTCAGCTCCATCGTTGCCACCTTTCGTTCCGTTGCCAACACGCTCCGCCAATTTTCCAAGTCACTTGCGACGCTGCATAGGACTTGTTTTTTTACGGTTTAGCCAGGGTGAGGTGACTTTTGTTTTACTGTCATCAGGGCTTTGGATCCATTTGACGAGGTATTTGCTCTTGAAGTGAGCTGAGTTTTTGTTTTACAGTGTAGCCAGGGTGAGGTGACTTTGTTTTGTTTACTGTCATCAGGGCTATGGATCCATTTGGAAAGGTATTTGCTCTTGAAGTGAGCTGATTGTTTTTGTATAGTCTTCAGGACTTTGGATCCATTTGAAGAGATATTTGTGGTTGAAGTGAGTTTTTTGTTTTACAGTCTAGCCAGGGTGAAGTGAGCTGATCTTTTTTATTCCAGTCATCAGGGCTATGGATCCATAGGAAGAGGTATTTGCGGTTGGAGTGAGACTCTAGCCGGTGAACTGTTTATTTATTTTATTTATTTATTAAAGCACCGGTGAACTGAACCCAAACAAATCGAAAACGACGGTGGCCCAGAGTTCGAACTATGCAGATGATATAACTTCAATTTAAAGCTGTGTTGTATATATTTGATTGATCAAGATACTGGTCGATATCATGGTGAACGCCACCCCCGTGCATACGGCTGTCTTCAGGGCTTTGGATCCATTTGACGAGGTATTTGCGGGTGAAGTGAGCTGATTTTTTTGTATTATTACAGTCTAGCCGGTTAAGGTGCGCTTGAAGTGAGCTGAGTTTTTTTGTCAACGCCTACCTCGTGAATCCAGCTGTCTTCAGGGCTTTGGATCCATTCGATGAGGCATTTGCGGTTGAAGTGAGCTGAGTTTTGTTTTGCAGTCTAGACGGTTTTATACCTGTTGCATAACACACACAACCAAGCAATTAAATTTGTGTTAGGTGCGGTTGAAGTGAGCTGAGCTTTTCGTTTTTGAGTCTAGTGGGTTAAGGTGCGGTTGTAGAGAGCTGAGCTGAGCTTTTTGTATGACAGTCTTGCCGGTGAAGGTGCGGTTGAAGTGAGCTGATTTGTTTTTACAGTCTAGCCGGTTAAGGCGTAGCCAAATAGGCTAAATAGATCTGATGCACCGGTGAACTGAACCCAAACAAATCGTAAACGGCTGTCTTCAGGTCTTTGGATCCAATCAAAGAGGTATTTGCGGTTAAAGTGAGCTGACTTTTTTTTTAACTGTCTAGCCGGTTAAGGTGCAATTGAAGTGAGATGAGCTTTCTTTTTACAGTCTAGCCGGTTAAGGTGTAGCCAAATAGGCTAAATATATTTGAAGCACCAGGGAACTGAACCCAAACAAATCGTAAACGACGAGAGCCCGTAGTTTGTGCTATGCAGATGATATAACTTCAATTTCAAGCTGTGATGCATCTATATTTGATTGAGCAAGATACTGATCGGTCTCATGTAGCTCCATCTCAATTTGGGCTAGTTTGTTGTTGTGTTTTGCAGATCCATTTGAAGAGGTACGTACGATAGAAGTTAGCTATGTAGTATATGCATTTGATTAAGCAAGATACTGATCGGTCTCATGCAATTCTATCTCAATTTTTGGCTGGTTAGCTGTTTGAGAGACCTTATTGAAGAGGTCTTAACGATATATGTTAGCTGTGTTTTATATATATTTATTTGAACAAGATACTGATCAGTCTCACGCAACTCCATTTCCATTTTTTGCTGGTTAGCTGTTTTGAAGACCCATGTGTTGAAGAGGTATTTGAGATAGAAATGAGCTGTATTGTATGTTTGATCGAACAACATAGTTATCGGTCTCATGCAATTCTGTCTCAATTTTTGGCTGCTTTTCTGTTGCGTTGTGCAGACCCCTTTGAAGTGGTGTTTACGATAGAAGTGAACTGTGTTGTAAGTATATATATATATATATATATTTGAACAACATACTGATTGGTCTCACACAACTCCATCTCAATTTTTGGCTGGTTTGCTGCTTTGGAGAACCATTTGAAGTGGTGTTTACAATACAAGTTAGCTGTGTTGCATCTATATTTGATTGATCAAGATACTGATTGGTCTCGTGCAACTCCATCTCAATTGGGGCTAGTTTGCTGTTGTGTTGTGCAGATCCATTTGAAGAGATACTTACGATATATGTGAGTTGTGTTGTATGTATGTATTTGATCGATCAAGATACTGATCGGTCTCATGCAAGTCCATCTCAATTCTGTGCAGGTTTGCTGTTGTGTGTTTGCAGATCCATTTGAAGTGGTGTTTGCAATATAGTGAGTTGTGTTGTATATATGTATTTGATCGATCAAGATACTGATCGGTCTCATGCAACTCTCCATCTCAATTGGGCTGGTTTGCTGTAGTGTTGTGCTGATCCATTTGAAGGGGTATTTACTATATATGTGAGCTGTGTTGTATATATATTTATTGATCCAGATACTGATCAGTCTCATGTAATTCTATCTCAATTTGGGCTGGCTTGCTGTTGTGTTGTGCGGATCCATTTGAAGGGGTGTAAACTATACAATTGAGTTGTGTTGTATATATACTTGATTGATCAACATACTGATTGGTCGCATGCAATTCCGTCTCCATTTGGGCTCCTGTGGTGTGGGAGGTGTGTGTGGGGTGTGGGGTGTGGGGAGGTGTGTGGGGGGGTGGGGGGGGGTGGGGTGGGGAGGTGTGTGTGTGTGGGGGGGGGGGGGGGGGGGGGGGGGGGGGGGGGGGGGGGGGGGGGGGGGGGCTGTTGGTTACAGATCATGGGTGATGAAGACTGCGCCTGTGTGTGTTGCATGTGCGGTGCACAGCATGGCCATGATCTTGGGAACGTGGGTCTTCCGCCGGTCTGCAATCATGCCCAGAAGCTCCTGTGAAGGTGGGAGGTGTGTGTGTGTGTGTGGGGGGGGGGGGGGGGGGGTAGGGAGCAGTGGGGTTGGGTTGGGGGGAGTGGGGTGGGGAGCAGTGAAGGTGGGGGGGGAGGTGGGAGGTTGGGGGTGGGGGGAGTGGGTAGGGGGAGCTGTGGGTGGGTGTGGGTGGGTGGGTGGGTGTGGGTGTGGGTGTGTGTGTGTGGGGGGGGGGGCAGTGCTGATATATTATTGATAATGTTGATAGCAGCCAACAGTCTACGAAATCCCAACTAGTCCCAACATGCACAATAATGAAATCCCAATCCACACACACACACACACACACACACGCACCCCCACCCACCCACCCACACACACACACACCACTTGCACTGCCACTTCTTACAATAACGAAAGCCAAGTTTCAAAAGTTTCATTTTCTACACTGCAGATGATGGTGGAGGAGGAAGAATGGTTGAACGCACACACAAATATACACACAACACACACACACATACAAATACACATACACATACACATACACATACACATACACATACACATACACATACACATACACATACACATACACATACACATACACATACACATACACATACACACACATACACACACACAAACATAAACACAAACACAAGCACACACATACACACACACACACACAAACACATACACACACACACCACTTGCAGATGATGATGGAGGAGGAAGAATGGTTGACCGCACAGGTTTGTGAATGATTGAATACATTTTTGTATGTACGTTGTTTTGCAGTCCATGGGTAGCCAAACATGTTCTTTTACAACCCATGGGTAGCCAAACAGGCTAAAGGGACTCGCCCAATATTTGAAACATGAAAGGCGTTCTAAACAAAATAGCACTGGTAAACTGAACCCCAACATATCGTAAACAACGGGGGGCCCGAAGTTCGTGCTATGCAGACAATTGAACATGACTTTCATATTTAATTGAAATGCAAGTCCCTCCAGCATATTTGGCCTACCCCTGGACTGTAACATACATACATATTTACTGACACTACTGAACTGTAACATACATACATATTTACTGACACTACTGAACTGTAACATACATCCATATTTACTTGAAATGCACGTCCCTTTAGCCTATTTGGCCTACCCCTGGATTGTTAGCTTACATACATATTTACTGGCACTAATGGACTATACCATACATACATATTTACTAGCACTAATGGACTATACCATACATATTTACTAGCACTAATGGACTATACCATACATATTTACTAGCACTAATGGACTATACCATACATACATATTTACTGGCACCACTGGACTGTAACTTACGTACATATTAATGGACTGTTAACATACATACAGTGTATGTGTTAGTGGTGGTCCCTTTAGCCTATTTGGCCTACTCCTGGACTTTTAACATACATACAGTGTTTGTCTTAGTGTTGGTCCCTTCAGCCTATTTGGCCTACCCCTGGACTGTAATATACATACCGAGTTTGTGATGTGAAATGCAGTAGTGTGAAAACAGCACTTATGTATTGTTAAACAGCACTTCTGAAATGTGAAAACAGCACTTATGGATTGTGATACAGCACTTCTGAACTGATGGAGCTCTTCTCCTATCACGGTTGGGCCTATCACGGTTAGGAAATTCCCTTAAGCCTATCTGGCCTACATCTGAACTGCAAGATATACACACACACTTCTGAACTATGAAAACAGCATTCACTAGCTTGTCAAGAGCTTACCAACAGCGACTGGGAACCTGGAGGGGGGAGGATGGGAAGTGTGTGTGTGTGTGTGTGTGTGGTGGTGGTGGTGGTGGTGGTGGTGGGGGGGTCTGGGGGGGAGTGGCTTTTGAATGCTGTATTCAATTTTCGATTGGTGAGTTTCCATATGCTGCGGACTGGGGACTTTGGGACCTGGAGGGGGGTCTGGGGGGGAGGGGCGTTAGAACGTTGCATGGAATTCAAATGATGAGGTTCACATATGCGGGGGACTGGGGACCTTGGGACCTGGAGGGGGGGGGTCTGGGAGGGAGTTGCGAAAGAATGCTGTATGAGTTTTTCGAATGGTGAGGTAAAGATATGCTGGGGACTGGGGACCTTGGGACCTGGAGGGGGGGTCTGGGAGGGAGTTGCGAAAGAATCCCGAATGAATTTTTTGAATGGTGAGGTAAACATATGCTGGGGACTGGGGACCTGGAGGGGGGGTCTGGGGGGGAGGGCCGTTAGAATGCTGTGTACAATTTTCGAATGGTGAGGATCCATTTGCTGGGGACTGGGGACCTTGGGACCTGGAGGGGGGGTCTGGGGGGGAGGGACCTTAGAATGCTCTATTCAATTTTCGAATGGTGAGGTTCGCATATTTCTGCTACCTACCGGCAGCAATCAATTAAATATAAATTATATCAGTTAAATATCAGTATATCAATTAAATATTTGTGTGTGCTACCTATCTGCAGCAATCAATTAAATATGAATTATATCAATTAAATATCAGAATATCGATAAAATATCTTTATGTGCTACATACCTGCAGCAATCCATTAAATATCAGTATATCAATTAAATATCTTTATGTGCTACCTACCTGCAGCAATCAATTAAATGTTCGAATGGTGAGGTTTACATGCTTTTTGCTACCTACCTGCAGCAATCAAGATTCGGCGCCATGTTTCATGAGGCGGATGTCCCCTTCACTCTGATGGTTGAGTCTGAGTACACACTGGTAAATAAAATAAATAAAATGAAGTAAATGAATAAGTAAATACGAGACCTGAAGACATGAATGAATAAATCGGAATAAATGAATAAATAATATATACATAAATATATATGAGATAAACCAATTAATAAGTACATTCATGCATAGATAATTTATTAATTTATTAATTTATTAATTAATTAAGTAAGTAAGTAAGTAAGTAAGTAAGTAAGTAAGTAATAAGTAAATAAATCAACAAACAAATAAACAAATAAATAAATAAACAAATAAATATATACATACATAAATAAATAAATAAATAAATAGTACGCCTGATTATGAGCCTATGCAGCATGTTTGTGTTTGCACGGGTTTTTGCTCATCAAGAGTCGGCTCGTGTGTATGAGTGTTTCTGCTTCTGTTTTTGTGTCTATTCGTGTTTCTGTTTTTGCCCCTGTTTTTATCTGTTGTGTGTGCTTGTGAAAGTTTATATGATATCACTGTGTTAGTCACCTGTTTTGTCTGAGTGTTTGTTTGTGCGTGCCTGTGGTCAAAATAGT
The DNA here is from genome assembly GCA_013435795.1 of Chlamydomonas sp. ICE-L. Taxonomy (NCBI): domain Eukaryota; kingdom Viridiplantae; phylum Chlorophyta; class Chlorophyceae; order Chlamydomonadales; family Chlamydomonadaceae; genus Chlamydomonas; species Chlamydomonas sp. ICE-L. Next base: position 572,729 of record JACBWV010000099.1, read on the forward strand.
ACTGTACAATCACTTGTATGTGAACCCGGGATCTGTTTTGATATATATATATATATATATATATATATATATATATATATCCGTATATATCAGATTATATATGCCATATAGTAGCAGACAACTTATGCAAGGTCTTAAAAACACAAGCACCTCAGAAAGCACTCCTCTTTGTTAGGCTCGCTTGCCCTTCCCACCGTGTTTTGTCCACCCAATTCAAGTGTATGTATACCGTATCTCTGCTGCGTTAGATTGCACTTACACTGCTCACCGTGTCATGTCCTGCCTGATAATATATATTTATATCAGTATAACAGTCTAGAACTCTAGATGCAGCCAGTTAGGCTAAAGGGACTCTCCCAACCTCGAATAATAAACCAATCCTAGATTGACAATGAATAAATATATCAATACTGGTCGTACTCCTTATTACGAGGCGTGAGGTTGCAGGGGCCAGCCCGTTTGCTTGCACTGTGCCCAACCACCAATCCTAGACTATCTATAGTGTGTGGTCTATTTGTGTGTGCAGTACCTTAGCCTAATTGGCCAACCCCTGGACTGGAACAGACAGAAAGACAGACAGGCAGACAGGCAGGCAGGCAGGCAGGCAGGCAGGCAGGCAGGCAGGCAGGCAGGCAGGCAGGCAGGCAGGCAGGCAGGCAGGCAGGCAGGCAGGCAGGCAGGCAGGCACACACACACACACACACACACACACACACACACACACATACATACATACATACATACATACATACATACATACATACATACATACATACATACATACATACATACATACATACATACATGCATGCATGCATGCATGCATGCATGCATGCATGCATGCATACATACATACATACATACATACATACATACATACATACATACATACATACATACATACATACATACATACATACATACATACATACATACATACATACATGCATACATACATACATACATACATATGTGTGCCTGCGCAGGATCCCACCAGCACAGTAGCTGAGAAGCTGGTTTGTCTGTCTGACCAAATGGATGCTTCAGCCTTGGTCTTGACCTCCCATCTGCCGAGGTACGTCCTTGTACTTGTCAGTTGTCACCACTGGTTTGTGTCGGGAGACCCACCTCCTTGGGTGAATCTCCTTTCATAAAAGTCAGCAAGTCCCTTTAGCCTATTTGGTCTACCCCTGGACTGTAACATACATACATACATGCATAAATAAAAGAAGAAAAAATCCGGCTAGTCTGATATCCTCAGGGTCACTTGTTTTTAGGGAACGGCAATATGATGTAATACGAGATCATTTGATGCCGGCAGTCTGACTAGGTTAAAGTTACCATTTACGATATGATGCAATTTGTATGATATCATATGATATCATTTTGGCCTTTGGTCAGTATCATATGATTTGCCGCCCTCTACTTGCTTTGCATGGGGTCCCACCTCCTGCGGTGAAAATGATTTCAAACAAAAAAAAAAAGTCCCTGCGGTGACCCTCTCATCGCGTTTTTTGGTAAAGCAAAATTGTGTCTCACACCAACCAACGTGCTTTTTCCGTGCGACTCGGCACAAATTGAGAAACTCAGCGCGACCCCATTGCGACGCGCTGCCCCCTGAACCCTGCGGAGAGAGGAGCCCAGGGGGTTTGGGGGGCCATTTCTGACTAGTTCAGCCAGACCCATGCGCCGCCATGCAGCGACGGAATGACAACCAGGGTACTTCCATTGACCAAATTGGCCAGCGCTTTAGCGCACTTGGAAAAAAACAAACTGCGCTTTGTAGTGCAAAAAACGCAAATTTTGCTTGCTGCGCCCACAGGGGGTTGCAAAAAACTGCGCGAAACGCGCAGTGGGGCTCAAAAGGCAGCGCGCCAGCGCGCCAAAGCGCGCGCTTGGAAGTACCCTGCTGCGGGGACCCTCTCATCACGGTTTTCCCCCCCGACAATGCGTCGCCACTGCGTTGCCATTCCGCCGTTGCATGGCAACGCATGAACCCCCTAAACCCCCCTGGGCTGCGCGCTTCACGCTCCGCCATGTGATGGCTACGCAACAATCCTGAAATCAGGCTCGAGTAGCCCAAGTAGGTACCGGTACTAAACCTGGCCAACAGAAATCTGAAATAAATGCACCAACTCTCATCCTCCTTGCAGACAGTGAGCAGCCTGAAGGCTGATGCATCATACAACAAAAGAACGGAGCAAAGCAAAAACCAAATCAAGCCAAATCAAATCAAACCAAAACAAACAAACCAAATCAAACCAAGCCAAACAAACACAATCAAACCAAACCAAACCAAACCAAACCAAACCAAACCAAACAAACATTGAGAACTATTTGTTTAAAGTCAACCCCACTGTCACACTCTCATTCTCCCCTTCCACTCGCATCCTCCCCTACCCTGGTGCAGTGACCACTTCGAAGAGCTTATCTTTGGGTCAGTGACCAACACCGTGGCCCACAAGTGCAAGAAGCCCGTGGTCGTGCTCCATTCAACTTCCACAGAGGCTTAGGGGCCTTTCACTGAGGCCTAGGGGCCAAGGGGTGTGTGTGTGTGTGTGGGGGGGGGGGGGGGGCTAGGGGCCTTCCACATAGGCATAGGGGCTTTTCGGCCCCCCCCAAAGCGACCCCAATATACTCCAATGTAGCATCCCCAATACACCAAGGTACTCCAAGGTACCAGCACTTGTGCATCAAGTGGCACCTGTCTAAAAATCCCACTTGTGCTACTTGTTCTACAATTGGCAACTTGCTACAAGCGCACCGGTCCCTCCCGAGCCGACGTACGGAATATGCCGAACTTTGTGTTCAGTACTTCCGCGAGCACCGTTTGATTGTACTTACGCTCGTCGAAATCGTTGAACAGCAACTTAAGCTACAAGTAGAACCTTGCTGTAAACCCTGCTAGAGGTCTTTCACAGAGGCCTGGCATCAACCATGGGGCATTAGCCATTAACCAATGTTGTAGAATGAAATTATCACTGTAGCGAAAACTCAGGGCCCCCGTCGGTAAAACGATTGTTTGGGGTTCAGTTCACCAATCCTTTTCTTTTGAAGCCCTTCCTATCACGGTTGGACAAGTTCCTTAAGCCTATTCGGCCTACCCCTGGACATCATACATACATACAACCATAAGGCATCAACCATGTTTTATTTTCTGCTGCACTGCGGTGGATCTTCATTTTACTTCCAGAGGGACACACCAGTACACCAGTACATCAGTGCACCACGCATTTATTTGGTGGAGCCCATCTTAATTGGGGCGGGAGCCCCCTTAATCACCCCTTTATATATTTTTTGTTTGTCGCCCTGGCCCTAGCTCCGAGGTAAGCCCTGTCTTTGGCTTAACCCAAGTCGGACGCTTGCGACCCTCGGCAGTTGTCCTTCGTTTTTACAACCCTGTCTGTGTGGTCTGTTTATTATATATTCTAGGGTATCCAGCTATGGTGAACAGGTGTGGAGAGAATCACTGTGTTTACATGGATGTACATCAGTAGAGAGTTCTTGTTCGGTTTCCATGGATGTACATCAACAGTGAGCTCATGTTTGATTTCCATGGATGTACAAAAATATGGAGTTCTTGTTTGTTTTTTCAGTCTTCCTGTTTCGTTGTTTTCAGCCTTTCTGCTTTCTTGTTTTTCAGTCTTTCTGTTTTTGTTGTTTTCAGTCAGCAGTTCGTTTGATATATCTCGTAACCATCTTCCCAGATGGTATTGACAGAAATCTGACTAGTACCGCCATTGTTCCCGTTTCTGGCTGTAACCAACACAACTACGGAGGAGTTATTGCTTGACATGTTGTTGACATGTTCAAATGGTTTGTACCGTACAGCACACATTTCGGTCAGCGGGGATCTCCTACAGGGTACTACTTCTTGCCAAATTGGTCAGCGCTTAAAGCGCACAAACGTCAAATTGGTCAGCGCTTTTTAGTGCAAAAAGCGCAAAAACTGCGCGCTGCGCCCACAGGGGGTTGAAAAAACTGTACGGAACGCGCTGAGGGGCTCAAAAAGACAGCGTTGCACAGCGCTGCCGGGCGCGCTTAGTAGTACCCTGATCTCCTACACTGTACACATTTGAATATGCCAGTTAAAAACTTAAAATGTGGTATAGAGCTCGAAAAGCGGACTTGGGAATTGATGTTATATATATGCTTTTGTTTTGTTTACGTGATGCCGGTGCTGGACTGCCAGTGCTGGTCCTGATGCTCTTGCCAGAAGTGGTGCTGATACCGGTGCCGGACTGCCGGTGCTGGTCCTGGTGCTCTTGCTGGTACTGGTGCTGATAGTGGTGCCAGACTATCGGTGTTGGTCCTGGTGCTCTTTCTAATCCTGGTGCTGATGCCGGTGCTGGACTGCCTGTGATGGTCCTGGTGCTCTTGCTGGTACTGGTACTGAACTACTGATAGTGGTGCTGTTACTAGTGCTGGTGCTGGTACTGGTACTGGTGATACTGGTACTGGTCCTGAACTGGTGATACTGGTGAACTGGTGATACTGGTCCTGGTGCTGAACTGCTGATAGCACTGGTAGTGGTGGACAGCTACCCCCGCACCTGCTAAATAGTATTGATTTTACTGCCTACGACGGCGAGCAGCCAAATTGCTGGCTGAAGCTATGTAATCTAGTTCAAGTTCAAGTGCAAGTTCAAGTCCCCAGTCCCAGCATCAGGGGGCGTAGGGAAGATGATTTGTGTGAATTTTGTCCTGGTATTGAAGTGCTGAATGATGTGGACACATGGTGTCATAGTGTTACTGTTTATGTTTTTGACTACCGGTACTGTATTATTATTATTATTATTATTATTATTATTATTATTATTATTATTATGGATTGCACGATATTGCTTACATTCTGACTTAAAAACACATGTATCGGACTAATCCAGGGTAAGGTCTTTCTAGGGGGGGGGGGGGGGGGGGGGGGCGCCACCTGGCGGTGCCTTGTCCGCATCTTTTTAGATTAGCTTTAGCTATAGTTATATATTAGTAGGATATGGCGATGCTCCATTGCTCGAATCCTCGAATTCAAAGTTTTCTAATTATTATTATTATTATTGTTATTATTATTGTTATTATTATTATTATTATTATTATTATTATTATTATGATTATTATGATTATTATGATTATTGTTATTATGATTATTATTATTATTATTATTATTATTGTGATTATGATAATGATAATTATGATTATTATGATTATTATGATTATTATTACTATTATTATTATTATTATTATTATTATTGTTATTATTATTGTTATTATTATTATTATTATTATTATTATTATTGTTATTATTATTGTTATTATTATTATTATTATTATTCTTATTATTCTTATTATTCTTATTATTACTATTATTATTATTATTATTATTATTATTATTATTATGATTATGATTATTATTATTATATTTCTGATATGGCGATGCTCTCTTGCTTGAATCCTCGAATTCAGCGTTTCCTAGTTTCTAATTTTCTATTGTTAAGGCATCTTAGTCTAAGTTAATTTTTACATTCTATGAAAACAGAATCTAAAGTAAGCTGACTTATACAATTTTAGCTGCTAAATAAATTTCTATCAAACCCGATATACCGGTATAAGTAGGATATGACATGCTGAAATTGCTGAGCTAGTTTCGCGGATTATTTACTTCAGGAGCACCGTCAACTGTGCTGCCTGAGATACAACCAATTGTATAGCCTGCTTCCTGCGATGCAACGGACCCCTCCATCTAGTAAAAAAATGATTGCAGACTGTATTAACCCTTTGTGGTCTACCAGCTTTACGCTATAACGAATCCGTCTCGTGGACTGTAACCTCATATGAACTGCCCACTCCACAGGAGTCCAACGATTCCATACACCATATCTTGGCCTCGCACCAACTGGAAAAAATGAAGGGAAAGTGATTCGCGTTTACATTTTCTGGTATTCATAAGTGTACTCCCAAGACGGCTAGCAGCAAAATTGTTGGCTGAATCTATGCAACCACGTTCAAGTTCTAGTTTGGCCTCGTAATCTCTACCTCCTCCTGTTCAAACAGCAAGGCCAACATCCTTTCCCATCGGTAACCCCTTTGTTTCATCATGTTACCCACCCCGCACTGTATTGTTACCTCTAATCAGATCTTGTCGATCTAACTTGTTACAAACAATCCTTCGTTACGTTTCCGTACTATTATTTTAAATTCATTTTATTTCGTTTATTTATTTTATGCCATCATTGATTATTTGTTTTATTGTATTATAGTTACGTTAAAAATAATCAGGCAGCTATCCAGATTGGAGGTTACTAGGCCCTCGCGTTGAATTAATCACTCAGACGTATCAGGATAATACTAGCAACCCTACCAAACCTCACTGCAAGGGAGAGGAGTGGACAGCATGTCTAGCCTCCATGAGCCAGCAATGCAACGGATGCACCAAAAATAGTGTGCTGACGCCTGCTTGCGCACACCAAAACAAGGCTTCGTGCACTGCACTACTGTAATATGTCCAGCAACACAGCTGTAAGCAATCCAGCGACATGCTCATAAGCCAGCTTGACTTCCAACACAATTGAGCAGGCTGTCAACTGCTGAACAGGTGGTTGGCCCCAGTTAAAGCAAACGGGCCTGCCCCCCGAACGTAACACCTAAATAAAATAAATAGTACGCCTTATTACGAGGCGTGAGGTTGACGGGGCCGGCCATTTACTTTCACTGAGGCCGACCTACCACCCTCCCACCTCATAATCAGACGTATTATTTATTTATAAACTGCTGAACACTAGTACTTGCAATATGCAAGTGATTCGCCATACTGAGATACCTAACGTCTCGATCTTGGACGTTGGGGGTGGTCAATTTCAAGTCAATTTCACACGACAACAGCACCTCACACACCTCTACACACATGGACACTAAATGTAGCAACACCACAGTCTAATGGAAATTATCACTGGGTCAGCTAACTCACACAATAGTTCATGGCAACATCACCTATGCCCCTCTAATTCACAGCTGTCACAGAACTAGGTAGCTGACCTGGACAAGTCTTTAAACTGTTTAATCCTTAGTGTCCTCCCTGGTTTCCGTGGGTATCGCACGAGGGGGGTGGGGGGCTTGGAATTGGCAGGCGGTGGGCAGCCTAGAGTTAGCTGAAAAACTATGTAACATTTCAAATTCAAATTCTCAGCGCAGAACAGCTCCATGCCTGCCCACCATTCTCCAGCACAATATTTGTGTTCTGTCCTAGCTCATGATATATATATTTATACACACACAGGACACCAAGGACACAACAACTACACTTGCTGCTGCCAAGCTAAGGTAGTTACACAACTTATATTTGGACTACAAGGAAGATGGGCTCATTGGCAGAGCCCTCTCTTCAGGGGGCAGGGCCCCCTGGGTCACCGCGTTGTCCGTTTGCCACACGACCACAAAAACCTGCCCCCAACTGCCTAGTGAACCCTGGCTTTGATCCACTGTCTGCAGTGTCCACCTGTCGCTCGGGTAGCCAACACTCCTCATCAATTTCCGCTTCGCTTGCGACGTGCCCAGGACTTTTTAATTTCAAGACCGCAGGTGTTATTGGGTCTACGCAAGGGGATGCAGATAGGGTGGGTGGGTGGGTGGTCTGATAGACAACTTTCAAACGCCAGGCCATTTACTTGGCACATGACCAATGACCATTTACTTAGCACATGACTGATGACCAATGCACATGACGAACGACCAATGACCATTTACTTAGCACATGACTAATGACCAATGCACATGACGAATGACCCCACCCCACCCCCCACCACACACACACCAGGTCTACATCTAATACATTTAGAAGTCGTCGTCACTCCACAACTCAGCATCGCCCTCATGATCAGGCTCCTCGAACTCGGCAAGGTTGACTTGATACCGCAAGATACCACCGACACCCCCAAACCCTCTGCAGAACTGAGATCCTTCTTGTGACCTGCAAATAGTGGATGCACAAGCAATGAATATCTTGCAGTACAGCTTAGGTTATGGGTATTCCTGCAAGTAGCGGATGTACAAGCAATGAATATCTTGCAGTACAGCTTAGGTTATTGATATTCCTCCAAGCAGTGGATGTACAAGCAATCACTAGCCTGCAGTACAGCTTATGTTGTCGATATCCCTGGAAGTAGTGGATGTACAATAAATGAATATCCTGCAGTACATCTTAGGATGTTGGTATTTCAGTCGATCGACTTCATGAAAAACTCAATTCCTGAAATACCAGCAATGAACACTCGTACATACATGGCTCATAATGTACGGATATACAGATACGTCTGAGATTGAAGGGGGACCCAACTCACTTATTGGTGATGAACTCTAGAGTGCAGCCGAATCTCTTGTAGTTCGCAGCAAGCCACCCCAACAGATAGAGGATATATATACATGGCTAATTGATTAAGGATATATAGTTACATGAGACATGGAAGGGTGGACCAACTCACTTGTTGGTGATGAACTCTAGGGTGCAGCCGAATCTCTTGTAGTTAGCAGCAAGCCACTCCAACAAAGGCTGCTTGTCCTGGACCTCCAAATCAACACCTGCCTCTTTGTCCTTGAACATGTCTTGATTCTTGGCCTGGATGTCCAAAATTTAAATTTATGTTTGATTCTTGGCCTGGATGTCCAAAATTTAAATTCATGTATAAATTTGTAAATCAAACTGGATAAGTTGGTGTCCTTCGCCTGGATGTTCAAAATTGCTAAATTTAAAATAAATGTATAAATATGTATGCCAAACTGGTTAAGTCAGTGTCCTAGGCCTGGATGTTCAAAATTGCTACATTTAAATTAATGTTTGAAATGTGTAAAACAAAACTGGTAAATTGGAGGTGCCCTTGCCATGAATGTTCAAAATTTGGTTTGCTTAAGCAATTCGGTGGATGATTTGGATTTGCGTCTTGTAGTTCCTAATTTGTACCTATCCTTTGCAGGCCAAATTTCCTACAATTATCAGGAATCCCAATTCTCAGGCCCAATGTCAGAATTCACAATCCAAACTTGCAAGTTGAAGGTACAAAATACAAAGTGTTACGAAAACCCAAATCCAAATTATGTGCTGAATGGCTGAACAAACATGGCTGTCCATACATACAAGATGGAGGTGGCATTAGCTTGTTTGTTCAAAATTGCATATGTTCAAATACTGGTTGACAAGTTGGAAGGATCCTTGGCCTGCTAGCGTTTGTGTACATTCTTGTACTTAATAAGGTGAGCAAAAAATGACAGGAGTACTGTAAATCTAGCCATATTAGCTCCCAGGTGCACTAGGTTGCTTCAGGTTTGGATAAAGAGATACCCATGGGAGTTGCCTAGAAGCTGCTGCTCGTAGCTGGAAAAAGCCATCACATAGGACCCCTACCACCAAAGCAAACACCCACACCCCCCAAACCCAACCCACGCATGAGCCATACAAACACCCCCGCCCCACCCCCACCAAACCCAATACCACCCATGACCCAAGCACACCTGGAGAACCGACATGTACTTGACTTCTATGCTGCTGGTGGAAGGGAAACCCAGGGGGGCTGCCTAGAAGCTGCTGCTCGTACCTGGAAAAATCACGTAAGACCCGTGTCACTACAAGAAACATACCTGGAGGACCGACATGTGCTTGACTTCAGTGCTGCTGGTGGAAGGGTTCAGCAGCTCGTAGCGATCGCAGTCCAAGTTCTCCCACACAATCAAGGTCTCTACTGCACCCATTTCCAAGCAGGTTAGCGTGTCGTTCACTGTGAACACATACTTGCCGGTGTCCTGACTAATCTCGTCGAAGAACCTGGAAGGTGGTGCGAGCAAGGTTAAGGAGGTTAAATGAAAAGAGCCCTCTAGCACTAGTCTTCCTAGGGGGCAAGATTCATAGGTACTAATTAAACAACTTATGTTCGACACCAGCTTCCTTGTTGACCTCTATACTTTAGGGTTGTTGTCTTAGTCGTTGTTGTTACTGGTGGTGGTGGCAGTGCGTGGGGCTGGGGCGTTGAACCCTTGGTTTAATTGCCGGTAAGCATTTTATAAAAACTCTTTCGAGTAGCCCCCTGTGGGTTAGAATAGAGTTGCTAGTAAACCCCCTCGGGTTCAGAGAAGATGGAGGTCAGAGACATGGGGCTTGTGGATTGTTGGTTTTGTCCTTCGTGGTGGTGGTGTTAAACACTTTCCCACCCCGTTCTAAGCCTTTTCTGGGCCCTACCCAGAACCCGAATAGACACAATCCACTACCTGAGACCCAATTTTAGATCCCAGCACTCAACCCCAAATCACTACCCAGAACAAATCACTACCCAGAACCCTAATCAACACAATCCTATACCTGAGACCCAATTTTAGATGCAAGCACTGAACCCCAAATCACTAACCAGAACCTGAATTGACACATTCTGCAACCTGAGACCCAATTTGAGACCCCAGCACTCAACTTAAATCACTACCCAGAATCCGAACCGACACAATCCACTACCTGAGACCCACTTTGAGATTCCAACACTCAGTCCCAAATCACTACCTACAACCCGAATCGACGCATTCAGCCCCAAATCGCTAAAAAGGGTAAAGGCGCAAATTTAATCGTACTGATTTCAGTCAACAACAGACTGCACAAGCCTAGGAAGCCCCACCAGATAAACACACTCTGCCCATGCAAAGCCTCACTTAGCGACTGTGCTAAACAAAATTGTACTAGTAGTCAAAAACAAATTATATCATACTGCTTTTAGTCAACACCAAGACACCAAGACTTACTTGGCGATGAGCTTCTTCTCCTGCACAAACTTGACGTTACCGAGGGTGTCTGACGACAGTTCAATGGCCTGGCTGAAGCCATTCTCGCCTCCTGCAAATGAGGGGAAATAATGCAGCAGTAAGGGGTCTGGCAGTTATAGATGATTGGCCCCATTGCAAGCAAACGGACTGGCACCCTCACCCCCACACCTTGTCATACGACGTACTATTAATATATTTAATTTGGTCTTTGCGGCAGGATACTTAAAAAGGGCTGAGCAGTATATGGAAATTCCATACAAGCACCATCAAATCTAGAGGACTGGCCAGAGATGTAATCGAGATAAATTCTTTAAGTTCACTTAGATGTGGACAAGGTGAGTGGTTAGTACAATCCCATTTCTCGATCCTTCCCCAATTATCATCATTTTTCACCAAATAACTTCCATACCTCCACAAGAAGTCCCTACCACCTAGAGGGTGACACTAGCTATGTCTGCCATGGTGACTTTCCCCAGCTACGGCATACGGGTGAGTCCCCTCAACACCACACCCATCCAGGCGTTATCTTTTTTCCTATACCCCCCCCCCCCACTAAAGTTCCAATGCATTCAAGTACTCATTCATCTTGTACTGTGTCGCAGGAACACAATTTCATCGATGGTGAATGGCGGACCCCCCCACACCCACACACAGAGTATAGAACACATAGGACCACGCCACCCACTCCCTGCAAAACAATCAGCATAAGCATAGCTTTTCCTTTCAGCTGCCAGCATCAGCTCCTTGGCAGCTCCCCTGGCTTGCTACCGAGCCAAACCTATGGCCATGCAGTGCAGCAGCAGCTTCTAGGCAGCTCCCCTGGCTTGCAACCAAGCCTAACCTATGGCCATGCAGTGCAGCAGCATCTTCTAGGCTGGCTTGCTACCGAGCCAAACCTATGACCATGCAGTGCAGCAGCAGCAGCTGACAGAATTGTATTTTCAGCAATGCTGACATCTTGGGGCTTAGCCCAGTTGCTCAACAGCCCCACACTATCACAGCTTTTCTATTCAGTTACCAGCACCAGCTTCTCCATAGCTCCCTGAGCCAGCCACTGGGCTAAGTCCCAAGATTTCAGCAGTTCTGGACAGCTGATTTTATCATCTTCTACATGCACTCCGTTGCATTTGCTATGGATGAATAGCCACTCGGGTGAGCTGTCTAGCAGCTACTGCTCGTAGCCAAAAAGAAAAACTTTTAGCACAATCAAACAAAACATAATTATTAAAATTACATCTTTGGAATAAGCTCCAGAGGTTTCTGGGATTCCAGCAAGATAACATGTTAGCTACAATCTCCCTGAATGCATTTTTGCGGCAACCACGGCAACCTTTACTACTTGCCTGTTGCACTTCACCTGTACCCACCATTTGATACATCAACCACACAGAGAACCTGAACCACCATCCTGAGACCTTAAACACACTGGTATCCAGAATACCCACCATCCTGGGAACCCAACAACACTGAGAACCTGTACCCACCATGTGATACATCAACCACACTGAGAACCTGAACCCACCATCCTGAGACCCCAACCCCATTGGTATCCAGAATACCCACCATCCTGGGAACCCAACAACGCTGAGAACCTGTACCCACCATGTGATACATCCACCACCCTGAAATTCGCATTCTGCAATCCTGAGAACCCAACCACACTGAGAACCTGTACCCACCATATGATACATCAACTACACTGAGAATCGCATTCTGCAATCGGCCATCAAACATGTCTGATTCTCCCAGCTGGGTCTTGAAATCAGCTGATCCAGCAAGAATGAGACCCGCCACGTTGACACGGTCATTAGTGATGAAGAACTGCACAGCCATCTCAGCCACCTTGCGGACGTAGTTATGACGCTTTTCCATACGCAGACGAGCGAAACGCAGTGCAGACTGACCACCCCTTCCGTGCTTCTTAGGGAGGTCAACCGTGAACTTGTGCATGATCTCGCGAGTGTTTCCACACAAGGTTCCAAACAGACTGCCGTTACCGTCCATGATGATGAAGCCATACCTATTGATAAGCCGGGTGGTAAGTTGTCAAATCAGGGCTGGCCAAATAAATATGCAACAATTAGATTCAAATCGAGACCTGAGATGGCCTATAAAGACAGATCAGGGCTGGCTGGATAACCATGCAACAATTCAATTCAAAATGAGACCAGAGATGGCATAGAAAAAGAGATCAGGCCTGGCTGGATGACCATGCAACAATAAAATTCAAAATGAGACCAGAGATGGCATAGAAAAGGAGATCAGGGCTGGCTGGCTGAACCATGCAACAATTGAATTCAAATCAAGACCAGAGGTGGCCTAGAAAAACAGACCAGGCCTGGCTGGCTGAACCATGCAACAATTAAATTCAAAATTAGACCAGAGATGGCCTAAAAAAACAGATCAAGGCTGGCTGTGTAACCATGCAACAATTCAATTCAAAATGAGACCAGAGATGGCCAAGAAAAACAGATCATGACTGGCTGTATGCAGACCATGCAAGTTGTCAGTTGTTTTCTAGTCAGATGTAAGTTGTTTTCGAGGCAGCTGGTAAGCCACACCAACTTTCCCCAAATCGAAAAAACAACATGGGAGCCACAAAGTTCACCCCAAATATGTTGTGTTGTCAGGCCCTGTCAACCGCCATAGTAGCTTTGTCCAGGTAAAGTTGCAGCCCATTCCCTACCGCCGAAAGATGGGGTCCCTTAATACCACGCCCTCCCAGGCTTTATCATCACTGCTGTTGTGCTTTTAACATGAGTTTAAGAGGCAGGAGCAGCCTCTGTGCTGAACTTGATTTAAATTGATTATGTTCCTGTCGAAGACAACCAGCAAGTAACCAAGTTCAAGTTCAAGTATGCAGGACCCTGTCTGATCAGATACCTGCTCCTTAACTAAATTCTGCTATACTAATTGGTGTAGTATTATACTCCTTACTAATTCAACCACCGAGAGAAATGGCGTCGTCGACAAGTATATTGCTTCAATACTGGGCAATGTGTAGGTATGCTTCACTACTAAAATGAAAGTACAGTGTTGAGGAAGCCTTGTGTGACATGGATATGCAGAAACTATCCTTGTCCCCCTAGTACCTTTCAGGCTTCAGGGCACAGGATGGAGTGTATAACAGGCGAGCACAGTCAGACACAAGTGTTAACCTAACTAAGCTAACATCTTGATTGAAGTTGATCAGATTGAATAAAGAACATCTATTGAAGTCCGGGTCCCAGAAAATATATTAAGGTAAGAGTCTGACTGAAATTGATCAGATAGATTGAAGTTGCTCCTGATTGAAGAACACCTATCGAAGTTGATCACAAGTAGGTACAGCAGTAACAAACCTGTTGTCAGACTCTAACAGCTCGTTCAGAGCTTCCGTGTGGAATTTGTTGTCGCATAGATACAGGGATGTGTTGATAGGCCTGAAAGGCTCGAAGTCAATGTTGACCTTCTTCTCCTGTGCATACGGAAGAACACACGAGGTAAATAAATAAATAAATAAATAGTACACCTTATTACGAGACATGAGGTTGAAGGGGCCAGCCCATTTGCTTGCAATGGGGCCAACCACAGACGAGAGGTTTTTTTCTAATTTGATGGCAGATGATACTATTTTGATTGAAGGATATTTACTACTTGGATTTGGAGGTACCTTACAGAGGTGAATGTGGAAGAACACGAGAGGTAAATTACTAATTTGATGGAAGGATATTTATTAATTGGATTTGGAATTACCTTAGGAGGGGTGCACATGGAAAAACACGAGGTCATTTCAACTAATTTGATAGGAGGAGAGTGTTACGAAGCTAGTGTGAGTGGAAGCCGGATGGAAGCTGCTGGTCAGAAACGGCCATCTCGTTTGGGCCATGGATCGCTGGTGTGTCCAGGCAATCTAGCTGGGTCAAAAAATGGCCTGCCTAACACATTGTATGCATGCATGTTGTTCATTCTGCTTGTTGCAATGCCTGACCTTGCCTGCAACTTAAAATCTAAATGTATGTAGGTATAATAATAGCCAATTAGGCCTTGCTGAAACGAGCATCTTGGGCGCATGCCTGCTGCGGTCATTCTGCTTGTTTTGCTGCCCTTCCTTGCTTGCAACCTGATATATAAATGTATGTATAAAACACACAGGCAGCATAACCATGCTGCAAACATATATTTAGATAAACAAACAGGAAGACAGGATAAGGGAACGGAAACAGACAAGATGCAAACGCGTGCCTGCTGCGTTCATTCTGCTTGTTCTGCTGCCCTACCTTGCTTTGCATAGGCCTAGGCAAAGATGCAACATACTCAACAACTTTCCACTGGCCTCCTTCCTCCCAAGTTCTTGCTAAATAATTAAGTAATTTATAAATAGTCCGCCTTATTACAAAGCGTGAGGTTGAGGGGACCAGCCCCTTTGCGTGTACTGCTATCTACATGTATGTATGTCACGCACAGGCTGCGGAACGGCGGAACCATGCTGGTTGGTCGCCGAGATGCCGCGTATAGAACCATGTATCAATTATTATTATTCTACACATGAGGGTGAAGGTAGACTAGTCATGTAGTGCCATTATATATTTCCTTACCTTGCCCTCATCAGTCATGATGGTGCCTGTGTAGAGCACCAGCCCATTGGGAGGCACCCTGCTGTACAGCTTCAGGCGCTGCTGGGCAGATGTAATGGCACTCAGCACAGACAGCCTGTTCACCCTACTCTTAATGTTGGAGGCAGTACCGTACTCATCACCCAACATCTTGCTGGCTCGTGAAATCTGCGGTAGAGAAAGGACGAGGCATTATGAGCGCAAGGAAAGCTAGAAGTAGGACTTGCAGTTTGGGGTTGCAAGATATGCTAACATGGGATAAGGCCTTGTTCACGAATGAAAATGTGGGCAGCTGGTGTTTTCGGGAGGCTGGGATCTATCAATTGGGTGCGACATGCTCTCTAACCTCCAACCCAATTCAGGAAGGGGGAATTCAGATCTGGCAGCATATTAGGTATGCGGAGGTGGTATCACTGAACCATATCTCTGGCCATGCCTAGGACTTTCCATAGTGTTGTAATGGCATGTTCCTTGAGCTGTGCTCGTTTCATTTTTCCTGCTTCAATTATCCTCCTTTTCATTAGGTATTATCCTCCTTTTCAGAGAGGTGGTAACCCTTCCACCTGGTCTCTTGTACAGGTGGACAGCTCCATGCTTGAGCTCGTCTGCTGGTGATGACAGCTCCAAGGGAACACTCTAACCCTCCTGAGTTTGCCTCGTTGCCTCGACCAGGCTGGCCATCGACCCATGGAACGAGGCCAGTCGATGGGAGCCATGGAGAAGATACTTAACACGACGCTTAACACCTGCTCGGTCGTCTTCGCGCAAGTAAAGACGAGGGATCTAACGGGTAGCCAGACACATACCTGATCTTTTGGGGGCATAATCAGAGAAATCATGCTTGTTCCAGCTCCTCGTGCTTCTGTGAGGGCCTTGATAAGCTGTTCATAACAAAGAGATGGAATCAGCATAGAAAGTCAAAAAGCTGCTGAGGTAAGTAGCGGTGGCGAGGCCTACAAAACCCCGTATGCGATTATCAGCACATTAGCTCAAGCAATTCATGCGGCATTCTCCTTACCCTCTTAATCTTCCACATCTCAATATTCTTCTCCTGATCATCGAGGTCACCTTTGTCAGCCATGGCGGCAAGTTCAGATCTATAGAATAAGCAATAGGATATGGAGCTACAGCAGGCTGGCTGTTTGTCCGGAGCGAAGACGTTGACACCCGTCAACTCCTGGCCTAAGGGCAAATGGGTTGGGTTTGCCCGTAGTGCTCGCAAGTTGTACCTCGACGGCTACACGCGGCTACATGAGATAGGACCAGCCCGGAACCAGCCCTGCCCCGCCCTGCCCTGGGCCAGAGTGGAAAGGACCGAGCATGAGCGCCGGACAGCCACCCAACCCAACCCAACCAGAGTGTACTTGACCACACGCACAGGACCCCCCAAAATGCGCGTGAAAACACGCAGGTCTTAGTCAAAATGTGCGTGAAAACCTGTGAAAGCCAGGGAAAACACGCTAAAGTTAAAATCTGACGAATCTGACAAAAATGTGCGTGTCGGCCCTGCTTGTCACTGCGTCGCAATATTGTTGCACGGCGACGCATGACCCCCCCCCCCCCCCCCCTCCCCCCACCCCCCCGGGCTCCGCGCTTCGCGCTCCTCCATGCGAAGGCTACGCAACACTCCTGAAATTAGGCTTCAGTAGCCCAGTAGCTACTCAAACTGGCCTACATAAATCTGTATTAACAAAAACACTGCAGAAACACCACCCAGCCCCACACTTTTGCATGTGCGTTGCGTCCATCATCATTACCTACCGTAACGGAAACACCAGCCAGGGTGTAACAGAACGGTAACATCAGCCAGGATGTAACAGAACGGTAACATCAGCCAGGATGTAACTGAACGGTAACATCAGCCAGGATGTAACAGAACAGTAACATCAGCCAGGAATTGAAATTGAAATTGAAATTGTTACATCCGTGTAGAACCGTTACTCACAGGACGTGAAGTTAAGGACACCATAGCGTAAGCCGGAGCTAGCTATAGTCACCGTAGGGCCATCTCAGTAAAAAGAATTACCACCGATGCCTGCCCGTCAGGCACCGTAGCCACATCATGCCAGTGCAGCTTAATACGGGGGTTTTTCACCCCGGTTGGGAAGCACCGACACAATGCAGCTGGCAAGACAAAACCTGAGAGGGGGGACGGTCTGTGTGCTAGTCCCCGGGTATCGACCCGGGGTGTGCTTCCATAAAACGTCTGCACTGTAAAATACTCTGAAAGCTAGTGATGGTGTGGGAGTGGACTGTGTCCGCCAGTTTGAGGGCACATGATATCTGAAGTCCAAGAGTGGTCATAGAAGTCAAAAAAGAGGTTGGAATAGTACCAGTTGTTCCAACGGTGATAACTTCATAGTGAACGAGGTATCCAGCCGATCTAAGGCCATTTACTAATTCAACATGCTGGGCGTGTTTAGTGATAAACTTAGTAGCATGGTTGGTATCAGAGCAGTATCCAAGCTCAAGAACCCAGAGTTCTTTATCAGACATACAGGTAGGAGAGTCTATGTCAGGTAGGACGGCAAGATCAGGTCTCATTCTCTTCCAGTCCGCTACAGTAATAGTGGAGGGGCGTAACCAGTCAGGGAGACGTTTGCCCAGGACCCCCCTGGGGAGGTCCTCTTCCTTGCCAGCGTCCATGATCATTCTGCGGGATCCCAGGGCTCCGGTGCAAATGGCCTTGTGGATGAGTCGCACTGCGGCGTCATGTCTCTTGATATAGAGCCCCTTGAAAGTCCGGTGTGTGCAGCCCGCCAGGATGTGGCCCGCTCCGTCCTCACAGGTGTGGCAAATGGGGCATAGGGAGTTCGTGGGTGGGTGAGTGCTTGTAATATAAGGGAGTTTCCAGCGGAATGCAAGTTTACGGTTCCACAGTCTACCCCAGCGGGCTTTAAGGATGTGGAATTTAGTTTTATGTTGGATAAGGGTTGAGGTCCAAAATTTGTTACTTGCATGAGGAAGTTGGTGGGGAGTGTTATCAGCCCAGGTGGTTGCATAAATCCCTTTAAGAGGGTGTTGGCCAAGGTGGCAGCTAGTGGGCAGGTTAGAGGTGATACCTTGTGTAAGGTTAGGTGCTAGGATGCGTGGGGGAATATCTCCCATGGGTGTGCGAGGAGGTTGAACTGTGGGCCAGTAGACATTGTGGCGGGGGATTTCCCCAGTGTTGTCAGTAAAATTGGTGGAGGCAGGGTGCTCAGCTGCCTTGCGTGCCAGAATGTCTGCCCTGTCATTTCCAAGGATACCTGTGTGGGAACGGACTTTACAAAGAGTGGTGTGTGAGCCATGCAGGATGCGTTGAATGAGGTGTTTTTGAATTGATTGCAGAAGTTCAGTATGAATGGAACGGGTTGTTATGGTAGGGTCATGAATCATTTTTTTAATAAGTTGAAGAGAGCAGAGGCTGTCTGTATGGAGTGTAAGGGATTTGTCGTAGTCAATGTTGAGAAGGGCTTGGTGGATGGCTACCAGTTCTGCCCTGTTGTTAGTTTTGGTGGCCCCTATTCCCCCAGGGTTGATGGTGTAGCTTTGTCCTGCAGCCGGGACATATACTGCAGCACCTATTTTACTAGGGTGCCCTGGTTTACCTTTTATTAGGCTACCATCTGTGTAGACCTGGAGGCCTGAGGAGGGGGTAGCTAGGTGAAGACAAGGGTGAGTAGTGGTAAGAAGAGAGGGAGGAGGGTGTTGGTGGAGTGGAGTTTGCCAAGGATTTTTGGCAAGAGATTTGAGTTTCCGGGGGTAAGTAATGACAATGTCAGAGAAGGTAAGAGTGGGAGGTGGAGTGATAGTAGAGGGCTCCCAGGATGAGGAGAGGCTTTGCATGTAGTATGTCCATTGGTCAATAAAATCTGGGAGTTTAGGAAAATAGGTATCTTGGCTGTGGGGGTTGCATATAAGGATGAGGTGTAGTTTGTGGGTGGAGGGTGGAGTGTGAGATTTGCTGCCAAGCCAAATTTCAGAGGTAGTATAAAATTCAGACTGCGGTCTGGAGTCAATATAGTGAATCCAGGAGTGGTGGAGGAGGGTTTTGTAAGGGGCAGAAAGGTCGTCAGGGAGGAGCATCAGGGTGCAGGTAGGGCTGAGAGTATTTTCAGCATGGTCAGCACTGGCTAGGGCCCACCTTAGAGCTTGGTGTGCTTGTGTCGTGGAGTTAGGAATGTCCACCAGTGAGCCCCCAGTCCAGATGGTAAGAAAGGGGTCTTGGTTGGAGCCAAAGAGCTGATCAGCAGGGCTGGTAGAAGAGAAGCTGGTGAGGCTTTGGTCGTAGCTAAGGGGGTTAGAAGTACGATGGTGAGTAATGCCCAGAGCAGCTGCTGCTTGGTAGAGAAAAGGAGAAAGACTGTTGGTAGCAGCAGGAGCAGCTCTGTATCTGGTGAAGAGGGCAGCTAAGTCAGTGTGGTATGTTCCTCCTTGGGTCAGTTGGTTCCATTTGGTAGGGTGGTGATTTTTGAAGTGGTCATAGTTTTGTTTGAGAGAGGTTAGTCTGTCGTTGGGAATGTGCCCAAGACAGTGACCAGTGGGGTTATAAAGATATGAAACGTTGGTGTGTGTGTGTGTGGATTGGTCATCCAGAGTGGTGAGGATGCCTGTTTGTATAATGTAGGCTGAGGGTGGTTGAATGTCCCAGTCTGGGTGCCTGTCGTGTGTGTCAATTTTCAGAAGTTTGTGAACAAGGTTGTGGTTGTCAGCATTAAATCCTGGGGAGGTGGCCCATTGGCCTTGTTGTTGAAGGTTAGTAAGGTGGGTGTCCTTCCTAGGGTTGAGGTGTGTGGTTAATGGGGGAGTAGTTTTAAAAGTGTGGGTTAATTGGTCGTATGCTGGTTGTCCCAAAAGTTCAACAAGGTGAGACGCATTGTGAGATTGGGGTTTCCAATGTATGGTGGAGGTAGTGGAGGTAAGAGATGTGCTGTGGTGGATGCTGTATCCCATGTGTGTGTAGGAGTTGATATGTTCGTTGTGCATGATGGTTGGGGCCCATTGAACGTGGACAACAGTGGAAGTGACTAGTTTGTCGTCGTTGTAGGAGCGCTTGCCCCGCCAGCTCGTGATGTGCAGGGCTTTGTATTGGGATCCGTAGGTAAGGTGGAGCAGGCGCGCCGGTGGTGCAGGTGCGCTGCTGTCGGGGGATGTCATGGCCTCGCGGATCCTGTCAGGGTGTGAGGTGGGAGTTATTCTATATGCACGGTAAAATTTAGAGGTGGAGGAGTGACGGATCCAGGATTTGCACAAGTAGTGGCGTGCTGCCCAGGTGGCATCACTGCTGGGGCAGCCCCATGCTTGGTGCGCGTGACTGCCTTCGGTCTGCGTGGGCCACGCCCACCATTGGTTTCCTTCCAGGTCCCCAATGGAATCCGCCTCGTAGTCTGCGTCAGTAAAAGTGGCGTGAGGTTGGTAACGCTGGGTGGGTGGGGTGGAGGGTTCAATAGAAGCAGGAGATTTAACGTTATCGGTTGTGTTCTGCGCAATTGCGTAACCGGGCGCAAGTTGTCGGTGTGAGAGGGGAAGTGGGTCAGAGTGTATTGGGGAGGCGACAGTTTGGAGGGAGGAGAGGTGAGCGGTGAGGCGGTTCAGGGACCGTTTGTGGTGTTTAGTAACTTTGTGTAAGGTGATAAGAGAGAGATCTGTAGTGCTGACAAGGTGAGTTCACATGGGGGTGACCAGGTCATGGTATGAATAGATGGCCAGGTCATGGTATGGAGTCATGAGTGATACAGGGATTGCCTGTGGAGGGAGAGGAAGAGAGTGTATGTTAAGTTTGTCAAGAAGTTCTGTGTCATTCCAAGAAATTGTTATGTCAGATTTTTTAATAATTTCCAGCTGGCGGGCTAGGGACATATACTTAAGTTGCTTGCGGGATAGAGAGAGAGGATCTAGAGTGGTCATGGTGGAAGTTGATTTATTAAGGAGAGCTCTAGTGAGGATTCCCAGGTGACCTTGGTCGTTCATGGACTGGGTGAGGGCTGTTGCAGTAATCTGGGTGTATTCAGTGAGTAGGGAGGGCACCCCTAGTCCTGCCTCTGTTTTAGGGAGGTGGAGTGCTCTTGTCGGAAAATATCTGGGAAGGGAGCAACAGAGTTTAACTGTTTTTAATACTGCTCTGTCAATGACGTGAATGTCGGTTAGTGAGAAGGGAGCTACTATCATGGGGTATTTAATAGCTGCTCTGACACATTGTGAAATTATTCGTAAGCATTGGGTGGGGGTTGCCCTGTTTTTAGCTGTGGTGAGGATACTCAGCCCTTTATTGTGAATGGTTTCAATAGTAGAGTGGAGTTGAGTTTTCCAATTTAAGGTAAGTGAGATGTGAACCCCCAAGTATTTGTAGGCTTGGTCAGGCGGCTGGTAGGTAGCATAGGAGTTTCCTAGTGGAATTTTATCTAGCCTTTGTTTGAGAGTGTTGTTGTGAGTAGGTTGAGAGGGGTGTGATTTGTGGAGTATGCCACTGACCACACATTTGGTGGCGTTAAGAGGAATGCCCGACCAGATGCTAAAAGTTTGAACTTTACCACATTGGATGCGAAGGTCCTCTGAGCTGCCGGTTAGGACAGCAGTGTCGTCAGCATACCCCAAGCTGCTGGTGTGGTGTTCATCTGCTGTTTTGGAGGGTAGAGATGCTGCTCTGTATCCTCGTCCCCCAGAACGGAGCCATCTGTGTAGGGGTTCTAGAAAGATAATGAAGAGTAGGGGGGAGAGAGTATCCCCCTGGATGGTGCCCCTAGTGATGGGGATGGGGGAGCCAGGTGTATTGTTAAGGAGAATTTGTGTAGTAGAGTTTGTGTAGATTCCTTTAATAGTGTCTATAGTGTCGTGGGTGTAACCCAAGCTGTGCATGATGCAGAGAAGTTTTTGGTGATCAATCATGTTAAAAGCAGAGCTAAAGTCGAAGTAGGCAGCATAGAGGTCCTGGTGGAAGAGGGCAGCGTCCTCAATGTTGTGGAGTAGGTTCAAGAGTTGTCTATATGTACTTTTGTCTTTTCTGAAACCTTCTTGGCAGGCGCTAAGAATGTGGTTGGTTTCAGAGTAGGTAGTAATAGTGTTAGTAACAAGGGAGGTCCAAAGTTTGGCTACAGCATTGTTAAGGCCTATTGGCCTGTAGTTTTGAGGTAAGCAAGGATCTGATTTTTTGTAGAGCATGACTGTGTGTGAGGTTTTCCAGCAGTCTGGTGTTTCTCCCAGGATCCATACTAGCTGCATGAGTTTGTGTATGATGAGGTGCATTTCCTGTGGGAGGCACATAAGTAATTCATTAGGTATGCCGTCTGGGCCAGTGGCTTTGTTGGTAGAGAGTTTCCTAATACAGTCAGCATAGGTGGTTGAGGAGGAGAGAAAGGTGTAGGGAGAGGCAGTGTTTTGTATGGAGTTGGCTGGAGTTTCCAAGTGGTATTTGTCTGTGTGTATTTCCCATGGAGGGGGGGTGGCGTGTCGTGTATAGTCATCTGAGATGGGTGGAGTGGGAGGTGACATGCTTAGTGGCACCGTAATTTATCATCCCTTTTTTTCTTCTTCTTGTGACTTCTCATTTGTTAGCTTCTTACCTCCGCCACTGTAAGTGGTTGAGATCTGGGTCCGGCTCTAAGGGGTTTAATACCTACGCCACCAAAACGGTGGTTGGGAGTTTGGTTTGTTTGTCCTCGACACACACCTGATGTAATGGGGTTTTTTGCTTTGTGGGTGCTTTTTCTTTTTGTTTAAAGCACAGAGTCTCATACACCCTCGCGGTGTCAAGTAGACTTTAACATGTAATGTAATGTAATGTAATGAGTTTTCCCATATGTTTAGTCATAACTTCCAGGAGACCCTGGGTGCTAGTGCTGAGTGTGTGTGTGGATGCGTCCAGTAGAGCAGTGGGTGTGTGTGTGTGATTTTCAGGAGAGAAAATATACCTGTGAGTTTGTCGTGCTTGTGTACTGAGGCGGCGTCGGAATTTCTTAATGGAGGCGGTTGCTCTCTCCTCTTTGCGTGCAACCTGCATGTGACGTAATTCTGTAATACTTTGTTTAATATCAGCAGTTAAGGAGAGACAATAGTCAGAGAGGAGTAAATTTTGAAAGTGCTGTTGTATTTTAATTTTAGTGGTAGGTGAGTATGTGCCTGCCGTGTGAGGTGTGCTTCTAAGTTCCATGTATTGTTGTTGGTCAAGGTGGTTGGAAGCTGTTCGGAGTGCTTTAATGTGTTTAATATGGTAGTTAAGTCTTCTGTAGGTTTTAGCAGTTTGTCTTGGCAGGAAGGTGCCTGGTGTACTAGGCTTGGTAGGGCAGGTGTCAGTCATGATGGAGAGAGCTTGGTGAAGAGTGACCATGAGATGATTTGTCATGCTGTTAAGGTCTTCTGGTATGGTGGCTTTGAGTTCTTGTCTAATAGATTGAATGTGTGCAGATGTTTTATCTTCTCCCAGTAAAGTTTGTGCTATAGTCCAGGCTTTATCTATGTTAATGTGGCTGTGCTGGAATTGATGGAGAAATTGATTAGAGATGGCTTCTTTAGCTTTGGCCATGTCTTGTTGCTTGAGAGGAAGCTGCAGTTGAGGTGTTGGATTGTGAGGTGGTATGTCAAGGTTAGGAGGGGGAAAGAGAGAGGAGGTAATGTGTTGTTCCAGGGTCAAGTGGTCCAGTGTGTCTCCCATTTGGTGTGCAGTTTCTGTCACCGTGGTTGCAGTTGGGGGGTTGATGAGAATGATGTCATCTATCCTGCTACTGTAGGAAGTGTTGTCTGAGTAAGTGTGGGGACGTGGTGACGGTTGAATGTGAATTGGATATTTATTAAGGTGTTGATAGTGGGGCTGGTCCTCCAGGTGCTTGATTGTGTTGCTTCTATCAGTAAGGTAGTAGGCTGCATTCCAGTCTCCCCCTGCAATATAGTGATGAGAGGGGTTTGGGGATATAATGTAGTGAATGTGTTGATAAATTCGGGCTCTTTTGGCAGGGTCATTGCAGGGCATGTAGACGCCTAAAATGTGGGTAGTGTTGTTAATAGTTTGATGAGTGAGATGACCAGCTATGTCAGTGGGGACTTCATGTTTAATTGGATGTGTAGTAAGAGTCTTTTTTATAAGTGTGATAACTCCAGCTGAGCGGGTTACAATGTTGTCTGCATTGGTAGCTTGCTTAATGGTTTTGCTGCTGTGATGAAAGTGGTAGTCAGATAGGTCTTGTTTGATCATATTAATTATACCTGTGTTGTTAGAGGTGAGTTTTGTTTCGGTGAGAATAGCAATGTCTGGCTCATTAGTTCGAATATGGTCGTAGAGTGTTTCCCAGGATGAGAAGATGCCTCTGCAGTTGGAAGTGATAATGTTAGTGAGATAGAGTGCAGTTTGCTGCTGTTGAACAGGATATGAGGTAGTGTGGGTTATTTTAATTCTTTTCGTTGGAAGGGTATCAGCATGAATAGCGGTGCTCTCGCTTGTTTTATGTCTTGGTGACTCCTTGTGTACTCCCTTAGAACTATCGGTCCTGACAGTTATATGTCAGCTTCCTGTTGACTGCGTCATCGGTTCTTCTGACACGCGCTGTCTAGCCTGTACCCTGATCAGGTTCCAGGCTACCGCCCCCTTTCCTCCACTGGTGCCCCTTAATGGGTCTCCTGTGCTTGTAACTTATTTTCGTCTCCGCATTTATAGATTGGCGTGCTGCACACACAAAGTCCACTCTCCGGAGTGTTATCCAAGCTGATAGGTTATACGGCCCTTCATTTACTACCACTGCTTTGCGATGCAACTTCCGCGAGGACCTCCCGCCATTTTGAGAAACTCCATGACATGGATGGTCTTTCCTGGACGCGCGGGATGCGCAGTATCATTCTCAGCGATGGCTGCGACCAATCCTTCCAACGGAGGAACGGCTCCTCTTGATGATTGGCTAGACGTTTGTGCACCAGCTGCCTCTGCTAGCGGTCATGAGAGTCCTTCCGCCATCGTGGAAGTAACCCCCCCCGGTCATTCCTCCATCTTCTCTTCTTTTTCCTCCCCTGCCGTCTGTCGCCTCCTCCCGTCTGTCGTAGATGACTATGACGTGCAGACTCAAGTCGGCGACTAGCCTGGACATCGGTGGAGATACCCCGTCTTCGTCTGCTCGCGTCATTGTCGTCGCTGACCTTTCTCCGGTGTTTGAGGCTCTGCCTGCATACCGGAGGTTGCCAAGCTGACCAAGCTCCCTGCTGATGTCTACGTCGTCTTTGCCCCCTTTGCTCTGCCCAGCCGACGGTCGGCTACTGGCATGAGCTTGCGCTCTAGTGGCTCTGTGCTACCTTCTGGAGAATTTTTTCGATCAAGCTGGCGGATCGCCGGCACTGCCGTAGGGTTCGCCAGAGGAGGACGACCTACGCGTCTGGACCTGGAGATTCTGGAGGTGGTAGGAGGCAGGGGGGTATGGTCAGCACCACTACGGGTGCTGCTCCCTCTACCCCCCAACCGGGTGAGTCGAGCGATAGAGGGGGGGACTTGGGATTGACTGATCATCGACGGCGGGATATTAGGACCTTGACATGCCTCGGCTCTGCTCTTCGCATCCTAGCGATTAATGTTCGAATTCTGCCCTTGCGATTTGCGATTTTCTGCCATTGGTGCGATTTTCTGCACCAGGTGCGACTTGCTGCACTGTCATTCTCGTCTCCTTTTTCCCACACCTCTAATCTCGACTTCGACCTAACGCTTCCCCACCTTCTGTGATCCCAGGTCTCGCAGCGCCGGACTTCGCCCATGCTACAGGCCGCCCTAGTCCAGCGGCCGTGGAGGATCTTTGGCATGATATCTTGGATATTTTTCTCTCTTAGGCTCCTTGTGACCCCTGGGTGCGTTCCGTGGTTCGACAGAGGTTACTCCTTTGTCTTCCCGTGCCCCTGGTTCCCCCCTTAGGTGTATGCCTTAGCTACGTGAGTTTGAGTTCAAGTGTTTGAGTTCTGATAGGGCTTAGGAATTTTTAGTTAAGTGGTATAGAGGCATGGTTGATCTCGATTAGTTGGGGCATGCATGAGTTGTTGATGATGACACTGCTCAGCATGGTGCTAGTGTGTTATCTTTGCAATCGCGTGTTCATCTAAGGAGACAAGACTCCTTCGGAGCTTTTCTTTGGGGTTGCACCTGATGTGTCGTTGTTGCGTTTGTTTGGTTGCCCTTGCTATGTAATCTTAGTATTGGGCAGTCACGCAACAAGCTAGTTAGAAAGGCATTATTTGGTAGACTGGTTGGGTATTCCCTGGTGAGTAAGGGTTATTATATTTGGGTTTCCAATGTTGCGCCAGTTAGTAGTGAGTAGTGATGTACTCTCTATCTCCAGTTCAGTTCTAAACTGTCTTTCTGGGTTCTCCCATTAGTATGGGTCCCCGTGCCCGCTTGCATCCCTCCTGTCATCAATCGGTGATATGTTATGTGTTACCGGTAATTCCCTACGCCCTTTAACAACCCCAATTGTTGTTGGCTGGCCTGGCTGGGATGTATCATTGTTGCATTCTAGACCAGGGCCTGATCTTGCTGTATTGTGTGTGAAGTTTTAGGGCGGGTGGGAGTTGGATATCCAACTATAATCTTAGCCGAATCTCAGGGGGTCGCCAGGCCCTCCTCTGTGCCACGTTTTAGCGGTGAAGCTTTAGGATTTAGACAGCCTTCGATCATAGTGGTACCTGGATCAGGTCCATTGACTAATAGTCGCCAACCTCCGACCACCTCGGATGGCTCGCGGGTGTCGATAATTCCGACGCCTCCTGTCGTCCCTGGTGGATTACTCGGGTCAAGCCCATGTGATGATGTAGCCGTTGCCGAATGGGTAAGTGATGATCTTGAACACTGGTCTAGCTTGATACTGCGTATGGCTGGGGTGTTACAGTCAACCCAGGATTCATTGTTTTAGGTGCTGCTGGTTCTCATACGTAGGTTAACATGGCCCTATGTGTGAGTGCCTATTCCTCAGCACCTCCTAGACTGACTTATAGGGTAGTCTAGATTGGTGGAGCATTACGACGCTTTGTTTAGGCAGCTTCCTTTCAGCTGTCTTTCTTGGTTTTGGTGGAAGGTGGTACTTAATTCAGACCACCGTTATAGCGTCTTGATGGTTTCTGACTCTTAGTTCCATAGGCAGATGGTTCGTTCGGTGGAGCTCATCATAGATTAGCTATTTCTTTTTACTCCACACTGTTTTTAGATCACCAGCCCCTCATGTGATTGGAACTTTTTGTGGAGTGTAGTAGTTGTTTCCCTTCGGATTTTACTGTAATTTGGTGGGCTGGGTCATCTTGCAGTTGTACTTGCAGATGTCCTTGCAGTTGTACTTGCAGATGTACCACCGCTCACCTCTTTCTTGTTCTTCCGAGTGTTTTTCAAGCGCCCTTTCATTCCTTCCTTTGCAGTAAATTCTTTGAAGTCCTTTTTTTCTGCGTTTACTATTTTTTAGGTGGACAATAGGTTTTATGTACTATGGTTGTACATCTAACCTTCTATTGTTCATTGACCTGTGTTTCCTTTGTTGGTTACGGGTTTCTTGAAAATTTTAACTTCGCATCCTTTGGATTTTTTATTTTGCTGCAGGTTTGGTTTGCTTGTGGTTAGGCGCTTGGTTTGTCTTGAGTGCATGAGTTCTTTGCGGTGCGATACCCACCTCCTAGAATGTTTTAGTTAGTGCCGTAACTGGGGATTTATGATAATTAACTTTCATAAATCTTCTTACTTCCATCTTTGAGTAAGAAACCAGTTCATCATGGTTTTTTCATCCCAACCTAGTCATGAATTCTATGCTAAGAATAGTTTTTACGGTAGTGGATTTTTCCATCGACTTTTTTTTTTTCCATCGTAGCCTTTAGTGTCCTCTTGTCTGCGTCCTTTAGGCTTTGATTCTCTCGTGTGCTGCGCTCACACGATATTTCAATCCGTCTCTTTAGTTATCATTGATTGGCGTTAGGTTCCTATTCCCGGATCGGGTTTTCTATACCGTTGTTCCCCAACTTTGATATACGTTTTTTCCAGTCTTCTCTTTAGGTTAAGTTCTCGGTTCTTTCAGTCACCGTTGTTCCCCTTCCTTTGGTATTAGGATTGATTTCTGTTTGGCCTCCCTGTGATTTTCTGGTTTGGTGCCTACTATTCTGGATGAATAGTATTTTTGCGCTTACCATGGATGGTTACATTTCCATTTTGGTCTCAGCTCAGCTCGGTATGACCCAAGTTTTTTTGCTGCTACATTTTCGGAGTACTACAGTGGTTTTTGGTTCATCCTTTCTCATCCTTTTATTTTAGACAAGGCTTTCTTCTGGTTTCCTGTTTTTCCGCCGTTCCTTAATATTTTTTGTTTCCTACCAGTTTATGGTTCTATGTCCCCAGTGCCATAGGTGGAGTACTAGTATTGTATGTCACCTGCGTCATAGGTGGAGTATCAGCATGAATAGCGGTGCTCTCGCTTGTTTTATGTCTTGGTGACTCCTTGTGTACTCCCTTAGAACTATCGGTCCTGACAGTTATATGTCAGCTTCCTGTTGACTGCGTCATCGGTTCATCTGACACGCGCTGTCTAGCCTGTACCCTGATCAGGTTCCAGGCTACCGCCCCCTTTCCTCCACTGGTGCCCCTTAATGGGTCTCCTGTGCTTGTAACTTATTCTCGTCTCCGCATTTATAGATTGGCGTGCTGCACACACAAAGTCCACTCTCCGGAGTGTTATCCAAGCTGATAAAGGGTTTTTGTGGTGAGTCTGGGGGGAGTAGGTTTCTTGGTAGGAGGTTCTGCTCCAAAGATCCTGCTCTGGCGCATCTTGTTGCTGTCGGGTATGGCAGGTCTAGTAGTGATAGGAAGGTTAGTCTTGGGAGGTTGAGTTGTATCCCTGGGTGTTGTTTTGGTGGTCGGTGATTTATGTGTAGAGTTTGAGTGGAGGGAAGTGGGGTTGCAACGGGTAGAGGTTCTTTTAGGTTTCTTAGATTTGGGAGGCTCCTCATCATCAGAGACAAGGTCTACAGTTTCTGTAGGAGCTGGGGGCTCTGTAGGATCTGCAGGGTGAATGTGATCTGTAGGGTGTGGAAGGTCTGAGAGAAGTTGTTGAAGTTGTGAGGAGTCTGTAAGATCCATCTGGTCTGTAAGAACTATCTGGTCTGAGGAGTCGGTAGCATTGTGAGTAAGAGTGGTAGGTAGGTCTATAATGATAGTTTGAGTTGGGTTGTTTGGTTCATAGTAAATTTCAGGCTGGAAAAGTTGAGGGCAGGGTTGTCCAGATGTGTCTGTAAGGGTGTAAATGTGCCCTTGAAGATGTTGCCAGTCAGGAGGCTTCAGGGGATAGGGGCCTTCAGAGTTCATATCTCACCACTCACCGTCCAGTTGCTTAATGGCCTTAGCATGTCCATATCCAGAGTGATAATGTAGGAGGAAGCAAGAGCAGTTGATAGGGATGCGTTGTAGGATCTGCATCTGTGAGCTGCCCAGCATGATACCTTCAGAGTAGGTCAGTGAAGTCCCTGCGATTTCTGTGTGGGGGCTAATATGGTGGGGAATGTATCTTGGGTTGGTGTGCTTAGTAAGGAGGCCAAGGTGAGATTTGTTGGAACAAAGGTAGAAATTAATAAGATTGCTAGAATAGTTACCAGTGAGACTGTCATAGTGCCCTTCTAGGGTCCATTGTTGGCACGTATAGTTGCGCACATGAGTGTCTAATTTTACAGAAAAGTCTAGGATTTCGTCAAGATCAAGAGCTTTGTACCCCAGGTAAATGTTGATGGAGTGTATTTGGCAGTTGGAGTCGATTTGGGGTTCCCAATATGGGAGATTGGTGCGGTGGGTGGTCTGGGTTGTTTGTACGGCGGGGGTGGGGGTGGTGGCTTGGTCCTTCTCCATGGGGTCCTCCGGGAGGTCCTCCTCCATAGGGTTGATGGGGTTGTGATCTAGCCATGCTTCATTGGGTTGTCCTGGTTGTAGTGTATAGGTGTGGCCCTGGATGCTCGCCCATTTACGAGGGGTGTTCAGGAG
Source organism: Chlamydomonas sp. ICE-L (assembly GCA_013435795.1). Lineage (NCBI taxonomy): Eukaryota > Viridiplantae > Chlorophyta > Chlorophyceae > Chlamydomonadales > Chlamydomonadaceae > Chlamydomonas > Chlamydomonas sp. ICE-L. The sequence goes on from JACBWV010000099.1 coordinate 603,046, forward strand.
AATGGGTTGGTGTTTGAGAGAGTCTATCAAGTACCACTCACCCTGGAAGTGTTTGATTGTGGCTGCATGGCCCAATACCGTGCTGAAGTTGAGTATGCATGCCTGGTGGGGGTGGAGGCGCTCTAATATCTGTTCCTTTGTGCTGCCCGGCATGATGCCCTTGGGGTATGTCTCTCGGTGTCCATGGTTAGGAAGGGGAAGCTGAGCAGGGGTGTAAGGGGGGTTATACAACGGGGTGAGGATGCCCACAATGGGGTGGTGTAGATGCAGGAAGGAGCTAAGCAGGGGGACTGAGAAGTTGCCCTGGCCGTGTCCAGTTGTGTAGTGCTCGTCCCTAATTCTACGGCGGCTGGTGTGGAGGTGATCAGCGTATGCGAGGATAGCTAGGGGTTCTATGTACGGACCTCCTAGGTAGGTATTTATGGCGTGGGACTGGCAGAAATTATATGCTTGGGGTTCCCAGTATGGGAGGTGGGGTTGGGAGGGGAGAAGAGGGAGGGGGAGAGGGGGTTGGTCTCCTCCTCTACACGTGGGGTGGGGGGGTGGGCAGTTGGATCTGGATGTGTTTAGGCTGGTGGGGATGGCTGGGTGGGGGAGGCTGTTGGTGGCCTGGGGACCCCCAAGTTGGCTATTCATTGAGTGGGCCTGGCAGAGGTCGAATACTTGAGGTTCCCAGTATGAGGGGTGGGGCGGGGGGTAGGGGGTATGGAGTGGGGGCGAGGTCTGACCCCTTCCTCTACAGGTGGGGTGAGGGGGCAGGCAAGCGGGTTGAGGTGTAATTAGGCTAGTGAGGATGGTGAGGTGTATGAGGCTGGTGATGACCTGGGGAGTCATGAGGTAATACAAGCAGGTGGTTACCGGGAGGTAATATAATAGCATGGAGGTTCCGATGATGAGGCAGGGGGCGGCAGGGGACCACGTCTTCTTACATGAGCATCTCCGTGCCTTATAGATAAAAGCCTTGCTACCTCTTCCCTGTCTACGTCTAGTAGCTCTGTTTAGGGTAGGGGGGGGGGCAGTCTGGCAGGGTCAGGTAGATGCATGTGGTGATTAATGCCCATCCCGCTATTATAATGTTCCATAGTATGAGCCCCTGGGCCCATGCGTCTGAGGCATAGGGAGTGAGCCACCACCGAAAAATACTAGAAATGGTATCACCATGAGGGCACATGCTCAGGTATGGATTTACCCAGGAGTGTCTTTGGGCCATCCTCTGATCACACCTAGGTTGCACATGGTGTACATATTGGGCCAGGGTGCCTACTCTACTGGATGCTTTTGGGGAGAGGGGCTTTAGCTTCTTTGTGGGAAGGCTTGTTACTTCTTTGGGGGAAGATTTGTGCTTCTTTGGAGGAAGGCTTGTTGCTCCTTTGTAGGAAGACTTGCTCGTTTGTAATGAGGCTTGTTGCTTCTTTGTAGGAAGACTTGTGCTCGTTTGTAATGAGGCTTGTTGCTTCTTTGTAGGAAGACTTGTGCTCGTCTGTAATGAGGCTTGTTGCTTCTTTGTAGGAAGACTTGTGCTCGTTTGTAATGAGGCTTGTTGCTTCTTTGTAGGAAGACTTGTGCTCGTTTGTAATGAGGCTTGTTGCTTCTTTGGAGGAAGACTTGTGCTCTTTTGGAGAGAGGCTTGTGCTCCTTTGGGGGAAGACTTGGTGTTTATTATGATGATGACTTTTTGGTGGGGGCATGCTGTGTGTGAAGGGTCGTATGATGGTATGATTGCAAGGTGGCATGGTCTCTTCAGGTGGGTATTGACAGCAAGTTGGTGATCTAGATTTTGGGTGTTGGCATGGTCACCTGGTCGCATGGTTGAGAAATCGTCTCATGTGGGTCCTGGCGGCAGGTTGGTGATCTGAGTTCGCTGCATTGCCCTGATCGCATGGTCGCGTTAGGTTGGAATTGGTAGCAAGGCGGTGTTCTATATTCGCAGAGCCGCTAGTATGGATCTTACCCTGCTTCGGCTTTTCTTGTTTCGACTCTCCTTGCTTATGCAATTCTTGTGCGGCACGGGGGCTAATTTTGTACTATCAGCTTGAAATCACTCCGGTAGAGTGGACAGTAGATTAAAGCAGCGGAACAGACGCACCAATCTATACACGGAGACAAGGATAACGTTACAGACACAGGAGACCCATAAAGGGGCACCTGTGGTGAAAGGAGGCGGTAAACAGGAACCTAACAGGGTACAGATCAGACCGGAGACGTAGGTGACAGGAAGCTGCCACTGAGTCATCTCAAGATGACTCAGTCCCACGGGAAGCTGGCTCAGGAGAGCCGATAGTTCTAAGGGAGTACATAAGTAGTCACCAAGTCATAAAACGCGTGAGAGCACCGCTATACATGCTGATACTCCACCTATGACACAGGTGACATACAATAGTACTACTCCACCTATGGCACTGGTGACATAGAACTATATGTAACAAAGTAAAAAAAAAAAAATCAAAGAACTCCGGAAAAAAAAATCGAGAGAAACTTCAAATGAAACCCGAATGGTGTAAGGGAAGGTATGAAGCAAGGCAAAGAACCAAAATTTGCCAAGTGGATATAAGAGGACAACTAAATATCAAAGTCGGGTAACAACGGTATAGAAAACCCGATCCGGGAATAGGAACCTAATGCCAATCAATGATAACTTAAAGAAACTCTAAATGTAACCAAAGAAACCCTAAAATGTAACCAAAAATTCCAGAATACATGTAACCAAAATTCTAGAATACATCTAACCAAAAAAATTGGTTTAAGGAGAAGCAGTCATTCCAAACATGCGAATGAAACGCCAGAACACCATAGGATCAAGGGGCTTGGTGAAGGGGTCAGCACAGTTGTCCTTAGTGTTAACATAGGCAACATCCACCTGGCCATCCTCCACCAGCTCCTGGATATAGTGATGGATGACATCAATGTGCTTGTTGCGAGGGAGCAGCTGACAATCATTGGCCCAGCTCAAGGACCCCAAGTTGTCACCATTCAGGGTCACAAGGCAGCCCTAGATCAATTCTCAACTTTTTCAACCATTGCACCTCCCTGGCAGTCTGAGTCAGGGCCTGATACTCAGCCTCACTGGAGCTAACAGCAACAGTGGGTTGCCTTTTGCGCATCCAGTTCACAAGGCAGCCTCCAGCAAGCACAGCATAGCCAGTCTGAGATCTCCTGTCAGACCCATCATCAGCAAAGGATGAGTCACTAAAGACAGTAAAAGAGAAACCAGGGCTGTGAGTGTAAGTGAGGCCCAGATGGGAATGTTCTCTCAAATACAAAAGCAAGCGCTTGGCTGCAGCCCACAGGGGGGCAGTGGGTTGAGCAGAAAACCTGGACAGGTAGCTAACAGCAAAAGAAATATCAGGCCTTGTGCAGGTAGCCAGGTACAGCAAAGCCCCCACAAGAGAGAGGTACTGGCTATTAGAGGCCAGAGGTTCTCCAGGAGGATCAGTGACAGTGCACTTGGACATGGGAACTGAAAACCTGGGCTTGGTAGCAGCAGTGAGACCAAACTGCTCCACCAGCTCAACAATGTAGGAGTGCTGGGAGAGGTCGATCTTAACACACCTGCCGTCAGAATCAAGTGTACAAGTCATGTCCAATGAAAGGAACTGGACAGGTACACCCATTTCCTTGACTTCCCACCCAGCTGCTTCCATAGCCTTGATCAGCAAGGCATACCTATGCAGCTCACTAAAAGCACAGATAAAGTCATCCACATAGGTCAGGACATAGCTCCACCCACCAGTAGAATCCCTCCTGAAATACAGAGCAGGTTCAGCTTTGCACATGGTAAAACCGTGGGCAACCAAAACCTGCTTTACATCTTTGCTCCAAGCCCTGGGTGCCTGCTTCAAACCATAAAGAGATTTAATCAGCTTGCACACAAGGGGAACATTGTCAGGACCAAGTTCATGAAAGCCCTCAGGCTGGTAACAGAACAGGTCCAGACCAGGTTCCAGCTTGGCATTCAAGAATGCAGTCTTGATGTCCAGCTGCCTCACAAACATCTTCCTATGAGTGATGGCAGCAAGGAGCACACGAAGACCTGCTTTAGATGAGACGGGGGCATATACATCATGGTAGTCCAGCCCAGGACGTTGCAGAAAACCACGAACTACAAAACGAGCTTTAAAACGCAAAGAACCATCAGCCCCATGTTTCTTGAAAAATAACCATCTGCCAGATAGAATCCTCTGCCTAGGAGGCTGTGGAGTGAGGACCCAAGTGCCATGAGCATGGAGGGAGGCCATCTCATCCTTCATAGCCTGCAGCCAGAGATCTCTGTCAGGGTTGGTAGGTAACATTGCAGCTTTATAAGAGAGTTCAGTAGAGGTAGAAATAAAGCCCCCACGTACAAGCAGTGTACTTGTACATGGGCAGCGGGGATATCAGCAGTATCAGCAGTAACCGGTAATAAAGCCCCCAGCGCAGCACTCATGCGTGGTTGAACAAGGCCGGCCTCCTTTGCCTCTAAATCGTCGAAGCCTGGGTACACTGGAACACCCCAGCCATACGCAGTATCTGACCCGGACCAGTGTTCGAGGTCATCACTCACATCATCTGTGACGGCCACATCGTCGCAATGCCTGGTCCGGTATAAACCACCAGGTATAGCAGGGGGTGAAGTGATCAACAACTCCCGCGAGCTATCCGAATAGGTGGACGGGGGGTGGCGACTAGTGGGCAGTGGACCTGTACTAGGTTCCACTATGACCCGAGGCTGTCCTAATCCTACGACTTCACCGACGAAACGTGGCGCAGAGGAAGGCCCGGCGACCCCCTGAGATTCGAATAAATTAGAGCTTGAAGGAACATCAGACTCCCCCTGGCCCAATGCCGCCGCACGCGATACAGCACCATCATTACCTGGCCTGGGACGCATCGTCATCCCATGACCAGTAAAGCGGTCAACAATCGGGGTTGGTAAAGGGCCCAGGACATTGTCAGTAGTATCAAGCCCTTTACCGATGATAGCGGCAGGGGTGCGAGAAAAATACTGAGATCCATCATAGGGAAAGAGCCCAGGGATACAGTTATAGCTAAACTGTTCATAGAAGAGCACATCACGACTCTCTACCACCTGGCGCAACTTCGGAACCCAAACAAAATAACCCTTACTCACCAGAGAATACCCAACCAGTCTACCAGATAACGCCCTTTCGTCAAGCTTATTGCGCTTCTTCCCATTCACTAAGGTAACATAGCATGGGCACCCGAACACGCGCAATAACGATACATCAGGTAGAACCCCAAAGAACAACTCATAAGGAGTCTTGTCACCCTGATTAGGCAGCCGGTTGCGTAGGTAACACGCGGCGAGGAAGGCATAGGGCCAGAAGGACTTAGTGAGCTTAGACTCCAAGTGAATGCTCCTAGCTACGTTCTGAAGGACCCCATTGTACCGTTCCACAGTCGCATTCTGCTGAGCAGTGTAAGCCATGGACAATTCATGCACAGCACCAACCGATTCTAACCAATCCTCGAACCACTTCACTATACATTCCTTAGCCCTGTCAGACCTAAGACACTTGAAAACAAATCCATGCAGCTGAGTCATCCATCTGAGGATGGTAGTTTGAACTGCTAAGGGAGCTTCCTCCCTGGTTCTCAAGCACAATACCTCAGCATAGCCAGAGTATTGGTCAGTGAGACACAGAACATAAAACTCCCCACGCAAGCCCCTAATATTAAATGGCCCCATGATGTCCAAGTGAAGGCGTTGTAATGGGGCACGGATCCTAGTTTTGCTTTCTTTAGGAAAAGGGATACGTTTTCCCTTTGCCTTCTGACAAGCATCACATGGGATCTTAGACAGTCTTTGCACCTGTTGGAGAGTGAGGGGTAAGTTCTGAACCAAACCCTTCCTTACAAGGTTGTGCATGGCATCATAGCCAGGGTGACCCAGCCGCCTATGCCACAACCATTCAGGAGTGGTAGGGATCACAACTCCACCATCCTCATCAACATCAAGAGCAAAAGCTGGATAATCTTCAGCACCATACAAACGGCCACGAGGGGTGTGACAAGGCCTACATGCAAACTTGTACACTCCATCACTGGAGGCAGGGAAAGACCACAGAACAGAAGAGCCCTGTGTGGCAGTACAACTAAGACTATCAAAAGAAATCTTGCAGTTGTGAGCATGGGCAACAGCATTTACTGGCATGAGGTTCACCGGACAGTGTGGGATGTAGAGAACATTGGTTAAAGTGATTGGTGTTGGTAACCAATCACTACCTAACACAATAGAACCCTGACCCACAGACCGTTGAACCACACCATCACCAAATTTAACTGCTGGCCCAGTCTCAGAAGCATGAAACACAGTGAACAAAGACATATCACCTGTGATTGACATCCCAGCTCCAGAATCAACATGCCAGACACCCTCAGACAGGCTCGGGCTGCAGACATTTGAAAATTTCGCAGTGCAAGAGAAAAGGACAGAGCGTACCTCCTATTTCTTGTCCAAAGCATACCCATCAATCTGAGCCTGCAAGGAGGCCAGCTGCCGCGGAGTAAGCACACCTGGAAGGGCCAAGGCCATGGGCACCGGATTGGTAACCGGTGCACCAGGCTTGGTCTTACGCAGGTGCGGATGCTTCGTGAAACAGCGATCCTCCGAGTGGGTCGTCTTGCTGAGGCATGGGCCCCAAGTGCAATCCAGACGTCGCTTGTTGGAACCAGAACCCTGAGAACCAGATCCCTGCCCACGCTGAAACGCAGCATTGGCAGGAACCTGGGGAGCGTCCCGGGACCAACCAGGATGCCTGGAGTCGGACATGGGGAGAGCAATGTTCAAAATGTCGAGAGACCGATATGCCTCCAGACAAGACCAGTAATCTACAGTCTGTCTGTTAGCCAACATCATACCGTACTGGATCCGCAGCGATTCAAATCGGATCAAACGGATCCCATTCACAATGGTTTCCATGGCGTGGCGCTGAGTGACAGGATGTCCAGCACTGCGGAGGTCAGTGCACAGACTGCGAACCATGCGAAAGAAATCATCGACACGGTCAGAAGGGCCCATGTGCGCATTATGAAGTTCGATACGCATGAGAGGGACTCTAGAGGCAAGGGCATCAGACTGCGTCTTCCGGATATCCAAAAGGATATCCCGAGGGGTGGCAAAGTCCTGGTATACCTTGACCATATCGTCCTCCATGTTAGCGAGCATCAAAGTTAAACACATGAACTCCTGACGTTCGAGAGGCAGTGCACTGAACCCGAACAGTGCAGGATCAAACCGAGACTCACCATGAATGAGGGTATTAGACCCAGCTCCAATCGCAGAAGGGACAGGAGCCAAGGACCTACGAATGTCCATGAAATACTCCGCAGCAAGACCAGTGTCAAGAGCGCGCTGGTCGTCTATGTTCCTAATCACAGGAATGGACCTCGCAACACTCATAAGCAGCTCGAAATCTGGGCTAACAGGACACAGAGGGACAGGCACTCGCACAAACTGATAACCAAGCTTCTCGTGATCACTACGCCTCGTACCACCAAAGGAAACACCATGATCTGGGGGATACAGAATCCCAGAAGTGACTGGACCAAGAAAAGAACGACACCTGGTACCAAGCTCAGAGAAAGCCATCACTCGGCGATGCCTCAGCTTCACACTAACATTTGCCATTGTAGCCTGCATATCCATCCGACCGTACAAAGAGCGGTTCAAGGACTCACCATCCCGTCGATCCATGTTGATCAGGCGGTAGTCCCGAAGGTTCAAAGTCGGAGGAGATCCGCCAGTGAGCAGATGCTCCCAAGATGCGCAAGACCGCGTATGCAGCATAGGAGGAGGGCCAGGGGCAGGAGGCAGCTCCACCGGCGGAGGCGGAGGGGGCTCCAGGGAGGCACCAGCAGCAGAGGTGCGTGCAGAGGAAACAGCAGCCTCGCGAGAGCGAGTGTGGTAGCCAGGGAGGCCACGCTCCATGGGGGCAGATGCAGAGGAAAAAGAAGCAAAGCCCTTCAAGAAAGTGGGCTTAGCCACCTCCGGGTAAGCCGGGGGAACAGGCTCAAAGGGAGGCGCCGACGAAGGCTGAGGCTGATACACAGGCGAAAGCTCTCGATTAGGCATCTGCTGATCAGGAGGCTCATACACCGGCGAAACAGCGGAAGTCTCAAAGACACGAGTGGCAGCAGCAGATGGGGTCACGCCACCGAAGTCAGCACTCGTAGCACTCTTCAAGTCCTCCTCATCATCAGTAGTAGTAGAGTAGTCTTCATCATAATTGAAAGGGACGAAAGGAGGCTGCGGGTCTGATGCACAACGGATGATCTGTGTCTGTACACAACACAGCTTCATCAGGACATCCTCAACATCAGAGGAAAGGCGTCGAACATTGAGAGAAGGAACCGTAAAGTTGGAGGATTGATCGGGGGGGGTTACTTCCTTGATGGCGGAAGGACCCTCCTCTCCGGCAGCAGAGGCCGCTGGCGCGCAGTCGTCTAGCCAATCTAGAGGAACCTTCACCCCCGTTGGGAGGATTCGGTCGCATCCATTGCTCACAATGACACTGCGGATCCCACGAGCCCATGAAACACCATTAAGTTTGGTAAGTTTCACAAAGCCGGCAGGAGGCCCTCGCGGAAGTTGCATTATCAAAGCAGTGGTAGTGATGAGGAGCCCAATGACCTATCGGCTTGAAATCACTCCGGTAGAGTGGACAGTAGATTAAAGCAGCGGAACAGACGCACCAATCTATACACGGAGACAAGGATAACGTTACAGACACAGGAGACCCATAAAGGAGCACCTGTGGTGAAAGGAGGCGGTAGACAGGAACCTAACAGGGTACAGATCAGACCGGAGACGTAGGTGACAGGAAGCTGCCACTGAGTCATCTCAAGATGACTCAGTCCCACGGGAAGCTGGCTCAGGAGAGCCGATAGTTCTAAGGGAGTACATAAGTAGTCACCAAGTCATAAAACGCGTGAGAGCACCGCTATACATGCTGATATAGAACAGGTTAGGACTTTGGAGAAAGATTACGACTGCGTCAGTCGCAGGGATTACCCTGTGTTACACCCAGAGCAAGTAACAAGGCATGCCCTTGACTTATAACTTAACTAACCCTGCCTCCATGGTTCGTACCAAGACTTGGTGAGTCGTTAGATATAATTTAATATGACTTACATCCAACAAGAAAAGAGTATGGAACAAGTTTGGAGAAAGGTTACGACTGCGTCGGTCGACAAGATTACCCCATGTTACACCCAGAGCAAGTAACAAGGCACGATCTTGACTTATAACTTAACTTACCCTGCCTCCGTGGTTCGACCCCAGACTTGGTAAGTCGTTAGGTTTTAATCTGAGCTACAGCCAAGAGGGAAAGAGTAGAGATAAAGTCTGGTGGAAGGTTACGACTGCGTTGGTCTACGGGATTACCCGTTGTTCCACCCAGAGCAAGTAACAAGGCATGTTCTTGGCTTATAACTCCACCCTGCCTCCATGATTCGTCCCAAGACTTTGGAAGTCGTTTGTTATTATTTAATCTGATTTACAGCAAACAGGAAAAGAGTGGATAACAAGTTTGGAGAAAGGTTACGACTGCGATGGTCGACGGGATTATCCTGTGTTCCACCCATAGCAAGTAACAAGGCATGTTCTTGGCTTATTACTTAACCCTGTCTCCATGGTTGGGCCAAATACTTGGTAAATTGTTAGGTATTATTTAATCTGAGCCACAGCCAAGAGTCAAAGAGTATATAACAAGTTTGGAGAAAGGTTACGACTGCTTCGGTCAACGGGATTACCTTGTGTTTCACCCGGATACATATCAGTTCAAATAAAAGGAGAGGTATGAATCGTACTCGGATCAGTAACATAGATAGAAGTACAGTTCGGGGGGAATAAAATTTCTCCTAGAATCCGGTTATAATTCAGATGTAAAAATTCTACTACAATCCAGGTATATTTCTGGGGTAGGTATCGTACAATGGGATAAGGGGGGTAGTATAATGGTGTACGGGCGAATTCCAAATGAAGGGTGTCGTACTTAGGTCCTGGGGTATAGTGAACCGATCGCAAAACGTCTGGATCGACATTCCTAAAAAAGTACGAGGGGGGTAGTATTTTTTCAATATACGATGAGTGCAACAAAAGCACTAGCTAGTAGACACTCGGGGAAGTCGACAGATCGCGTACGAGCGCAGCGGAATGCACGCGGAACGCACGCGAAACACACGCGGGGTCCGCGATTAGTCATAGTCATTTAATGACTAATCACTTCTGACTCTGGCGGTAAGCCCTATACCCGTGTCGCCTGTAGCTCGGAATCCTGAGACACTAGCATCTGAGCCCGTCGTTCCGACGGGAGGACCACCCCCGTGGCCACGTCAGCGACAGGTCACGAAAAATCGAGATCCGAAACCACTGAAACCAAAAGCCCAACCGCCTGGGCCAAAAGGGCTAAACCATATCACGGCCATGCTACTTTATATAATAAGATTTCGCCTACATTTAGCCAAGGCGGATTGTCGTCGAAATGTCTCAGACATTTCACCTGCACCTCGCTACGCACGGCGGCTTGTGCACGTAAATGAGGCGAAAAGTACGGTCTTTTGAGACATTTCGCCTGTACTTCGCCTGCAGGGCGGTTTGGGCACGGTGGTCGGAGAGGTCGCATGTCAGGAATATTTTCCATGAGCATTTCTCAATTACACCAGGATTCGAGAAGATAGATTACATACATAATAAACTATGCATCCATTAACCTATTGATCTACCTATTTATCTATCATGTAAGCATCCTTACACATGTACATCCACTACAGCCCATGTATTCCCTATACATCCATTAACCATAGATAGACAGCGAGCAAAAGACGATGAGCAGCCAAATTGCTGGCTGGAACCATGTAGCTAATTAAGTTCAAGTACAAGTATATACGCAGCCTGCAGGCAGCTATCTATTTGTCTACTTATGAAAACATAGGCCTATATATCCACCAAGTAGAAACGCCCAATCAAAGCTATACATCTATATATCTTCACTGATTATATTTTATATTTCCATCTTCAGCATGTGTAGTTCCTTCGTGGCAACAATCTTCATCGCAGCCGTAGCATTTCCATCCATCATTTTGCCCTGCAAGACATGCAGAGCAGGGCATGCGTTAGAGAGCAACCAAGGGCAGGGTGAATGGCAAGGGGCAGGACGGTGCGGTGATGAGCAGAGCATGGCATGCGTTACACATCAACCAATGGCAGGGAGCATGGCAAGGGGCAGGCATGTGCTAAACAGAGCAGAGCAGGCATTATAGAGCAATGAATGGCAGGGAGCACGGTAAGGGGCATGGATGCGATAAGCAGATCAGGGCATGTGTTAGAGAGCAAAGCAGGGAAGGGAGCAAAGTACGCCTGGAAAGTGATGATCAGAGAAGGGCATGCGTTCAAGAGGAAGGAAGGGAAGGGAGCAAGGCAAGGGGCAGGACCACAGTGATAAGCAAAGTAATGCATGCATTTGAGAACCAAGAGCATGGATAATGGCAATTGCCAGTATCCCTGCCCCTCTTTGATCTTTAACGCCTTCCCTTCTCTGCTCATCACTGTCGTCTTGCACCTTGCCATTATCCCTGCCCCTCTTTGCTCACTAACGCCTGCCCTGCCTTGTTCATCACTGTCGTCCTGCCGGAATCGGGGGCCGGAAGGGGGTCGTAAGCCCCGGAACCATCGAAAAAAGTCGAAAAATGTGTCGGGGTGGGGTAGATATCGACCCCTCAAAAAGAGGGGGGGGGGGGGGTCCGACGGCTTTCAGAAATTTCCTCTGGTGAAGACTGTTAGAGGCCGAAACTTCCTCAGTACTCGGTCTCTGCTAAAATTAAGCAGACCTATGAAACAAGCTGGGCGAGATCTTTTCGAATCCACCCTTATTTCCGACACCGAGTAAATATGGAGGCGTGATCCTCTAGATCCTATCTAAATCCAAGTCGAGGCACCTGCCAGGCTGGCAGATCCTCTTTCAGGGGTCGAGCCGGTTTCGGAAATATCTTCGTAACTTCCTCACCAGACGGAATCTGAAGAAGATAAGCATACCCACGAAACTCGTTAGACGAGAGCATTCTGAATCCGCGAATGTTTTCGAGAATGAGTAAATGTGTCGTGGTAGTGCTTGAGTAGTGACCTCCACAGGTTCTAAATACACCAAGTGTGAAGGTTGGGTAAAACCAGGAACTCAATCTTTCCTCCCCCAAACTTCTTGTGTATAAGGAGGGTACTTGGGCATGCGACTTAGGCTTAACACCACCTTCAAATTCTCAAACACCAACACTAGCTAGCTCAGCTCAGAATCAGGACTAGGAAAGGGTGTTTGCTTGACCATGTTGTCAAACTTTGATCAAATCCAAATGTAAGTCCACAAATGGATAGAGCTCGTCGAGGGGATCATTATATACCCTACTTTGACCCCCGTATTATAATGTTTGAAGGAGATATGGGCCTTTGGGGGGGGTGGGGGGGGGGTAAGGCTGATTACAAAAACTGGTATGTGAAAAAAAACTTCCTAAGGGCCCCCTGCTTTTAACCGTCATTTTTCGTACATATTTCGAAATATTCAAAAATACCCAGGGGTAAAGATTCGACGACCTGTCGCGAAGATTCGCCGACCTGGAACTCTGGGGATTCTCCGGGGAGACTCCGGGGAACCCCTGTGGAAACAAAATTGCCTACCTGGCACCGGGGAGGGTTTACTTTTTGTTTCCGGGGACGCGAAAATCTCTGTGGAAACACACCCTTACCCCCGTCGGCCCCGCAAGCCCACATCTCCATGCCCCCCCCCCCGCACCAACCCCGCCCCCAGGTGCGCCCTCCCCCCCCCCCCCCCCCCCCCCCCTCCCTTTCCCGTCAACTACTTCCAGTAGGAGATATCCCAATTCCTCCAGTACTCTCCCCCCCCCCTCCCCACCCCCCCCCCCCCCCCCCCCATCACATTATTAAGTAGTCAGAATATTTTACACTCTAGACTTCCCTTTACTTTGAACCTCCTAAATTCCATGAATTCTTCTGAATGAAGAATACACGGAATTGGGGGGATGTTATACACCGGTTCTCCCGGTTTAGCTAGAGTGTCTTAGTGCGCCAGGCCTTCTGCCTGGAAGCTTCCGTTGTAGTGCCTCATGCCCGATAGGGCCAGCACCTACCGCGGCAGTACCCTGAGGTACTGTCGCCTTTCTCTTCTTATACCTTCCATGTCGCCTGACATGCTATCACGATTGTAAGCACACGCCCTAGTCCCTTCCCTGTGAGAGTGCTCAAGACATATCACTCCGGAAACCTACACATTGATGTAATTCATCATTATATCAAGGAGTTGGTTGAGGATGGTCGGCTGAAGGTTGCCTATGTTAACACTAAGGACAACTGTGCTGACCCCTTTACCAAGCCCCTTGATCATGCTGTGTTCTGGCGGTTTGTCCGCAATTCCGCATGCATGGAATGACCGCTTCCCCTTGAGGTCATATTTGTTTTGGTTACATCTGTCTCTTTTGTTATCTATTGTTTGGCATTAGGTTCCTATTCCCAGATTGGGTTTTCTATACCGTTGTTACCCCAACTTTGATATTCGGTTTGTCTTTTTCTAGCTTGGCAGGATTTTGTTTTCTTGCCTAGTTTCATTCCTTCCTCTAACCCTTTGGGTTTCCTATGGAGTTCTCCCGGATTTCGGAGTTCTTCGATTTTTTTTTATGTTACACATAGTTCTATGACACCTGTACCATAGGTGGAGTAATCGTATTGTATGTCACCTGCGTCATAGGTGGAGTATCAGCATCAATTGCGGTTCACTCAATCGTTTTATGTCTTGGTGACTACTTATGTACTTTCTTAGAACTATCGGTACAGACATTAACTCCTTTTCTGTCTGTACTGTCAGTGTCAGCTTCACGTAGACTGTGTCATCCTTCATGACACGGTGACAGCTTCCTGTAGGCTGCGTCCCCTGATCCCCTGACACGCGCTGTATAGCCTGTACCCTGATTAGGTTCCAGGCTTTCGCCCCTTCACCGCTGGTGTCCTTTGTGGTTCCCCAGTCGCTGTAAAGTATCTCATCTCCCGGTATAGATTGGCGCGTTTGTCCGCTGTAAGCATCTCTCCACTCTTGAAGTGTTAAGCTGATATTTGCCAAATTACATTTCCTTGTAACATGTTGAAAATCACCAGCCAGCCAAGGAGGAAGGGAGGGAGAGTGGGACAGAGAGAGTACAAAATACCCAGCCAAGGATAGTATTTAATAACCAGGTTTTACAGTAAAACGAAGAAGTACCAGTTACGTATTGCATTTATTGCAGTTAACCACAGGCTGGCCCACTGCTACAAGCTACACATCATCGGCTTGAATAATTACGACATTCGGGCAACCCAGCATTGTGCTATGACTGCCCAGCCAGGGTTGCATTAATTTACCAGGTTTAACAGTGAAAAACCAAAATTTTTCCAGTCACTCATTGCAGTCAACCACAGGTGTTATTGTCCGTTGCGTCGGACACTGAGTTGGCATAGTGCACGCGTGGTCCTGGTGCTCCAGGACCCGGGTTGCCTGCCGCCAGGCCGTAGGCTAGCTATGGCCTGCACGTGTCTTCAGAATCTTCCTGGAGACTTCCTTTTTCTATATAGCCGCACGAGTTGCGGTGTTAAGCTATCTGCTCTTCAGTAGTCTTCACTGTGTAACCACTCTATCGATTGAAAGGTTATGGGCCCATCACGCTAACCTCAGATCCCCACCCTGGATGCATCTCCGTCGCCATCGCGTGGCGAGGAACCTACCCCCCCCGACGGTGAGCCAACCAATGTGACGGATACCCATTGGAGGACTCTTATTACCCGAATTTCCATAACTATCCTACAGTAAAGGACATAACCAAATATAAACCGACAAACTTCGAGAGCAAATTTCGTAGGCGCTACTTCCCCTCCGCATTAGCGGAAACTGGATTCGGAATGCCGCGACGCTAGGCTTTGTAACGATCACACCCGCGAGGGAAATGAGCAATGTGCCCCCATCTCAGATCCACCGCTCCCCACCTCCACCTCCTCCAAAGTGATCCATCTCAATTGTCGGCGAGCAAGCAGTTCGAATCCAGGGAAGCAGCGCTCTGGAAGCACCAGAGCGCAGCAAAACCCATGGGAAAAGGTAGGGAATATCAAAGCGCCCAACGCCACTGCCAGCATCACCCAACCAAATTCTACCACCAAATCCCCATACCGGGCGGATTACCAAATCTACACCAATCAAGAAGAACAACACCACGTTTCGAGCGGACACGCTGTCGCGAAGCGATCCTGGAACACCTGCTATACAGATATTCCAGGATGGGGCACCTGCATACCAAATCCCACTAAGATCGTCACTACCCTCCGACGAATCCTGACCACCATAAAAAAAAATATCATCTCCACCTCCAGCATCAAACATTCAAAAACCACCACCAAACCCTACTATGGAAAAGTTTCCATCTCCAACGCGACGATCCACATCGTCGTCCTTCTTATCCTCCTAACAAGCACAGCCTTCCTACACCGCAACACTTGCAACTCTCAAGCCCCACAACCCTCCAACGATACTATGCTCCGATATGGCCCCTACCAATCCAAGCTCCTCACAGGTGAGAACTACGAGTCGTGCCTCCCCAGTAACGACCTGTACTCACGCACCGACCCTCAACCTCCATCCGACCATCGCTGCGTCTCCCTGCTCTGCAACAACACACTCCATCCAAACCAACATCTCCCCCAATTCCACCCTTACTGGGATAATACCGTCCATCGCGGCGAAGGTGAGAGTCCTATTGAATCCTGCAGATTCAATGGGGGGCAAAAGCCTGACGGCAGCCCCCAAAATGGAAAGCATAAGCCTGACGGCAGCTATCCGAACCTCGCAAATAACAATATCTCCTCGACAGGTCTCAGTGGCACCAAGCCTGTGCTCGAATCCAGAGGGGACGTCCTCTACCCCCCCCGAGGATTCACCGCGCAACGCCACTTCTTCCTGGATGCTCACCTACAGCGAGCCATCCGAGCCTATGAGACCCACGAGGAAATTAACGCAACCACCCACCCTCCGTCACCCAACGACGAATCAGTCTTCCACAACATCGACCCCTTCGCGGCCGAGCTGAGCGACCAAACAGTTGTGACTTACCCCATCCACGGCATTCCCCAAGATGCCAAGATTATCAAGGTGGTGCTGGGAGGCATTGTTGGCAACACCACCAGCATGAGGCTTACCAACAGGCCTAGACCCGGCTTCTTCCCTGACAATGCCTTGGCTTGCACCACCCCTGACTCTGTTGCTAGGCATGTCAACGCAGCATTCCGCCAGATGCCCCCTGGCATACTGGCTGGCGACATCAGTGAGAAGCATGTCGATCAAGTCCGCAGCACCCCTACTACACCTGTAGAGTGGAAAGTAACAGTCCACATTCATGCCACTCACCTGCACAAACTCCCCCTCCTGACTATCAAACACCTCTGCAACTTTGCAGTCCTATCCAAAAGCAGAAACCTTGAGACAGGGGTACCCACTCTCACCCCTCTAGTAAACACCAACCACCTCATTCCCTGCAAAATCTTAGTCAATATTGAAGACAGTGAGAGCCTCTATCCCAAGGGCACCATCTCTAGAGCCAACATCATCACTAGACTTACCTCCCTGGGCAGGTCCACCAGAAACCCTGCCTGGCAGATCATTGATGTTTGTCAGCAGGCCAGGATCTCCACCCATACTCCCAGTGGAAGTGTCCTCTCAGAGCAACCCACTGCACCTACTGCCACAACACTTGTACCCATCCCCCACTATCCCCCCGGCAGAACAACCAACCCTGCACACCCACCAGCCCCAGGGGCATCTCCAGACCCCCTAGCTGAAGGGGGAGATGAGCATATGACAGAAGCACAGGGCACAGATGTCACTGACTCTCCCACACCCCTCTCCAACCCTGATGCCCCTGGCCATGACCATGCCCTTCCCACCAAGAAGGCCTGTCAAGGGGCCAAGAAGCAGAAGACCGCAGATGATGCAGAAGTCACAGGACCCCCCAGGAAACTCACCTCACCCTCACCTCCCCTCAGCTTCTCTGTCCCAGTGACTTATCCCCCCCCTGACTACCTCGACTTCCACGACATCGAGGAGGTTCGCCGAGCCTCTGAAGCTTACATGCACTCCGACTGGAGGAACATCGAAGCAGAAGACAAACCCAACTGGCTTGTGAAGCTCGAGGTCATCCTCCAGCTTGCCTTGATTAACACAGAAGACCAAGTCGCCACCATTACATTGCATAACTCACTCAACTTCATGATGGTAGAGACCACTCGCGACAACAGGACTGTCACCAGCGCCATGTGCGCCACTCCCGCAATCAAGGAGTCCATTGAGTCCCTGCTCCCCCTCCACATCAGGAGGACTGGCCACTACAGCCTCTTCATCAGTCCCTCTCACATCCCCTCAGATGCCTACCAGTGCTCAGTGATCTTGAAGACTGACCAGATTGTCAACCTTGAAGACCGCCTTGGACTGCACCAAGCCATCATGGAATCCAACAGTCACTACCTCGCTACTCTGAGGAGGATGTTCCCCAAGGAGCTGGAGGGCCTTGATGAGGACCTACACTCACCAGACCTATGGGACATCATCTCCAGGGAAAAGATCTGCAGCTATGATGTCACCACTGCTGCTCACATTAACAACTCCCTTGTCACCAGGGAGGGCATCCCCCTCCACTTACATGATCCTATCACCAGGTCAACACAAGCCAACCGAGGCATCCACCTCATGCTCTTAAACAGAGCTACAGTCCTGATAACCTTCCTCTCCACCAGAGGCATCCTCCATTCTGGTGGCTCTACCTACACCCTCAGGCCCTCCTTCCTCCCTGACTACGACCCTGCCATGACCAAGGGCAAGCCAGGCAAGATCTGGAACTGCCTGGCCACTTGGATGATCAGGAGAGAGATCTCCAAGAATTCCGCCAAGGGAGAAGGCCCCCTTGACCCCCACACCAAGGGTGACCTGGACCAATGGAAGGCTCTCAAGACCTCCCTGGATGGACACCCCCCCGAGTACCATGTCACCACCTACCAGAAGGCCATTGTTGACATGCTCCTCAACCATGCAACCCCTGACCCACCTGCAGCCTGGCCACCTGCACCCTACGAAGCCGCTAATGATGATGACATCTTTGGAGCAGGTGCCATCACCAGTGAGCACTGCAACACCCCAGCAGACCCTGAACTGGGAAATGACTGGAGCAGCTTCCTCCAAACAGCTGCTCTCAAGGTAAACCCCAATCAAACCAAACCCTATAGTACCTTCTACATCTGCATCCCTGCCACCAAAAACCAACAACATCAAAACACTCACCACTCCACAGGTTGCCAGCACCACAGCCAACAAGGCCTACCCCAAAGCCACCACCTACAAGGGACACAGGAAGTAGCAAACCCCCTGGACCTCTGGATAACAGCACTGCTCCTCCTGCTCTTCTCTCTTATCAGCACTACCCACTGTCTCAGTGGAAACATCCATAGCAAGAGCAACAAGAATAGGGAAAATATACATGGATATGAGCCCCTCTGGACACTATCTCCTTATCATAGTCCCTGCCAGACCAAAGGCACAGCCTGCCACTCCTGTGCTGAGATTACAACCTGTAACAGATTAAACCTTGCCTGCACTCTTCCCTCCCCTATCTCTCCTGCTCTCACTCTACCCATAGACAGCTCAGACACTCAGGAAGATGCTCACAGCAGTAAGTACCCCTACAGCTGCCCCCTCTCCACTCCTCCTACACCCCCCACACTCAGAGGAGGTAGACCCAGAGGAAGCAGACGCCTACAAAGTAAGTCTGAGTCTGCCCCATACTGGGAAGCCCAAACAGCCTCCCACTGCCAAATTCACTCCATCAACGCCTACCTTGGATACAAAGCCATGGATATCAACCTAGTCCTAGACTTTGCTAACAAACTCCACACTCAAGTCACTAGAGCCACTGATAATCACTGGAAGGTTATGGGATCATATTTTCTCAACCCCTCTGGAAACTATAATAATGCCCTTATTGACTACTACACCTTCACCAGGCAGACTGGCACTGGATACCTGGTCAGCCACAGGAACCACCCATACACACCACTACACACCTCATCTCCTAACACTGAAGAAAACTATGAAACAGGCATCCAACTCGGTAGCACCAAACAACAAATTCTTAGCAGAATTCCCATCAATAGCACCAAATTCATACTGCACTACTGGTCCAATGGCTATGGTCATGCAATCACTATCAAATACTACAACAATAAATGGTACAACCTTGACTCTGAACTCTCTGGACCCACCATCCTAACCCCCCAAGACTGGCACCAGCTCCAGGGGTGCATCTACACTCTTAGCCAGGCTACACCCTCCTTCCATGGCTATCCATTTCAACCTGATCTCTATTTTGATCCAACCAATCCCCACCCTAATACCAATGATACCATCCTAGACGACTCTCAACAGATCAACACCTACACCAATCTACCACCTTCACCACCAGATCAAACAATCCCTACCACTCAAAATAACACTGAAACACCCACAGACGAAGATGATGTTATCTATCTAGTATCTGAGGATGAATCCCACACAAAACATAAGAAACCCTACACCTCTACCAAAAAACCTAAAAAATCCAAGAAAACCACCACCACTAAAAAACGGTCACGAAGTGACCTTCCCTCCCCAATACAGGCAGCAAGGCTCCCCACCCCCAGCAGGCCTACCATCCCTGAATACAACAAGCTCAGACAGACCTGGATCCCTGGAGCTCCCCCCCCAGCCAAGAAGCAGCAGTCCATCAGCACTACCAAGCCCACCTCACCGGAGAAACGTAGTAAGCCTAAATATTCTGAACAAACCTCAGACCACCCTGTCCAACAGCAGGAGCACATTCTTAATGACACCAACATCACCACTATCAACTGCAGGGGAATTGGATCCTCCTGGGAAGTCATCTATGATCACATTAGATCCAGGGATAATGATATAATAATTCTCACTGAAACCAAACTACTCTCACACAGAAAATCCATTCTAAACATGATTAAATCAGACATGCATGATTATCACTTCCACCACAACAGCAAAACTACTCTCCAAGCTACCAGCCCTGACAAAATAGTCACCCCCTCAGCAGGGGTCATTACACTAATCAGGAAAACAGTCACTGCTCACCCAGTCAATCATGAAACTCCAGTCGAACTCTCTGGACACATTACCCACCAAACCATAAACAACATAACCCATGTCCTGGGCGTCTACATGCCCTGTAACAATGCCCTCAAAAGAGAGCACATCTACTCCTACATCCACCACATTACTGAGAAAAATCCTACCCACCACTACATCCTAGCAGGGGACTGGAATGCCACATGCCACACCACTGACAGAAGCAGTCTAACCAAATATCCAGATGACATTTCTCACCAGCAACACATTTCTCAACTCTGTATCACTCCACAACCACAACCCAGACCTCACACATATTTTTCTTGCAGCAACAACACCCCCTACAGCAGTCGTATTGATGATATCCTGCTCATCAACCCACCTCCGGGCACCCACACCACTGAAAGCACCCACCAAATGGGGGACACCCTAGACCACCATGCACTTGAGCAACGCCTCACCTCCACTCTCCTTCCCCCTCCTGCCATACCTCCAACCAACACCTACACCTCCCCTCAGCTCCTCCTCCCTCTTAAACAATCAGACAAAGAGAAAACTAGGCAAGCCATCACTACTCAATACCTCCACCAATTTCTGAGCTCCCACACTAACATAGAATCCGCCTGGCAAACTGCTCAGGACCTTCTTGGGGAAGACAGGACTGCCTCTCACATTCAATCCATCCGGCAGGAACTGATGACTGCACTTCCAGAAGACCTCAACAGTATGGCCGACCACCTTATGACCACCCTGCATCAAGCCCTCAGTATCATGATAGAGACTTGCCCCACTAAACAAACCATTTCTGGCATCTTCCTTCCCAGAAAGACAGCTAAATCCTACCAACAACTTAACCAACACGTGAAACACATTAAAACTCTCCGCACCCAATCCTACTCCATGGACCAATCTGGATATGATAACCTGCGCTCTTCCCCATCCTTTCCCCCAGACTGCCCTCTACAAACTAAAACGCAAGTCCAACTTCTCCTCCTCCACAACCCCCTTCTTACCCAATACCGTCAATCACTCACTGATGACATACAACACACTATCCAGGAGCTACGCACTATCCAAGCCCTGCAAAAGGAGGAAAGAAGCACCAAGGCCATCAAGAAGTTTCGCCATCGCCTTAATACACAGGCGCGGGTTATGCATAGACACATCTTCAAACCAGACGGCCAACCCCACTCTCCCACTGTCCTTCTTAACCAGCAAACTGGAACCCTACATACTAAAACTAACGATCTCCTTGACCTTTTGACCAAACACATGGGCAAACTCATGTCCCCCCCTGTGCCCCCACCCAATGGCAACTACGCTGCCTACTCCACCCCTCCCCCCTGGGAAACACACACTGACAAATTTCAACTCGAAACCCCCCGCCACCTCTATTCAGCATACTGCCTCACCCTACACCTACCTCTCATCTCCAACTGCCTACACCGACTGCATCAGAAAACTGGCCACAAATAAAGCCACAGGACCAGATGGGATACCCAATGAATTACTGATGTGTCTCCCCACCGAAATGCACACTGTCATTCACAAACTTATGCAAATCTCCTGGATCCTGGGAGAAACCCCAGACTGCTGGAAAACTTCTCACACAGTTATGCTTTACAAAAAATCTGACCCATACCTTCCCCAGAACTATAGACCCATAGGACTTAACAATTCCGTGGCTAAACTCTGGACCTCTCTCATCACCAACACAATTTCCACCTACTCAGAAACCAATCATATTCTCAGCACCTGCCAAGAGGGATTCAGAAAAGACAAGAGCACCTATAGGCAGCTCCTCAACCTCCTTCACAACATAGAGGATGCCTCCCTCTTCCAACAAGACTTGTACGCAGCTTACTTTGACTTTAGCTCTGCCTTCAACATGATAGATCACCAAAAACTTCTTTGCATTATGCACAACCTTGGATTCACCCACGACACCATAGACACAGTCAAAGGGATCTACACCAACTCCAACACTCACATCCTCCTCTTAACAACACACCTGGTCAACCCATCCCCATCACCAGGGGATCCATCCAAGGGGACACACTCTCCCCTCTCCTCTTCATCATCTTTATTGAACCCCTCCACCGTATGACTAGGACCTCAGGAGCAGGGGATACCGCGCTGCCTCCTTCCCAGGCACTGCGGCGGCTGCGAGCACCTCACAGCAGCCTGGGGGTATGCGGATGACCCGCGAGATCCGATCAGAATGGGAAACGGGTCGAGGACCTCCGCATCAGCAATTTTGGTAAAGTGCTAATGTTCAGCCCTGGATGCTGGGCAATCCTCTCACATGCTACCAAATGTGTGGGTCAGTGGCTCCTCACAGACACACCCCTCAAACCCCACCCACAATGATATCCTCAACGAAGGACTCGCCGCAGACAAACTAAGCCGGGAGCACCATATGCACATTATCAACCACCGAATATAAGGCTACAATTACTTAGGAGTCCTCCCACATCTCTCTTCACCCTCAAACTGGACAAACCCAACTGCAGCCAACTGACATCTATTCACACCAGGGCCTACATAACTCACACCACCTCTCATTCGATGATCCTACCTCAGGGGGCACATCCGAGTAGACCCAGCCTATTTCCTCCTCCCTCCCCGTCTTCCCGGCCTTCTTTCTCCGCTCGCCCCCCCCTGTGCTTCCGAACTAGTCCTTCCCCTTCCATGTACGGAACCCACCTGCGGAAACCTCCCCCCACCACCCCCCCCCAAAGAGGGGGTCTCCCCCCCCCCCCCCCCCCCCAATCTTATGAACCAAACGGTTTAAGCCCGACCGCCTAAAAGCAGGGCAACCCTGAACAAGGCATACGTAATATCACCACCTGCATCGAGCAGCCCATCAAAATACCCTAGGATCGTGCCCCCTTCTCTCTCACAGACATCCACATTATAGATAAGCAGTACTTAAGACAGTCAAACTGATGACAGAAGCCTTCCCATGTCCTTCCCCTAGGGCACTACACCTGCCCCAAAAACAGACAGGCCTAGGATCCCCTCTTCCTCACTGAATATACACAAATTAATGCCCCCTTTGTTAGCCCACCCAAGCCATGAATGACACTGGACGCCGGCCATACTAACCAAATCTCGCCTCACTAAAACCTTCCAAAACTTTCCACACTCTCACTCCAACTCTCTCTCTCCCAAACTCATCCCATATTATCTCTTGCCGGCAACTTCAGACTCCTAGACCATTCAAACATCAAATCACCTGGAAGACACGAAATCCTGGATAAGCCTCAACATCCAATCATACTCCCTCAACCTGCTTCACATCCCTGTTCCCTTGTGACTCCCTTCAACGATCTAGGGATCTATACATACCACGACCTGGTTATCCAGCAGGCACTCACCTTATCTACCTACCACGGATCTCCCTCTATCAAACCGGGCAAGTAACAAGCACCATCGGCGCCTCCCCTCAACCTCCTTACAGCACACCTCACTGGCAACAGCCCCGACCTGCCTCCCCTCCCCAGCCATGCCAACCCCTCTTCCATACGCGCAGCGACGACTTACCTCGTCATCCACCAATCCCACCCAAACCGTCAGCTAGGCGCAGAACCATGTTTGTCGCCCCACACCCCCCCCGCCGGCCTCCCCCTCAACTCAGCGGCTACTCCACCAGCGAGCGCAACTCTGTCAGGACGCGGAATACACAGCATACCCTCTCCGTGACATCAGCAGGAACACATGGTGGGCGTGGACCACCTGCAACTCCACAGCCGAATGGAACGCCAACGTCGACCATTACGGTAAAGCATGGGGCAACAACGAAGCAGCGACAAACTGGGCATCCCGCCTTCACCTCTGCAAGGCCATCCTCCGCGGCCCAGCCAAGCCCTTCTTAAGCACTACAACATTACTAAGGCCTCCAACCCTGATCTTCTCAAGGCAGCAATGCTCCACCCTACCCCTGGATCCCCTTCCCCCCTACGTCCTCCTTCACCTCACCTATGGTAACCAGTACACCACCCTCAGCATCACAGCTGGCGCAGCAAACGGACCATGGACACTAGGGACACCAGCATCACCACCACTGCCCACCTCCAATGGGCCCCCATCACCATGCACAACGACCATATCAGTCATATACCCAAATTGGTTACACTATCCTTCACAGTAAGCCAATTACTCCCACCACCTCTGAGGTCCACTGGAAACCACAACCATACCACACCCACCCACCTCATCACCATGCTGGGCCAATCCACCTATGACACCCTTCTCCAGGCCTTCAAAGACACACCACCACCACAACCCATCTTAACCCCAGAAGAGACTCCCACCTTACTAACTCCCAGCAACAGGGACATGGGCCACTACACCTGGCTTCAATGCTGATAACCATGCCCTTGTCCACAAACTTCTTCCATAGACACTCATGACCGAAACCCTACCTGGGACATCAACCAACTAACACACAGCCCAAACTTGCATCCTCAAACACGGCTCATACGCCAGCAAACCCCACGCATTCGCCTACACTACTGCCTCTACAAAAACCCCGCCGGGAATGTTTGGCCCATAGTACTAACAGACCCGTCTCACCTCCCTCCACACACACTATGAATACACATAAACTACACGCCCTTCAACTTGGAACCAACTCACACAAGGAGGATTCTTACCTGACCTTGCAGCCCTATACACCAGACACAAGGACACCCCTGCCTCCACCTACACTCTTCCCTCAGCCCTGCACCAAGCTAACCTACACCTCAACATCACCCATCACCGCACTGCTACTCCACTCAACCTAGATTCTGCCTATGCAGAATTTTCCTCCATAAACCCAGCTGACCAGCTCTTTGGAGCCAACGGGGATCTCTTCCACAGCATCTGGACAGGGGGATCACTGGTGGACATCCCTACCTCCGTCACCGATGCACACAAGGCACTCAGGTGGGCTCTAGCCAGTGCTGACCACGCAGAAGCACAACACATCCCAACATGCACTGTCTTACTCATCCCAGGCACCTATAATGCCCCCTACAAGAAACTTCTGCACCACCCCTGGATCCACCACGTGGACACCAGACCTTTCTCTGAAATCTACAGCACCTCTGAAACCTGGCTAGGGGGCAAACATCACAACCCTACCTCCTCCCACAAGCTCCACATTCTCATCATCAGCAACCCAAGCAGCCAACCTGAATACCTAAAACCGTCTCCAAGGGTTCACAGACATCTGGTCACAGCACATGCTCAGCATCTCACCCTTCTGGGAACCACATAACCTCCCTACACATCCTACCCTTACCTCCTCAGACACACAAATCACCTACCCCAGGACTCTTAAATCCCTCACTACTCTGCCCTGGCAGCCTACCACCACCACTGCCCCCTCTGCTTCCCACAGTCATCTACCCCTGCCACTACTCAGCCATACCTACCCTAGGTCTGCAGGTCTATACTGATGGCAGCCTAATCAAGGGAGCCCCTGGCACCCCCAGCAAAATAGGTGCAGGGGTCTACATACCTGTGGCTGGTATGAGCTATTCCATTAACCCAGGAGGCCAAGGCGCCACCAGAACTAACAACCGGGCTGAATTAGTGCCATCCACCAAGCCATAGCACACATTGATTATACCACTGACCTCACCTTGCACACTGACAGCCTCTGCTCACTCCAACTCATTAACAAAATGATTCAAGATCCTACTACCTCTACACGTTCTCTCCACTCTGTACTCCTGCATTCTATCCGCACTCACCTTGTCCAACGCATTCTGGCAGGATCACACACTACCCTCTGCAAAGTACGCTCAACACACTGGCATATTGGGCAATGATAGAGCAGATGCACTAGCACGCAATGCAGCCACCAACCCAGCATCTGTACGATACACCGACACCACTGGAGAACAACCCCGCCACAACACCTATTGGCCCACTGTCCAACCCCCCTGCACACCTCTTGGCACAACTCCCCCACGAGCCCTAGCACCTAACCTCACCAACGGGATCAGCCTTAACCTTCCCACTAGCTGCCACCTCGGACAGCATCCCCTCAAAGGCATATATGCCACCACCTGGGCTGATAACACCCCCTTGCATCTACCCCACTCCAGCAATAAATTCTGGACATCCTCCCACATCACCCACAAAACTAAGTTCTGCATCCTCAAGGCCAGATGGGGCCGACTGTGGAACAAGAAGCTCGCCTATCGCTGGAAGATGCCCTATGCTAACAACCCCAACCCTGCCACCTCCCCCACATGCCCTATTTGTACCACCCACGAGGACGGAGCTGGTCACATTCTTGCTGGCTGCACACACGCCACCTTCAAGGGCATGTACATCAAGCGTCATGACGCAGCTGTCCACTTACTGCACAAGGCCATCAGCAAAGGCGCCCTTGGATCCCGCCGCGTTATCATGGACGCAGGCAGGCTGGAGGACCTCCCCCGCGGAGTCCTTGGCAAAACACTGCCTGACTGGTTACGCCCTCCCTCCATCCCAGCAGAGATCTGGCCCAAACTGAGGCCAGATCTCGCCATCCTGCCCGAGGTGGACTCACCACCATTGCTGCTGACAAGGAAATCTGGATTCTAGAGCTGGATACTGCTCTGACACCGACCATGCCACTAAGGCAGAGGATAAACATGCCCAACACACCCAGTTGGTGGCCGGCCTTAGACTAGCTGGCTACCTTGTTCACTACCTAGTTGTTACCATTGGCACCACTGGCACCATCCCCAGAACCTTTGTGACCTCCATGACCACCCTTGGTCTTACCAACTTAGAAACTCTCACACTAGCAGACCAGCTGCACCACCACTCTGTTGACAGCTTTCAGACTATTTTACAATGTCGTAGATTCATGGAACACCACCCCGCCGGAGATTAACATTTTTTGGTCCAGCTAGTGCCACCCACGTGACCGACTGAAATGACTCTCAGTCCGCCACGGGTGGGATCACAACTAGTACTGGATCTTTTTTGTGTTTATCTATGGTGACTACAGCTAGCTTCTGCGTACGCTGTGGTGTCCTTAATTTCACGTCCTTAGAGTTTTCATATTTCTTGGATGTAACAATTTCAATTTCAATTAGCAGAGGAATGTAAGGCCATTAGACTCAGCATCTGCCTTAGATGCAGCAGTACTGCCTTGCCGTAATCAACTGGATTGACACTACTACACTAGCAAAGGAACGCAAGGCCCTTAGACTCAGCATCTGCTTTCAGAGCAGCAGGGTCCTCCTTCTCTGGGTTCATGCTGCACACAAAGCTTTTCAGCTCCAGGCCTGTCTTGGTCCACATAGCTGTAGCAGTCTCTTCATCCTTCAACTCTTTTACCCTGTGGAGGGGGTTGGGGTTGGGGTGGGGAATGACGCGTTTAGGGTTTAGGCTCTCACGCGTTTTATGACTTGGTGACTACTTATGTACTTCCTTAGAACTATCGGCTCTGCCAGTACTGTGCCAGCTTCCCGTAGTGATAGCTTCCCGTAGACTGTGTCATCCTTCTTGACTCAGTGAGAGCTTCCTGTTGGCTGCGTCACCGGTCTAGCCTGTACCCTGTTAGGTTCCAGGCTGCCGTCTCTTTCACCACTGGTGCCCCTTAATGGGTCTCCTGTGCTTGTAACGTTATTCTCATCTTGCGTTAAAAGATTGGCGCGTTTGACCGCTGCGAGTATCTCTCCACTCTTGAAGTGTCTAAGCTGATAGACCTAAACAAGTCTTCAAACTGTCTTAACCGCTGAGTATGCTCCCTCACCTGCTTTCAGCGGGTACTGCACGAGGGGACTCGGAATTGTGAGCAGCCCAGAGCTGGCTGGAAAACCATATAGCAATGCTATCCTTCTTCCCGAAGACTGAATACAAGCCCGTCACAATTGACAATTCTTACACTATTTTAAGGACTCAGAAGCCAACCACAGAATGGATATACATGGATTAGAGTCATATCCTTAGTTCACTTAATACTAGTAAAGAAACTAGCAGTAGTTTAGTAGCTAACTTGCTACAATCCGCTTAGCATGCTCCCTGGTTTCCGTGGGTATTGCACAGGGAGACTCGGAATTGGAAGACGGGGAGCAGCCCAGAGCTGGCTGAAAAACCATGTAACAATCCATTCCACTAGCTACAAAAGCTGTTGAGGTACTTCAATCAACACGGGGAAGCATTCATATATGAAACCAACACGTTGGTCGGGCCACTACTCTATGCCTGCAGCGTCCCTTATTATACTTATACTTGGCTATAATGAAGGACTGTCAAATACCACCACCATGCCAGGGGAACTTTTAGCTTCTGGCTTGGCTGCCTGGCTAGCTGGATGAAACTGCCTACAAGCAACCGCACGTCAGGGTACTCCAGGAGGACCCACAGCTCTGCCACCTGATACGCTACCAATTGTATAGCCTGCGTCCTGAGACGCAACGGACCCTTCCTTCTGGTCAGCAGACCCTCCCCAAGTTGCGTCCTGCAACGCAACAGACTCTTCGACGTTGCGTCTGCAACGGAGCAAGCAGCGTCCCGAACAACCCTGCCGTCCATAGCAAAAAGAGTCCTTGAGGCAGGTAAGGGGTCAATGTTGCAACCCCAAGTACATGAAGCACACACAGACACACCATGATAATCACATGCACCATGGTACACACACACATAAAGACTGTACTATACTCACAGCATCCCAAATATACCGTTCCTGCAGTCTGTTGTCATGCCTGACTATTGTTCCAGCAGTCCCTTTTAACGCCATGCTAGACCTCATCACTTCGAGTTCGAATCTGAATTCGGATTTGAGTTGTACCCTACTTGCACACAGGTCTCTTGTGGGGCCATGCGAGACTCAGTCATCTTGAGTTTGAATTTGAATCCTAATTTGATTTGAACCGTACTTGCACAGGAGTCTCTTGTGGAAACTGTGGCCAGGGTCCTGTCATGACGCCAAAGTAGACTGTTCTAGCTATAAGATACGAAGCCAACTAGACTGTCCTAGCAGTCTGAAATGGCTTGGGTCGTGATCCAGCTAAGTGTGGCATCAGTCTGATTGGCTAGCTAGACTGTCCCAATAGTCTGCCGTGTGCGCCCCACCACCCACCAGCCACCCTCTCAATGCCACCAGCGGACGAATTGTTTGCCTGTGGCAGAAGAGGAAGAACAAGGCGGCTCAGCTACCACAATCGTTGCTGCTGTGGTAATTATCTGGATTGACACTACTACATTAGCAGAGGAATGTAAGGCCATTAGACTCAGCATCTGCCTTAGATGCAGCAGTACTGCCTTGCCGTAATCAACTGGATTGACACTACTACACTAGCAAAGGAACGCAAGGCCCTTAGACTCAGCATCTGTTTTCAGAGCAGCAGGGTCCTCCTTCTCTGGGTTCATGCTGCACACAAAGCTTTTCAGCTCCAGGCCTGTCTTGGTCCACATAGCTGTAGCAGTCTCTTCATCCTTCAACTCTTTTACCCTGTGGAGGGGGTTGGGGTTGGGGTGGGGAATGACGCGTTTAGGGTTTAGGCTCTCACGCGTTTTATGACTTGGTGACTACTTATGTACTTCCTTAGAACTATCGGCTCTGCCAGTACTGTGCCAGCTTCCCGTAGTGATAGCTTCCCGTAGACTGTGTCATCCTTCTTGACTCAGTGAGAGCTTCCTGTTGGCTGCGTCACCGGTCTAGCCTGTACCCTGTTAGGTTCCAGGCTGCCGTCTCTTTCACCACTGGTGCCCCTTAATGGGTCTCCTGTGCTTGTAACGTTATTCTCATCTTGCGTTAAAAGATTGGCGCGTTTGACCGCTGCGAGTATCTCTCCACTCTTGAAGTGTCTAAGCTGATAGACCTAAACAAGTCTTCAAACTGTCTTAAACCGCTGAGTATGCTCCCTCACCTGCTTTCAGCGGGTACTGCACGAGGGGACTCGGAATTGTGAGCAGCCCAGAGCTGGCTGGAAAACCATATAGCAATGCTATCCTTCTTCCCGAAGACTGAATACAAGCCCGTCACAATTGACAATTCTTACACTATTTTAAGGACTCAGAAGCCAACCACAGAATGGATATACATGGATTAGAGTCGTATCCTTAGTTCACTTAATACTAGTAAAGAAACTAGCAGTAGTTTAGTAGCTAACTTGCTACAATCCGCTTAGCATGCTCCCTGGTTTCCGTGGGTATTGCACAGGGAGACTCGGAATTGGAAGACGGGGAGCAGCCCAGAGCTGGCTGAAAAACCATGTAACAATCCATTCCACTAGCTACAAAAGCTGTTGAGGTACTTCAATCAACACGGGGAAGCATTCATATATGAAACCAACACGTTGGTCGGCCACTACTCTATGCCTGCAGCGTCCCTTATTATACTTATACTTGGCTATAATGAAGGACTGTCAAATACCACCACCATGCCAGGGGAACTTTTAGCTTCTGGCTTGGCTGCCTGGCTAGCTGGATGAACTGCCTACAAGCAACCGCACGTCAGGGTACTCCAGGAGGACCCACAGCTCTGCCACCTGATACGCTACCAATTGTATAGCCTGCGTCCTGAGACGCAACGGACCCTTCCTTCTGGTCAGCAGACCCTCCCCAAGTTGCGTCCTGCAACGCAACAGACTCTTCGACGTTGCGTCTGCAACGGAGCAAGCAGCGTCCCGAACAACCCTGCCGTCCATAGCAAAAAGAGTCCTTGAGGCAGGTAAGGGGTCAATGTTGCAACCCCAAGTACATGAAGCACACACAGACACACCATGATAATCACATGCACCATGGTACACACACACATAAAGACTGTACTATACTCACAGCATCCCAAATATACCGTTCCTGCAGTCTGTTGTCATGCCTGACTATTGTTCCAGCAGTCCCTTTTAACGCCATGCTAGACCTCATCACTTCGAGTTCGAATCTGAATTCGGATTTGAGTTGTACCCTACTTGCACACAGGTCTCTTGTGGGGCCATGCGAGACTCAGTCATCTTGAGTTTGAATTTGAATCCTAATTTGATTTGAACCGTACTTGCACAGGAGTCTCTTGTGTAAACTGTGGCCAGGGTCCTGTCATGACGCCAAAGTAGACTGTTCTAGCTATAAGATACGAAGCCAACTAGACTGTCCTAGCAGTCTGAAATGGCTTGGGTCGTGATCCAGCTAAGTGTGGCATCAGTCTGATTGGCTAGCTAGACTGTCCCAATAGTCTGCCGTGTGCGCCCCACCACCCACCAGCCACCCTCTCAATGCCACCAGCGGACGAATTGTTTGCCTGTGGCAGAAGAGGAAGAACAAGGCGGCTCAGCTACCACAATCGTTGCTGCTGTGGTAATTATCTGGATTGACACTACTACATTAGCAGAGGAATGTAAGGCCATTAGACTCAGCATCTGCCTTAGATGCAGCAGTACTGCCTTGCCGTAATCAACTGGATTGACACTACTACACTAGCAAAGGAACGCAAGGCCCTTAGACTCAGCATCTGTTTTCAGAGCAGCAGGGTCCTCCTTCTCTGGGTTCATGCTGCACACAAAGCTTTTTCAGCTCCAGGCCTGTCTTGGTCCACATAGCTGTAGCAGTCTCTTCATCCTTCAACTCTTTTACCCTGTGGAGGGGGTTGGGGTTGGGGTGGGGGAATGACGCGTTTAGGGTTTAGGCTCTCACGCGTTTTATGACTTGGTGACTACTTATGTACTTCCTTAGAACTATCGGCTCTGCCAGTACTGTGCCAGCTTCCCGTAGTGATAGCTTCCCGTAGACTGTGTCATCCTTCTTGACTCAGTGAGAGCTTCCTGTTGGCTGCGTCACCGGTCTAGCCTGTACCCTGTTAGGTTCCAGGCTGCCGTCCCTTTCACCACTGGTGCCCCTTAATGGGTCTCCTGTGCTTGTAACGTTATTCTCATCTTGCGTTAAAAGATTGGCGCGTTTGACCGCTGCGAGTATCTCTCCACTCTTGAAGTGTCTAAGCTGATAGACCTAAACAAGTCTTCAAACTGTCTTAACCGCTGAGTATGCTCCCTCACCTGCTTTCAGCGGGTACTGCACGAGGGGACTCGGAATTGTGAGCAGCCCAGAGCTGGCTGGAAAACCATATAGCAATGCTATCCTTCTTCCCGAAGACTGAATACAAGCCCGTCACAATTGACAATTCTTACACTATTTTAAGGACTCAGAAGCCAACCACAGAATGGATATACATGGATTAGAGTCATATCCTTAGTTCACTTAATACTAGTAAAGAAACTAGCAGTAGTTTAGTAGCTAACTTGCTACAATCCGCTTAGCATGCTCCCTGGTTTCCGTGGGTATTGCACAGGGAGACTCGGAATTGGAAGACGGGGAGCAGCCCAGAGCTGGCTGAAAAACCATGTAACAATCCATTCCACTAGCTACAAAGCTGTTGAGGTACTTCAATCAACACGGGGAAGCATTCATATATGAAACCAACACGTTGGTCGGCCACTACTCTATGCCTGCAGCGTCCCTTATTATACTTATACTTGGCTATAATGAAGGACTGTCAAATACCACCACCATGCCAGGGGAACTTTTAGCTTCTGGCTTGGCTGCCTGGCTAGCTGGATGAACTGCCTACAAGCAACCGCACGTCAGGGTACTCCAGGAGGACCCACAGCTCTGCCACCTGATACGCTACCAATTGTATAGCCTGCGTCCTGAGACGCAACGGACCCTTCCTTCTGGTCAGCAGACCCTCCCCAAGTTGCGTCCTGCAACGCAACAGACTCTTCGACGTTGCGTCTGCAACGGAGCAAGCAGCGTCCCGAACAACCCTGCCGTCCATAGCAAAAAGAGTCCTTGAGGCAGGTAAGGGGTCAATGTTGCAACCCCAAGTACATGAAGCACACACAGACACACCATGATAATCACATGCACCATGGTACACACACACATAAAGACTGTACTATACTCACAGCATCCCAAATATACCGTTCCTGCAGTCTGTTGTCATGCCTGACTATTGTTCCAGCAGTCCCTTTTAACGCCATGCTAGACCTCATCACTTCGAGTTCGAATCTGAATTCGGATTTGAGTTGTACCCTACTTGCACACAGGTCTCTTGTGGGGCCATGCGAGACTCAGTCATCTTGAGTTTGAATTTGAATCCTAATTTGATTTGAACCGTACTTGCACAGGAGTCTCTTGTGTAAACTGTGGCCAGGGTCCTGTCATGACGCCAAAGTAGACTGTTCTAGCTATAAGATACGAAGCCAACTAGACTGTCCTAGCAGTCTGAAATGGCTTGGGTCGTGATCCAGCTAAGTGTGGCATCAGTCTGATTGGCTAGCTAGACTGTCCCAATAGTCTGCCGTGTGCGCCCACCACCCACCAGCCACCCTCTCAATGCCACCAGCGACGAATTGTTTGCCTGTGGCAGAAGAGGAAGAACAAGGCGGCTCAGCTACCACAATCGTTGCTGCTGTGGTAATTATCTGGATTGACACTACTACATTAGCAGAGGAATGTAAGGCCATTAGACTCAGCATCTGCCTTAGATGCAGCAGTACTGCCTTGCCGTAATCAACTGGATTGACACTACTACACTAGCAAAGGAACGCAAGGCCCTTAGACTCAGCATCTGTTTTCAGAGCAGCAGGGTCCTCCTTCTCTGGGTTCATGCTGCACACAAAGCTTTTTCAGCTCCAGGCCTGTCTTGGTCCACATAGCTGTAGCAGTCTCTTCATCCTTCAACTCTTTTACCCTGTGGAGGGGGTTGGGGTTGGGGTGGGGAATGACGCGTTTAGGGTTTAGGCTCTCACGCGTTTTATGACTTGGTGACTACTTATGTACTTCCTTAGAACTATCGGCTCTGCCAGTACTGTGCCAGCTTCCCGTAGACTGTGTCATCCTTCTTGACTCAGTGAGAGCTTCCTGTTGGCTGCGTCACCGGTCTAGCCTGTACCCTGTTAGGTTCCAGGCTGCCGTCCCTTTCACCACTGGTGCCCCTTAATGGGTCTCCTGTGCTTGTAACGTTATTCTCATCTTGCGTTAAAAGATTGGCGCGTTTGACCGCTGCGAGTATCTCTCCACTCTTGAAGTGTCTAAGCTGATAGACCTAAACAAGTCTTCAAACTGTCTTAACCGCTGAGTATGCTCCCTCACCTGCTTTCAGCGGGTACTGCACGAGGGGACTCGGAATTGTGAGCAGCCCAGAGCTGGCTGGAAAACCATATAGCAATGCTATCCTTCTTCCCGAAGACTGAATACAAGCCCGTCACAATTGACAATTCTTACACTATTTTAAGGACTCAGAAGCCAACCACAGAATGGATGTACATGGATTAGAGTCATATCCTTAGTTCACTTAATACTAGTAAAGAAACTAGCAGTAGTTTAGTAGCTAACTTGCTACAATCCGCTTAGCATGCTCCCTGGTTTCCGTGGGTATTGCACAGGGAGACTCGGAATTGGAAGACGGGGAGCAGCCCAGAGCTGGCTGAAAAACCATGTAACAATCCATTCCACTAGCTACAAAAGCTGTTGAGGTACTTCAATCAACACGGGGAAGCATTCATATATGAAACCAACACGTTGGTCGGCCACTACTCTATGCCTGCAGCGTCCCTTATTATACTTATACTTGGCTATAATGAAGGACTGTCAAATACCACCACCATGCCAGGGGAACTTTTAGCTTCTGGCTTGGCTGCCTGGCTAGCTGGATGAACTGCCTACAAGCAACCGCACGTCAGGGTACTCCAGGAGGACCCACAGCTCTGCCACCTGATACGCTACCAATTGTATAGCCTGCGTCCTGAGACGCAACGGACCCTTCCTTCTGGTCAGCAGACCCTCCCCAAGTTGCGTCCTGCAACGCAACAGACTCTTCGACGTTGCGTCTGCAACGGAGCAAGCAGCGTCCCGAACAACCCTGCCGTCCATAGCAAAAAGAGTCCTTGAGGCAGGTAAGGGGTCAATGTTGCAACCCCAAGTACATGAAGCACACACAGACACACCATGATAATCACATGCACCATGGTACACACACACATAAAGACTGTACTATACTCACAGCATCCCAAATATACCGTTCCTGCAGTCTGTTGTCATGCCTGACTATTGTTCCAGCAGTCCCTTTTAACGCCATGCTAGACCTCATCACTTCGAGTTCGAATCTGAATTCGGATTTGAGTTGTACCCTACTTGCACACAGGTCTCTTGTGGGGCCATGCGAGACTCAGTCATCTTGAGTTTGAATTTGAATCCTAATTTGATTTGAACCGTACTTGCACAGGAGTCTCTTGTGGAAACTGTGGCCAGGGTCCTGTCATGACGCCAAAGTAGACTGTTCTAGCTATAAGATACGAAGCCAACTAGACTGTCCTAGCAGTCTGAAATGGCTTGGGTCGTGATCCAGCTAAGTGTGGCATCAGTCTGATTGGCTAGCTAGACTGTCCCAATAGTCTGCCGTGTGCGCCCCACCACCCACCAGCCACCCTCTCAATGCCACCAGCGGACGAATTGTTTGCCTGTGGCAGAAGAGGAAGAACAAGGCGGCTCAGCTACCACAATCGTTGCTGCTGTGGTAATTATCTGGATTGACACTACTACATTAGCAGAGGAATGTAAGGCCATTAGACTCAGCATCTGCCTTAGATGCAGCAGTACTGCCTTGCCGTAATCAACTGGATTGACACTACTACACTAGCAAAGGAACGCAAGGCCCTTAGACTCAGCATCTGTTTTCAGAGCAGCAGGGTCCTCCTTCTCTGGGTTCATGCTGCACACAAAGCTTTTCAGCTCCAGGCCTGTCTTGGTCCACATAGCTGTAGCAGTCTCTTCATCCTTCAACTCTTTTACCCTGTGGAGGGGGTTGGGGTTGGGGTGGGGAATGACGCGTTTAGGGTTTAGGCTCTCACGCGTTTTATGACTTGGTGACTACTTATGTACTTCCTTAGAACTATCGGCTCTGCCAGTACTGTGCCAGCTTCCCGTAGTGATAGCTTCCCGTAGACTGTGTCATCCTTCTTGACTCAGTGAGAGCTTCCTGTTGGCTGCGTCACCGGTCTAGCCTGTACCCTGTTAGGTTCCAGGCTGCCGTCCCTTTCACCACTGGTGCCCCTTAATGGGTCTCCTGTGCTTGTAACGTTATTCTCATCTTGCGTTAAAAGATTGGCGCGTTTGACCGCTGCGAGTATCTCTCCACTCTTGAAGTGTCTAAGCTGATAGACCTAAACAAGTCTTCAAACTGTCTTAACCGCTGAGTATGCTCCCTCACCTGCTTTCAGCGGGTACTGCACGAGGGGACTCGGAATTGTGAGCAGCCCAGAGCTGGCTGGAAAACCATATAGCAATGCTATCCTTCTTCCCGAAGACTGAATACAAGCCCGTCACAATTGACAATTCTTACACTATTTTAAGGACTCAGAAGCCAACCACAGAATGGATGTACATGGATTAGAGTCATATCCTTAGTTCACTTAATACTAGTAAAGAAACTAGCAGTAGTTTAGTAGCTAACTTGCTACAATCCGCTTAGCATGCTCCCTGGTTTCCGTGGGTATTGCACAGGGAGACTCGGAATTGGAAGACGGGGAGCAGCCCAGAGCTGGCTGAAAAACCATGTAACAATCCATTCCACTAGCTACAAAAGCTGTTGAGGTACTTCAATCAACACGGGGAAGCATTCATATATGAAACCAACACGTTGGTCGGCCACTACTCTATGCCTGCAGCGTCCCTTATTATACTTATACTTGGCTATAATGAAGGACTGTCAAATACCACCACCATGCCAGGGGAACTTTTAGCTTCTGGCTTGGCTGCCTGGCTAGCTGGATGAACTGCCTACAAGCAACCGCACGTCAGGGTACTCCAGGAGGACCCACAGCTCTGCCACCTGATACGCTACCAATTGTATAGCCTGCGTCCTGAGACGCAACGGACCCTTCCTTCTGGTCAGCAGACCCTCCCCAAGTTGCGTCCTGCAACGCAACAGACTCTTCGACGTTGCGTCTGCAACGGAGCAAGCAGCGTCCCGAACAACCCTGCCGTCCATAGCAAAAAGAGTCCTTGAGGCAGGTAAGGGGTCAATGTTGCAACCCCAAGTACATGAAGCACACACAGACACACCATGATAATCACATGCACCATGGTACACACACACATAAAGACTGTACTATACTCACAGCATCCCAAATATACCGTTCCTGCAGTCTGTTGTCATGCCTGACTATTGTTCCAGCAGTCCCTTTTAACGCCATGCTAGACCTCATCACTTCGAGTTCGAATCTGAATTCGGATTTGAGTTGTACCCTACTTGCACACAGGTCTCTTGTGGGGCCATGCGAGACTCAGTCATCTTGAGTTTGAATTTGAATCCTAATTTGATTTGAACCGTACTTGCACAGGAGTCTCTTGTGTAAACTGTAGCCAGGGTCCTGTCATGACGCCAAAGTAGACTGTTCTAGCTATAAGATACGAAGCCAACTAGACTGTCCTAGCAGTCTGAAATGGCTTGGGTCGTGATCCAGCTAAGTGTGGCATCAGTCTGATTGGCTAGCTAGACTGTCCCAATAGTCTGCCGTGTGCGCCCCACCACCCACCAGCCACCCTCTCAATGCCACCAGCGGACGAATTGTTTGCCTGTGGCAGAAGAGGAAGAACAAGGCGGCTCAGCTACCACAATCGTTGCTGCTGTGGTAATTATCTGGATTGACACTACTACATTAGCAGAGGAATGTAAGGCCATTAGACTCAGCATCTGCCTTAGATGCAGCAGTACTGCCTTGCCGTAATCAACTGGATTGACACTACTACACTAGCAAAGGAACGCAAGGCCCTTAGACTCAGCATCTGTTTTCAGAGCAGCAGGGTCCTCCTTCTCTGGGTTCATGCTGCACACAAAGCTTTTCAGCTCCAGGCCTGTCTTGGTCCACATAGCTGTAGCAGTCTCTTCATCCTTCAACTCTTTTACCCTGTGGAGGGGGTTGGGGTTGGGGTGGGGAATGACGCGTTTAGGGTTTAGGCTCTCACGCGTTTTATGACTTGGTGACTACTTATGTACTTCCTTAGAACTATCGGCTCTGCCAGTACTGTGCCAGCTTCCCGTAGTGATAGCTTCCCGTAGACTGTGTCATCCTTCTTGACTCAGTGAGAGCTTCCTGTTGGCTGCGTCACCGGTCTAGCCTGTACCCTGTTAGGTTCCAGGCTGCCGTCCCTTTCACCACTGGTGCCCCTTAATGGGTCTCCTGTGCTTGTAACGTTATTCTCATCTTGCGTTAAAAGATTGGCGCGTTTGACCGCTGCGAGTATCTCTCCACTCTTGAAGTGTCTAAGCTGATAGACCTAAACAAGTCTTCAAACTGTCTTAACCGCTGAGTATGCTCCCTCACCTGCTTTCAGCGGGTACTGCACGAGGGGACTCGGAATTGTGAGCAGCCCAGAGCTGGCTGGAAAACCATATAGCAATGCTATCCTTCTTCCCGAAGACTGAATACAAGCCCGTCACAATTGACAATTCTTACACTATTTTAAGGACTCAGAAGCCAACCACAGAATGGATATACATGGATTAGAGTCATATCCTTAGTTCACTTAATACTAGTAAAGAAACTAGCAGTAGTTTAGTAGCTAACTTGCTACAATCCGCTTAGCATGCTCCCTGGTTTCCGTGGGTATTGCACAGGGAGACTCGGAATTGGAAGACGGGGAGCAGCCCAGAGCTGGCTGAAAAACCATGTAACAATCCATTCCACTAGCTACAAAAGCTGTTGAGGTACTTCAATCAACACGGGGAAGCATTCATATATGAAACCAACACGTTGGTCGGCCACTACTCTATGCCTGCAGCGTCCCTTATTATACTTATACTTGGCTATAATGAAGGACTGTCAAATACCACCACCATGCCAGGGGAACTTTTAGCTTCTGGCTTGGCTGCCTGGCTAGCTGGATGAACTGCCTACAAGCAACCGCACGTCAGGGTACTCCAGGAGGACCCACAGCTCTGCCACCTGATACGCTACCAATTGTATAGCCTGCGTCCTGAGACGCAACGGACCCTTCCTTCTGGTCAGCAGACCCTCCCCAAGTTGCGTCCTGCAACGCAACAGACTCTTCGACGTTGCGTCTGCAACGGAGCAAGCAGCGTCCCGAACAACCCTGCCGTCCATAGCAAAAAGAGTCCTTGAGGCAGGTAAGGGGTCAATGTTGCAACCCCAAGTACATGAAGCACACACAGACACACCATGATAATCACATGCACCATGGTACACACACACATAAAGACTGTACTATACTCACAGCATCCCAAATATACCGTTCCTGCAGTCTGTTGTCATGCCTGACTATTGTTCCAGCAGTCCCTTTTAACGCCATGCTAGACCTCATCACTTCGAGTTCGAATCTGAATTCGGATTTGAGTTGTACCCTACTTGCACACAGGTCTCTTGTGGGGCCATGCGAGACTCAGTCATCTTGAGTTTGAATTTGAATCCTAATTTGATTTGAACCGTACTTGCACAGGAGTCTCTTGTGTAAACTGTAGCCAGGGTCCTGTCATGACGCCAAAGTAGACTGTTCTAGCTATAAGATACGAAGCCAACTAGACTGTCCTAGCAGTCTGAAATGGCTTGGGTCGTGATCCAGCTAAGTGTGGCATCAGTCTGATTGGCTAGCTAGACTGTCCCAATAGTCTGCCGTGTGCGCCCCACCACCCACCAGCCACCCTCTCAATGCCACCAGCGGACGAATTGTTTGCCTGTGGCAGAAGAGGAAGAACAAGGCGGCTCAGCTACCACAATCGTTGCTGCTGTGGTAATTATCTGGATTGACACTACTACATTAGCAGAGGAATGTAAGGCCATTAGACTCAGCATCTGCCTTAGATGCAGCAGTACTGCCTTGCCGTAATCAACTGGATTGACACTACTACACTAGCAAAGGAACGCAAGGCCCTTAGACTCAGCATCTGTTTTCAGAGCAGCAGGGTCCTCCTTCTCTGGGTTCATGCTGCACACAAAGCTTTTCAGCTCCAGGCCTGTCTTGGTCCACATAGCTGTAGCAGTCTCTTCATCCTTCAACTCTTTTACCCTGTGGAGGGGGTTGGGGTTGGGGTGGGGAGGGCGGGATAGGGTGGGAGGGGGTGGGGTTGGGAGGGCGGGGTGGGGTGGGAGGGGGGAATGAAATGGTGCTCAAATCAGGTTAGATGAAAGATGACAACAGGAGAGGTGTATGTGTGAATCCATGCATGCATGTGTGTGTGAATGGATGAACAAATGTGTGGGTGTGTGAATGGGTGAATGGATGGAAGCATGAATGGATGGATGTGAGGGTGAATGGATGGATGGAAGGGTGGATGTTAGGATGGAAAAAATAGTGGGTGGTTGGATGTACGGACGAAAAAATTTATAAATGAGTGGGTGGTTGGCTGGGTGAATGGATGGTTCGATGTTGCATGAATGGATGGACGGGAGGGTAGATGGATGGACTTGAGTGTCTGGGTGGGTGGGTGAGTGGGTGAATGGATGGATGCATGGATAGCCACATGGGTGGGTGGGTGGTCAAATGGGTGGGTGGATGGGTGCATAACCACATGGGTGGGTGGACGGTCACGATCGTAGGCAAAGCCCAACAGTTGCTAGGGCCGGCTTAATACCCCCACCCACCCCAATCCCTGCAACTCATGCGCAAGAGCCAATTGTAGCATTAAAAACAACAATCGCAATCTCGGCATCCACCCCAATATCCGCAACGCATGCACACCTTCCAACCATAGAATAAAGCATGTGGACTGTGGAGACCTCAGAGAAATCCGCTAATTTTGCGTTCAATTGCAGTTGCAAGCAACCACATCATAGTGTGTAACAATTTTAGTAAATCATCACAGGTCTTTGTCCACAGTTACATAAAGGCATCCATAGTGGGCATGGAGGTGAAAGATGCGTGCAGTGTCAGGAAAATGGAAGTGGAAATAGAGTTGCAGGAGTATCAGGAAAAATGCAGTGCCAGGAGAATGGAAGTGGAATTGCAGGAGTACCAGGAAAAATGCAGTGCCAGGAGAATGGAAGTGGAGTTGCACGAGTACCAGGAAAGATGCAGTGCCAGGAAAATGGAAGTGTCAGGAAAATGGAAGCGGAAATGGAGTTGCAAGAGTATCAGGAAAATGCAATGTCAGGAAAATGCAGCTGCAAGGCAAGGGAATTGGGGATGGTAGTAGAAAATCTTCGTTTCCGTCAAGGGAATTCAGACTGACATGAAAAGGTTGCTTAATCACAGGCTACGTTGAATATACAGTCCAGGGGTAGGCCAAATATGCTTAAGGACTTGCCCAACTGTGACTGGAAGGGCTAAAAAGAAAAAACGGAACTACGCACAAGACAAAGCTTCATTGAGCATGAAAGCACAGTGGCACGAATTGACAACACATTGTGAATATAAGTGCTTGGGCATGTTTGCATGAGTGAATGCAAGAGAGTATAAGTGCTTAGGCATGCTTGCACGATTGAATACAAGTGCTTGGGCATGCTTGCATGTGCCATCCAAACTCTAGTCCTCTCACATAGATTCCTCAGACAAATGCCTTCATAAACATCACAAGGCAGTGGGGTTCAGTTCATCAATGCTTTTTCTTTTTAGCCCCTCCTATCACGGTTGGGAAAGTCTCTTTAGCCTATTTGGCCTACCCCTGGACTACTAACATATGTACATACAAGGCAGCTACGGGGAGCAGCATGACGTTTTTTGACGCTGCTCAGACTCGTCATCTATTAATATCACCATTAGAACAAGTTTAAAATTGAAATAGGATATGACGGTAGTTTTCGGTCAGGACCAATCAAACGAAACACAACACAATGTCTCTAGTGCGTGTCTTTCATCATGCATGCGCTCACGGATCCTTGACCAAGACCACGGACACATCCTTGGCGTTGCGTTGACCAGAGGGGGGCCTCCACCCCACCCAAATTTACCCTTGGCAAGGAAGGCTTGGTGCATTGTAGCTTGTTCCACACACACACACTGACAGGAATCTGTGTCGGCACTCACCCCAACCCCTGAAACAACTCATGCGCACCTGCCAGTCATGGCATCAAGCACACCCAACCCAATGCCGGCAGCCACCCTTATCCCTGCACAACTCATGCGCACCTTTTGTTCATGGCGTCAAGCACTCCCAGTGCGATGTCCGAGTCTAAAAGAGGGGGGTCTCCACCCTCCTCTACTCTCTCACAGTCCATGAAGGCTTTAAACATAGGGAATAGTTCCACGTCACCCTCGGACAGGATATCTATGTCGGCACTCATCCCAACCCCTGCAACAACTCATGCGCACCTTCCAATCATGGCGTGAAGCACTCCCAGTGCGATGTCCGAGTCTAAAAGAGGGGGGTCTCCTCATTCCTCTACTTTCTCACAGTCCAGAAAGGCTTTGGGCATAGGGACTAGTTCCACAACACCCTCGGACAGGATATCTATGTCGGCACTCACCCCAACCCATGTAACAACTCATGCGCACCTTCCAATCATGGCGTAAAGCACTCCCAGTGCGTGTTCAGAGTCCACCAGAGGTGGATCTCCACCCTCCTCAACTTTCTCGTAGTCCAGGAAGGCTTTACACATAAGAGCTAGGTCCACAACGCCCTCGGCCAGGAAGTCAGAGACAAAGTTTGCGATAAGAATGG
Organism: Chlamydomonas sp. ICE-L; assembly: GCA_013435795.1. Classification (NCBI taxonomy): domain Eukaryota; kingdom Viridiplantae; phylum Chlorophyta; class Chlorophyceae; order Chlamydomonadales; family Chlamydomonadaceae; genus Chlamydomonas; species Chlamydomonas sp. ICE-L. Next base: position 645,844 of record JACBWV010000099.1, read on the forward strand.
GGGCCTGTGGAGGGGGATGGGGGGAGGGGAGGGTTATTAATTGCGCAGTTTGAAAGGCTGCATAAGCGCAATTTGCATGTTTGCAAGTTGCACGTTCGCAGGCGTGTGGGTGTAGGTGGGAGTGGGTAAGCCAGCAAACACTTGGCTCTGTGCTAAGGGGGGGTGGGGGTGGGGTGGGGTGGGGGGGGGGGGGGGGGGCACAATGAAATGGTGCTCAAATAAGGGATGGGTGAGACAATGACAAAGTTGAGAAGGAGCCGGAGCCGGAGATTTCACCGAGGACGGGGTCCTGTGGGAGAAAGGACGATGGGAGCTTTGATAAGGGATATATATGAATAGGGCTGTCAATATGGCAATGGTATCAATATTATCGTACAATATATGTAGGGGTAGGAGGACAGGCTCAAGAAACGTGTAGGGGTGGAAGGACAGGCTCAAGCGTGGCAATGGGGCCATTAATGTTTCTTTTTGGAGCTACACATGGCAGCTTCCAGCTAGCCCCAATACACGGCCACTGAGACAAGCCCAAAGCATTCAGCTGCATAGAAATGCGCGACATGCCGGGTTTCATGCACACTTCCTAGTTTCAGGTCTGGCCCGGGAACGGGAGATCGGAGCTGCCTAGAAGCTGAGATTTGTAGCACAAAAAGGAAACAGCGAGGACGACATATGTTTTCCAGGAGAATCAGTAAAGCATGGTAAAAGACACAAGGAAAAAGCGCGCCCCACCTTTGGCAAGTCCTCGGCTAAGCTATGCATGGAACTGAACATGTTGCACGTCCCCTGCTGGAACTCGGCCTTGGACAGAGTGGCAGGTCCTGCCTCTAGAGCGGCTTCAAACACGGCCTTGAAGGGCTTGATGCGATCTGCAAGCTCCTTGCCTCTCACGTCGAGGGCGGCCAGAACCATCAGATGCACCACATTGCCCATATCTGCGTTCTTTGCGCGCAGGCTTCTAAAGCTCTCCATCGCCTCTCCCATGATTCCGTTGACCAAGAACTCCTCCACAATGGCGTGGGCACCAATCTTGGTAGCCGCCAGATCCATTGAGGGGGCGGCAGCTGCTGCTGCAGGGGCTGCAGATCCGCCTTGGCTGGCTTCAGCTCGTTGGGAGGGAGCGGTATAGGCTCCTGCGGTTCCTGAGCTGGTGGAGGGAGGGGGTCCTCCAGAGCCACCACCGCCTCCCTTCCCGCCCCGGCCAAAGGTGGGTGGTCGCAGATTGACTTCTGAGGAAGCTGGGCGTTGCGAGTTGGATTGCATAGCTCGGGGCAGCTCGTCACGTGACATATGGCGGGAGTTGTCACGGTCGCCTCCCCCGCGGTCGTCGCGCCGGCCGCGGCCCCCACCCCCACCACCACGTCGATCGCGTTCACGTTCCTCGCGGTCGCGCTGCGCCTGCTGCTGAAGCTGCTGGGCAGCTTCCTTGTGCACGTCCTCGATCTTCTTGGGACCCTCGGCCTTGGTGCGGGGGATCCACTTCCTAGCGCGCAGGTCAAGCACATCTTGCACAAGGAAGCGGGTGCGCACATCCAGGACCTTACCCTCCTTCAACCGAGCCATTCGGGTGAAGTAAACTTCCATGGCCTGCAGGGTTGGGAGTTTAGGTCAGTGTAGGTCAGAGTAGGTCAGACTAGTTCGGTCTGTAGGTAAGGGTAGATCGGGCAGAGTAGGTCTGAGTAGCTCAGAGTGTAGGTCAGTTAAAGTCAATTCAAGAGTTATAGTCAATTCAAGAGTAGCTCAATTCAGCATAATGGCTCAGTATAGTAGGGAGTGGGTCTACATTAGTTTAGTTTGGTTTGGTTCAAAGACAATTACTAACTACAGCAGTTCTACTAAGTTCACAGGGCAAACTTAGCAATTAATTATACTCTATTAGGAGGGGCTGTGTGGACAAGCAAGCTGCACTCACATTCTTGTTCTCTGGCTTGGCAGAGCTATCTAGCAGACCCCCGACGGTTGTCATCAGCTTGCACAAGCACTCGATGTCCTCAGCACGAGGGCTGGTCTCATCCTGTGAAGCCAAGGTGGTAGTGGTGGTGGTGGTGGTGGTGGTGGTGGTGAGTAATAATGGCTTCGTGACAAGGAACACCATAGTATAACACAAGAAAACTCCACTCAAGACAAGTCGAGTCAACATAACTCAAGACAAGTCAACACAACTCAAGACAACACAAGTCAAGAGCTCAACACCAATAATGTCAACGCAACCGAGGAGCCCCTGCACTGTTTCATTTGTGGGCTGTGCGTAGCAGCTTCAACTCAGATCCATTAGCCGGCGACCAAGTCAAGCCTACAGATAACCGCTGCATTGGAATGCCTGTCGTGACAGCTTTCTGGCACACTAGCTAGCTGCAGGTTTGGCCCAAGGGGGGGAGAAAGGAGCTGCCAAGAAGCTGGTACGCATTGCCCCAAAAAGCAGAAGTGAGCCCTGCCAGGTCCAACACCCCATAGCAATAGAGAAAAAACCCAACGATTACCCCAAGCCCCCAACCAGGGATTTTTATTTCCGCTATATATAGCGATCGCTAGTTTTGACCCCGTTCTAGCGAAATTCTCGCTACAAAAGTCATTCTTTGGGGGGCCCTCAATGGCCCTTCAAAGCTACAAAAAGCTACAGAAAGCACTAAAACGCTGTCCCTGGAGGAGGCCAAAAACCATAAAGCTTGAAGAAACCCACTTTCAGATTTGAAAAAAAAAAACTGCCCCCAACCTAAGTGATAACATACACTCACAGGTCAGGCTCCACACCCCTAAACTGCACTGCAAGCCAGCCAGACCACAAAAAACACTCACCATTAGCACTGTGGCAACGCAGGTCTGCATTATCTAATCAGTAAGCACCCTCTGCACATACTTCCAGGTCAGACTCCACACCCCTAAGCTACATATCAACATGCATTGACAGGCCAGGCTCCACACAGCAAGCCTGCAAGAGCACAAACTCACCACACAACACACAAGCTCACCGCACAACACAAAAAATCACTTCAGAACCACTCACCGTTAGCAGTGTGACAACACAATTGTGCATGATCTTCTCAGTAAGCAACCTAGACTTGTATAAGTGTCCGATAAAGCCAATATTGCCGAGCATACGACGACGGGCCTGTTGGGAAATGGGACGAACGTTCAGGTATGGCCAGGGGGGATATGAGGCTAGGGCATAGGGGGCGAATGTAAGGCATAGGCTCAGCTAGGGGTAGGGCTTGGACATTAACAGGGGCTAGGGCTAGGGCTAGGGCTTGAGTTAGTTTTTTGTTGTCGCCTGATGCGTGGGTGGATGCATGAAAGGTGCATGCAGCATGTAAGTGGTCGTGTATTCTTATGCTGCTGACTTGCAGGGTTTTGTGTTGTTGCTTGATGCATGGGGGGATGCATGAAAGGTGCATGCAGCATGTAAGTGGTTGTGTATGCTTACGCTGCTGATTTGCTGGGTTTTGTGCTGTTGCTTGTTGCTTGACTAAGCGAAAGTTATCATTTGTGTACAATATCATATGATGCAATTTGTATGATATCATACTCGCCTCTGGCCAACATCATATGATATGCCGATCCCTAATAACGAGCCATGCACCCTGCTGTTGCTCAGGCAGCTTTTGTGGCCTCAGTTTGTAAAACGTTCGTCAGTCCCAAAGGTCGGAATGAGAGAAAGATGAATTTTGTTTTTGTGTCGTCACAGGCAGACAGCAAGAACCTGCCATGTCTTGGTTTATGACAAGTATGAGAGGGAAAGGAGGGGACAGAAGATGCGGGGATGGGCAACAGTGCCATGCACGCATTGTCAAATTTTAACCTTTATTACTTGGTAGCCTCAGTTTGTAAAACGTTCGTCAGTCCCGAAGGTCGGAATGAGAGAAAGATGAATTTTGCTTTTTGTGTCGTCATAGGCAGACAGCAAGAACCTGCCATGTCTTGGTTTATGTCAAGTTTAAGAGGGAAAGGAGGGGACAGAATATGTGGGGATGGGCAACAGTGCCATGCACGCCTTGTCAAATATGACCCTTGTTACCTCTTGCCTCAGTTTGTACAACACTCGTCAGGCCCAAAGGTCAGAATGAGAGAAAGATGAATTTTGTTTTTTTATCACACGGGAGGGAGATGACGTGGCCATGTATCACAGGCCATGCACAATGCTGATGCCGCTTACAAAGCCTCGGTTTGTTAAACAATCGTCAGGCCCAAAGGTAGGAATGAGAGAAAGATGAATTTTGTCATCTGTATCATCATATGCAGACAGCGGGGTAAGCAAGGGAGGGAGATGACGTGGCCATGTATCACGGGCCATGCACCATGCGGATGCTTCTTACTTAGCCTCAGTTTGTAAAACGTTCGTCAGTCCCAAAGGTCGGAATGAAAGAAAGATGAATTTTGTTTTTGGTGTCGTCATAGGCAGACAGCAAGAACCTGCCATATCTTGTTTAAGAAAAGTATAAGAGAGAAAGGAGGGGACAGAAGATCTGGGGGAAGTAGGGCAACAATGACATGCATGCTTGGTCAAACATGCCAGCCCCTTATGCCTGCTATTGTAAAAGAACCCAGCACTAGCCCACTGGCCTTCATCCCAGCCCCAGTTTCACACCCAGCCCGGTTTCACCTAGCCAAACCAGGTACACCAAACCAGCCCCAGTTGAACAAAAATACAACAGTCCCACAGTAAGAAGAGATGGGTTGAGGAAGCATGCATGCTCAGTTTCACTTAGCCAACCCGGCTACAACAACCCAGCCCCTGTTTCACAAAACATGCCAGTCATGCAGGAAGGGGGGGGAGAGAGGGAGGGGGAGAGGGGGAGAGGGAGTGGAAGAGAGAGAGAGAGAGAGAGAGAGAGAGAGAGAGAGAGAGAGAGAGAGAGAGAGAGAGAGAGAGAGAGGTGGGTACTACGTAGGTACGTAGGAAGTAGGATAGAGGAAGTGTGCATGCATGCTCATGATTCATGCTTCTAACTTAGCCTCAGTTTGTAAAACGTTCGTCAGTCCCAAAGGTCGGAATGAGAGAAAGATGAATTTTGTTTTCAGTGTCGTCATAGGCAGACAGCAAGAACCTGCCATGTCTTAGTTTATGACAAGCATGCGAGGGAAGGGAGGGGACAGAAGATGTGGGGATGGGCAACAGTGTCGTGCATGCTATGTCAATGCAGATGTGGGGTTGCGAAACAGTGCCATGCACGCATTATAAAATATGAACCCTTTTTACTTGTTGCCTCAGTTTGTAAAACGCTCGTCAGTCCCAAAGGTCGGAATGAGAGAAAGATGAATTTTGTTTTTTGTGTCGTCATAGGCAGACAGCGACGAAAGCAAGGGAGGGAGATGAAGTGGCCATGTATCACTAGCTATGCACCAAGCTGATGCCGCTTACAAAGCCTCAGTTTGAAAAACACTCGTCAGTCCCGAAGGTCGGAATGAGAGAAAGATGATTTTTTTGTTGTCTGGTCTCAGGCAGACAGCGACGAAAGCAAGAGAGGGAGATGAAGTGGTCATGTATCACGGGCCATGCACCATGCTGATGCTTCTTACATAGCCTCAGTTTGTAAAACGTTCGTCAGTCCCAAAGGTCGGAATGAGAGAAAGATGAATTTTGTTTTGAAGTCATCATAGGCAGCCAGCAAGTACCCTGACCTAGCTCGCCATCTTTCATAGGAGGGGATGGCGCAGAAGATCTTGGGATAGGTAACAGCACATACATGCACTATCAACGAAGCCCCTAATGCATGATCGCATTGCCTACACCAGCCGCCATGGGAAGGAGGGGGAATATACCCACCTATACTCCCCTTTTTTCTGTCTCCCCCTCTCACTCTCCTCCTCATCCTTCCACCCACCACCCACCTGTTGACCCACCCATCCACCTCTACCACCACACTGCCACCAAGACCCCTCTTTCCCCGCACACACCTTGATTTCCATTCATCATTCATGCACATCCTTCCACCTGACCACCCATCGACGTACCCACCCACCCCCACACTGCCACCAAGACCCCTCTTTCCCCGCACACACCTTGATTTCCATTCATCATCCATCCACATCCTTCCAGCCGTCCACCCATCGACGTACCCACCCAACCTTACTGCCACCAAGACCCCTCTTTCCCCGCACACACCTTGATTTCCATTCATCATCCATCCACATCCTTCCAGTCGTCCACCCATCGACATACCCACCCAACCCCACTGCCACCAAGACCCCTCTTTCCCCGCACACACCTTGATTTCCATTCATCATTCATGCACATCCTTCCACCTGCCCACCCATCGACGTACCCACCCAACCCCACACTGCCACCAAGACCCCTCTTTCCCCGCACACACCTTGATTTCCATTCATCATCCATCCACATCCTTCCAGCCGTCCACCCATCGACGTACCCACCCAACCTTACTGCCACCAAGACCCCTCTTTCCCCGCACACACCTTGATTTCCATTCATCATCCATCCACATCCTTCCAGTCGTCCACCCATCGACGTACCCACCCACCCCCACACTGCCACCAAGACCCCTCTTTCCCCGCACACACCTTGATTTCCATTCATCATCCATCCACATCCTTCCAGCCGTCCACCCATCGACGTACCCACCCAACCCCACTGCCACCAAGACCCCTCTTTCCCTGCACACAATTTGATCTCATTCATCATTCATCCACATCCTTCCACCTGCCCACCCATCGACGTACCCACCCACCCCCACACTGCCAACAAGACGCCTACACACCTTGATCTCATTTGCGGCAATAATTTTCTGGTCCATCTTCTTCAGCTTTTCTTCGCGTATGCTGATCTCGCCCTCTTCCAAACCATCAGCCTCAGCCTTCTCTATGGACTCAGCCAACTTATCGGCCTCCTCCTCCTCTTTTTCCAGCGTCTCGTCGTCAACTTCCTCAGATTCCTGGCGCGGATTTGGAAAGCAGGATAGGTCAGCAAGGGTTTGAATTGCATGGATTCAGATGGCATGGAGTCAAATGGGAGGGGTTTAAATGGCGTGGGATTCAGATGGGGTGGATTCAGAAGGCATGGATTCAAATGGGGTGGGTATGAATGGCGTGGGATTCAAATGGGGTGGGTTTGAATGGCGTGGGATTCAAATGGGGTGGGTTTGAATGGCGTGGGATTAAAATGGGGTGGGTTTGGATGGCGTGGGATTCAAATAGGGTGGGTTTGAATGGCGTGGGATTCAAATGGGGTGGATTTGAATGGCGTGGGATTCAAATGGGGTGGGTTTGAATGGCGTGGGATTCAAATGGGATGGATTCAGATGGGATGGATTCAGTTGGTATGGATTCAAATGGGATGGATTCAGATGGGATGGATTCAGTTGGTATGGATTCAAATGGGATGGATTCAGATGGGATGGATTCTTTTACCTTCTCCTCCTTCCTGCCACTGCCTCAGCACCCCCCCCTCACCCTCACCCTAAATTCAAGTCTCACCTTCTCTACAATCTCCTCCCTCCTCACATCACCCATACCCTCTCCTCCACTCCCCCATTTCCAACTCTCTCCCTTCTCTCCCTCCACCCACTCCCTCTGCACCCCCCTTCCCCTCAGTTCAAGCCCCACCATATTCTCTTCCTTCTCCTCCCTCCTCCCATCTCATCCCCACCCCTTTCCTCCACCCTTCCCCTCAATCCAAGCCTCACCACATTCTCTCCCTTCTCCTCCCTCTCCTTCACAGCTCGCATTGCTGCTGTACCGTTTTCAAATTCAACCTGACACTTGTTGAGCAGCAGGCGGCGGAAGTCAATGGGCCTGCCTCCAGCCTGTGCGGAGGGGAACTGCACGGCAGGCAAGGATTGGTGTGGTGTTAGTGCAGTAGTGCTAGAGCAGTAGTGCATGGGGTGGTGTTGGCACATGGGGTAGTGTTAGTGCAATAGTGTTAGGGCAGTAGCACATGAGGTGGTGTTAGTGCAGCAGTGCTAGAGCAGTAGCGTATGGAGTGGTGTAAGCACATGGGATGGTGTTAGTGCAGTAGTGTAAGAGCAGCAGTGCATTAGGTGGTGTAAGCACATGGGTTGGTGTTAGTGCAGTAGTGCAAGAGCAGCAGTGCATTAGGTGGTGTAAGCACATGGGGTGGTGTTAGTGGGATAGTGTTAGATCAGTACACATGAGAGCCATGGAGTTCAGAGCAAGGTAGCAAGAGAGCGATCGAGGAACTATTTTCATCCTCTAACTCCCTCCCCCTGACACACATCTCCACCCCCATTCCAAGATCTGGATCAATCAGCCCCTCCAGTGACTGCACACATACACACATGCCCCCTACCTACTGCCCCTGTCCCCCCATCCACCAAGACCTAGGTCAATCAGCCCCTACAGTGACTCTACACACACACATTCGCCCTCTACCTACTGCCCATTTCCCCCACCTACCGATGGCAGCAAGGGGTGGATGGTCCTGCACAAGTTGGAGTACATCTCGCAGAAGTGGCCCTCAACAAGTGCCTTGTCAAAGATCTGGTCAATCAGGCCCTCCAATGTCTTGGAGTGTGTGTAGTCCACCTCCAGTAGCAGCTTCGTCAACTTATCAAACGTGTCTAGTGTTAACTTGTTCAGCAAGCCCTTCAGTGCCTTCTGCCTCTTCTCCTCCTCAGGGTCGTCTGTCGTGGCCTTGTCTCCCTGCCAGCGGTTAGCACTATGGTGCAACTGGACACCTGAGTTCCTGCTGCCTACCCCCCCAGAGCTAGGCACGCCACGCTTGTTGCCACCTCCCCAATTGGGACCGCTGTCCTCTACCTGGCTACTTCGAGCTCGCTGCGGGTTGGGCCCACCTCGCATGTCCCGCCCCCCCTGTTCGTAGCCCCCTCTGCCAGGCCCCCTCCTGGAGCCCCATTCCTCTCCCTCGCCACCGCCGCCACCAGGGGGGCCTCCCCCTTGGCCTGACCCTCTACCACCACCGCCACCGCCGCCATGGGGCGCCCGCGCCATGCTGCTCACATCGTACGCGGCTATTTCGAATGGGCGAGGCTTGTCCATAATAATCGAGGGATCTGTGTCTGCATTAAACGTAGGCCTTGTCATGTTGGCGCTAGCTAGGGTGCGCATGAAGTCGAAGGTGTAGATAAGCCTGCCGTCATCAGCCTTGGCTGGGGGGGCAGGAGCTTGAGGGGTATTGGCCACAGAGTCACCGCGTGACTCCCAGTCCTCTGCAGCAGCATTCATGGTGCTCTTGGAGGCAGGGGTGGTGACGGTGCTGGTGGTCTTGGAGGCGGGGATGGTGCTGGTGGTGCTCACCTTTGGCACGCCTGCCAGGAGCTCGTCAGCAGCCGGTGCAGGCGCGGCTGCCGCGGCTGCTACTACTTCTACTGCCGCAGCTACCGTCGCGGTGGCACCGGCAGCTGCAGCTGCTGCTGCAGCTAGCTTAGCAGCCTCAGCGGCGGCCTTCTGGTTGGCAGCGCACTGGAAGGAGCAGGAGCGGGAGGTTGAGTGAGAGAGAGTATGTGTGGGTGTGGGTGGGTGGGAGCCTGGAAGGGTTGGTGGTTGGGCTACTTGGCAAGAGCAAGAGCAGGAGGGGGAGTATAGGGTTAAGGGTGTGGACGAATTGCAAGAAACGGAAGTGGGAGTGCGCGGATGATGGGATGATAGGTGGTGGCAAGGTATACACAAATACTTACGTACAAACCGGGCACCAGCAGACATCCCTTTGTATGACAGCGAAAACAACACAAAGATAGGTAGAAAGGAAGCAGAAGGGAATGCGTATGCAAACGCACATGCGTAAGCAGAAAACATACATACATGCAAAGGAGAGTGAAGCGGAACGCTAGACCAATGGGCATATTGAAAAGGCATACTCGAGATGGCAAGGTACTTGGGCATATGTGAAAATACCACAGTTACAGACAAGTAGCAGGCTATCCTGCTACACTCCCCCCTTCTTTTAGAGGGAAGTGTCCTTACATACCTTGGCCTAGGCCTATGCAGAAAACGTACAGAAATGCTGAGGATCACTTGTAAGCAATGGTACGTGAACCAAACAGCCATCTGATCAGATGACCAGATGGCCAGATGGTCAGATGACCAGAACAGATCAAATCAGATGATCAGATGACCAGACCAGATCAGATGGCCAGATGGCCAGATGATCATATGACCAGATGACCAGAACAGATCAAATCAGATGATCAGATGACCAGATCAGATCAGATTATCAGATGACCAGACCAGATCAGATGGCCAGATGACCAGAACAGATCATATCAGATGATCAGATGACCAGATCAGATCAGATGATCGAAGACCAGATCAGATCAGATGGCCAGATGATCAGATGACCAGAACAGATCAAATCAGATGATCAGATGACCAGATGACTGATCAGATGGCCAGATGATCAGATGAAAAGATGGCACTTAGGAACTACCCCTTCAGACAATAACGTACAATAACAAAAATGTATAATAATAAGAACATACCTTGGCTGCTGATTCTGGAGTAGGCGCCTTAATTTCCCTGGCAGAGGAAGCATGGGCTGCGGCGGCTGCAGCGGGAGGGGAGGTGGGCTTGTCTGCCTCCACAGCAGCTGGATCAGCAGCAGCAACAGTGGCGTCAGGGGGTGCAGCAGCCGTAGTCGTAGCAGCGGCAGGGGGTGCAGCAGCCGTAGCCGTGACAGCAGCAGGGGGTGCAGCAGCTGTAGCCGTAGCAGCGGCAGCAGGGGAAGGGGAGGCTGCGGGGGGAGCCTTGGGTGTAAAGGCTGCTGCCGATGGGCTCATGTCGAGCTGCTTCCCAGTGCCTGGGTCCTTGATTACGAGGGCCTTCCTCGGGGGAGGAGTTGCCTTAGGCACTGCTGCTACAGCAGATGCAGCGGTGGCCGGGGGAGCTCCACCAGCTGGTGCTGGGGGGTTGGGGTAGCCAGGGGCTACATAATTTCCCTGGTAGTTTCCTGGGTACACGGGGTAGCCTTGCTGGCCAGGGTATCCAGCACCTGCACTCTGTTGGGCATAGCTACCACCCCCTCGCCCCCCACCCCCACGGCCTCCTCCGCCACTGCCACGGCCGCCTCTTCCTCCGCCATGAGCTCCAGAGGGGCCGTTGTGTTGCTGCTGGTTAGGGGCGTGGGCAGCCTTGTTAACGGAGCTGGATTGAGGGGTCTGCTCTTGAGCTACCGGGGCTGCAGAAGCCCCGTCCTTCGATGCCGCATCCTTGGATGCCCCGTCCTTGGATGCCGCATCCTTGGATGCCCCGTCCTTGGATGCCGCGTCCTTGGATACTGCGCCCTTGTATACCCAAGATGCGCCATCCTTGGATGCCGCGTCCTTTGGTGCCTCGTCCTTTGGTGCCAAGTTCTTAGGTGCCTCGTCCTTTGGTGCCTCGTCCTTGGGTGCCGCGTCCTTGGCTGCTGCCGCGCCCTTCGATACCCAAGATGCCCCGTCCTTGGACACCCCATCCTTGGATGCCGCTTCCTTGGATGCCGCGTCCTTGGACGCTGCTGCGCCCTTGGATACCCAAGATGTCGCTTCCTTGGATGCGCCAGGGGCGCCGGCGGCCTGAGGCATGGGGAGATTTGGGGCAGTGATGAGACTTGAGGTAAGGAGGGATCAAGGGCAGTGAGGACATACAATGAGAGATTACGAACAACTACCATGCTTACCAGTGATAAGACTGAAGGAAAGGGGGAATCAGGGGCAGTGCTGACACATTATGAGACCTCGCAAACAGCTGCTATGTCATAGACAAGCTAGCACAACACACACACAAAGCATACTATCAAGACACACGAGTTGGGAACAGACACAGACGCCCACACAGCATGCTATCAAGATAAGCAAGCTAGCTACACACACACCTTCGCCTCTGGTACCTTGGCTGCAGAGCTCTTGTCAGCTTCCATGTTTCCTGCAAGAGTTAAGCTGGCATCAATGAAAACAAGAGCAGCTTGACATCTTATAAAATGCCAACCACAGGTACAGACGGGAGAGGGGATGAATGAATCAAACAAGTGACGGAAGTGCGTTTGTATGATCATGTTTAGGAGTCAACCAAACATGATCTAACATCACGTTTTCTACACAGTTCCGAGCTGTCGCGCAGTAGTCAGAGCTCAGGCGCAGTAGCTGTCAGCGAAAGCAAAACCCACAGTAACTATTACCTAGTGCAAGCAAACGAGAAGGTTCCTTTAATCTCACAGCCGCAGCTAAGCGTAATAATTTTCATGTGTCTGATATAAAGTTATGACATCTGCATATGATAACTTGTTTAGATGCGACAAGTGCTGCATAGGATCATATGCAGCGTCGCAAGCGACGCGGGAAATTGGCGGAGTGTGTGACATGTGGCAACGATGGAGCTGACCGAGGCCAGTTGGCTGTCGTGTCAGGCTTCAATTTCTTGTTGATCAGACAAACGGACACTGGGGTGAATCTGGGGGCCCCCGCCCTGGCGGAGCAAAACATTATATGACAAAGATGTGAAGATATTATCTCCTGCAAACATGTCATGGTGCATGTTCATACGTGACGAAGCAACAACTGGGGGGGGTGGGGATTGGGGGGGGCGGTGGGGCCTTCAGGAACCCATGTGTAGCAATATGTGATCAGGAGTATGGTGTAGTAGTGTTTAGACTCCCATGTTTACTCTGCCTGAAGCAGCTTCTAGGCAGCTCCCTCATCCAGTCACAGGGTAAGCCTGGTGAGTTCAGCACTGATAGAATTCTGTTTTTCTGCTCGCAGGTGCTGTACGTGACGTTGGTGTGACTGTGTACCCAGCCAGGGGAGATGCCTAGAAGCTGCCACACGTTGCCCGAAATAAAAGAATTGCGTATTACATGCTCAGCCACCCACCTGCTTTGGGCTCCTCCTTCACTGGGTGGGCCGCAGGAGCTGCCTGGGCCTGCTTCAGCATCTCTGCAAAGGATGGACCTGTCTTGGCCCCCCAGCCACCACCTGGAAAGGTACAGGCAAGGGAGTGGTGTCAAATGAAATCTGAGTTCAACGCATGCAGAATGACCAGGCACATGAGCAGAATGATCATCTGGACTTGCTGAACATCATACCCAGTCCAATACAAGTATGCGACATACTGGGTAATGGATAAGGTACACACCAGTGCAAGATTGTGTCCTGCAAGTTCAGGAGGGAATACAGTCCAACATCCAACAGGAGTGCCCCACAGGCGAAGCCCAGGGCAGGCGAAAATGTTGCTCCCCCGATAGATACGATGGGCATATGAGCGCACAGCGATGAGTACCAGTGTATACCAGTGTTTGCTGGTACACAGCAGTGGCGACGTACCTGTAGCCGGGGCGGGGGCTGGGTTGGCGGGAGCAGCTGCTGGCTCCTTGGCTGCCGCATTCGCAGCTGCGCTATCGTCGTTCTGTGATGGCCTGCGATACGGAATGGTGATACCAAAGTGGCGCAGTCAGGAGACTTGCTTGTTGGAGGGCCGCAAAACACAGCTGCGCAATTTTCTAGCTATTACAGTGCACCTTTTTGATGCTACGGCCTGGCCGCTACGCTCGCCATGCGCGCTCTTAGGTCCACCGCTGTTGCTTGTTTTCACCCCCCGGGATGCGCCAGAATCGGCAGCGTCCCCATGGGTGCCCCTAGGGGCCATACCGAGTAGTAGAAAAAGTAGACAGGGAGGTAAAGAGGGGCGCTGCAGTGAGTGTGCTGGTTCGATTTATCTTACTGGGCATAGATCGCTGGAGTCCGTTTTGACGGCCAAGTTGGTTGGGATCGGTTGTGGAACATAGTACTCAGGCACTACGAGGCACGGCACGCATAAGAATACGTGTATCTGTATACATTGCCATTCCATTCCCATTTCCATTTCCTTCGCTTACGTGTCACCTCTAATAGTGTATGCTTAAATTCGCATGAGAAAATTCTACATGCAGGAGCCAGACAGAGCGCAAATGGCATGGATTACTGCCTGCGGATTGCCACGTGGCCCCGATTTCGATTGCCACGTGGCTGTCGCTTCGGGAGTCTAGCGGCGGCCACGAGCAGAAGCGGCTAATCAGGAACTCAGGCCCGGTAATTGGGGAGTTGGAGTACATTACCATATGACTACTTGCGGGTGGTCCAGCCTCAAGGCGACGGGTGGCCTAGAACTCTAGAAGTCAGAGATGAGGGTTGATTTCCCTTGTCCCCTCAATATGTTCGCATCATATAGCACATGCAGGGCAGGTGGGGGTAACAAGGAACTTAACTGCTATCAAACATGCAAACGTGTGTGACAGCGTGTTTTACTGACTGCGATCTTTGAGGGGCAGCTGATCCCTTCACATGGGTTGTGTTGCTTACTTGACCAAGTTGGGTTACTCTTCTTACTTGAACTTGGTCATGGTACATGGCTCCAGCCTCAACTCAGCTGTTTGTTCATGGATTCGTCCCCTAGTATCGGGTCAAGGCTATCTATAAATTGTGGACCAGAACGTGTCTTACCCGATACTCATTTCACTTTATCAGCAGGCTTCAGACTTTCAGATGTACGCCAGTATGTGGAGTCTCCATCAACAATAATACAACTTTTAAATGTTTTTCAAAGCTGACCGCGCTAGAGTAATGTGGTTTACCAAACTACAGGGGTAGGGTTAAAAAACAAAGCCTACGTAGGAAACTAGGATTATTATACCAACACAAAAGCACCAAAGCTTTGGTCCATATTTACTTTAAGGGCTCTGCCATTAACCCGATGACAAGTCCTACACAGCATCGCAAGCGACGTGGAAAATTGGGGGAGTGTGTTGGCAACGCAACGACAGGTGGCGACTATGGAGCTGACTGAAGCCAGTTAGTTATGAGACTGTTGGCTGACGTGACAGGCTTCAATTTCTCGGTCGGTCGGTCGGACGGACGCTGAGACGGGCTACGGGTGAATCTGGGGGCTCCTGCCCCCCATGAGGGGGGGCTCCGCCAAAAACATATTAGCACAAGCAGCCAGAGTATTCAACCTCCGATGAAGATCCCTCCTTCGCCTAGCACTACCCGTATAAGGCCAGCTTATTCAGCAAGCCTCTTCAGCCAAAGTGGCTACCCCTGAACTGTAGCTTGAACTTGGTAACTGTAGGGGCGTGATTTGTTTGAGAGCAATTTGGCTGAAGGGGTTCCGACAAATGGCTGGTATTGGTTTTTTAGGCCAAAACTTGGAGCGGTCAAAAATTGGGCTGTCCGCCAACCATTCCGACAAGGGATCTGCTCCTCTCTCTCCCCCTCTGCTGGCTAATCGTGCCCCCTCCCTCCTTCGCCCTCCCTCCCCCCTCGAGAAGGTAACGAGTCAAGAACTAGAGGAACAAGGTACACAACCTAATGGTTTAATTCTCAATTTAGATTCCAGGCACTTGCCTTGTCAGAGGATCTACCTTTTTTATCTTGCAGACTTGATTCAGAATTCATACAACATGTACCTGCCTTGTCTGATCTGTAGACCTGATTCATAATCTAAGTTATGGGCACCTGCCGTGTCTGGTCATCTGTGGACTTGATTCAGAATTCATACAACATGCACCTGCTTTGTCTGATCTGTAGACCTGATTCATAATCTAGGTTACAGGCACCTGCCTTGTCTGGTCATCTGTGGACTTGATTCAGAATTCATACAACATGCACCTGCTTTGTCTGATCTGTAGACCTGATTCATAATCTAGGTTACAGGCACCTGCCTTGCCTGGTCATCTGTGGGCTCGATTCAGAATTCAGACTGCAGGCAGCTGCCTTGTCTGTTCTGTATGCTGAGGATAGGTGTGGCAATATGTTGGCGTGAAATATGCTGTGGCATGCGAGGCGTAAGCCGTAGGTACGTAGCTGCTGACCACAATGATAGGATAGCACAAGTTCATGTAGGAGGCGGAAGTGCAATTGGAGTGATAGATTATTAGCTCATGTTCATTGCTACACACATTTGACAGCCGAGTGTTAAGTCATGCATCTTGCATTGAAGAACGATGATGTCAAGTGTTGTATTGCTTGTTCAACACCACCTAACAGTGGCTCATCCTTTGCTGCACCGTCCTTTGATTCAATTGTCAAAGGCCATGTGTAGGTACTTGGGACACCGTCTGTGCACTGTGGTGCTGATTGTTTTGTACCGTATGTTAGCTGGTTGCATGTGAGAATGTTGACCAGCTTGAGAGGCGCGACCTGGACGTTCATTTTAGGAGTTCATTTTTCAGTTGTTCGATACTTACTAGTATTGGAGGATGATTCATCAGTCTGTTTTCTGGTGATTGCCTGACCTAGAAATGTATGTGTTGGTACTTTTTACCTCTCGCTAGTTGTGTGATGTGATCGTACAAGTGTCAAGTATTCTGCAGTTGTATAGGCATAACTGACTTTTCAGTTAGTGCGGATGCCTAGTTGTACCTGACAGGTTGTCCCTTAGACATTTGGTTTCACCAAACCATATATGATGTCTCTTTTATTGTAGATTTTTTGTCATGGTTTATGTCATGTCCTACATTCAGTGCATCATTAGGTAGTTGTCAAGAAGCAGCTGTGTATGAGCTTTGGAACTTGGTTGGTGTTTGCAGACTAATGTATTGTGTACTTTAGGTATTGTACTGTGATAGAGTACTTTGATGCTGATCTGAGAAGGAATCTGATTTCCGTACTAGTCGGTTTCAGACGGTGTGTTTCTTGAAGAATGGTTATCTGATTGCGTAGCCTTTCTGATAGATGCCACTTAATTAATATGGTGACTTATCAAGATGTTGATTATTTGGTCCCCACGATTATCGTGGAGGAGGGTTTGTGGTTGTGAAAGCTAATGGTAGCTTTAGGCAGGCCAGATAGGTGTGTTGAGTTGCGCTCTTGTTTTGTGCTGAGCTGTCATTGCTTTGCTGGATAGCAGTAGCGATTATGTATGGGCAAATGTTGGTCTTAACTTTGCTAAGGAGTATATTCTGATATCTGGTGTCATAATCAAGTATGTTCTCATTTCTTAATTAATTTAACATGCTTAGACCAAGCCTTTTATACAGGTTTTATGTATGAACTTGGAGGATATGCTAGGTTTGAAGATCTATCTAGCTGTCTAGTTCAACATATTGTGGCTGATGAGAGTTATGAATGTACAGTGTTGCTTGAACAAGTATTTTATAGGCTTGTGGAGTTTGGAAGCTCGAGTGTTTCCTGTGTGTGCATGAATTAAATTAGTAACGGAGGCATGAATTTCCAACTGGGAGACGGATGTTTTGTTACCCAAGTATTTCAATTGTAAACTGATTGCATTGGCTGACTTCAGTCGAGGAGTGAAGTGATTTCAACAAGTGAACTGTATTCCTTACTAGGAATATATACATTTCAGAGTTACCACTTGTTGCTGACTATGTGTATGAGTTTGAATGTATGCAATATATGTGTGGCATGGCTATATGTGGCTTACCACAAGGAGGATTGTTGAGGATAAGTGTACCTCAAGCCCCATGTTGGTGTTGGCTATGCTGTGGCGCGTAAGGCGCAAGCCGTAAGCCAGTGTAGGTCCGTTTGTCCGTAGCAGGGTTTTTTAACTGCTATATTTCGCAAGTTGCGATAAAACCAATCGGTTGGGATATCGGCCCTGGGATAAAAACCATAGTTTCGAGAATCGGCCCTGTGGGCTGGATTTGGCCTGAAGTTGATCTGGCCTGGCTAACCTGGCTTTGCATGGCCAGTGGCAGTTGGTCACTCCCCTAGGCCGTAACCCGTATGGGCAGAACAAGCCTTTCGTCCCTTAATGTTGGATTCCAAGCCCTGCCCCCCAGCACGCAAACAGGGGGCACACTAAACAGATTAGGCACTTCAGAGGCCTGTGTCGATCAGAATATATATAATATAATAGGACAGGCCTGGACAGGCGTGATTACTTTAGTTTGATTACTTTAGTTTGATTACATAGATCGGTCTTTCGGCCAGAATTGAATTGAATTTATATTTGACCTTCAGCTATTTCTGGAGTCTGGACAATTGGCTCCAGAACCATTATTGCAACAAAAAGGGGGGGGGGGGAGGGCTAGTTCCTTAAAAAAACTGGTATGTAGCTGTTTTTCATTGCTTGCGGAGTTTATTAGGAAGCAACTGTTTTGCTGTTGCACCATAGCGCCTGATGACAGGAGGGATGCAAGCGGGCACGGGGACCCATACTAATGGGAGAGCCCTGAAAGACAGTTTAGAACTTATCTGGATATAGAGAGTACATCACTACTCTCTACTACCTGGCGCAACATCGGTACCCAAATATAATAACCCTTACTCACCAGGGAATACCCAACCAGTCTACCAAATAATGCCCTTTCATCAAGCTTGTTACGCTGTACGCCGACTAAATGACATAGCAAGGGCAATTCACACGTAACAACGACACATCAGGTACCACACCAAAGAACAGCTCCAAAGGAGTCTTGTCTCCCTGGTTGTACAGCCGATTGCGAAGATAACACACTGTAGCATTCTGCTGAGCAGTGTACATCATCAACAACTCATGCACTGCCACAACTAATCGAGATCAACCATTACTCGACCACTTAACTTAAAAAATCCTAAGCCCTATCAGAACTCAAACACTTGAACACAAAACCATGTAGCTGAGGCATACACCTAAGGAGGGCACCCAGGGGAAGGACCAGGGGCACGGTAAGACAAAGACGCGACCTCTGTCGAACAACGGAACGTACCCAGGGGCCCCAAGGATCCTAAGAGAGAAAAATATCCACCAAGAAATCATGCCAAAGAATCTCCACGGCCGCTGGACTAGGGCCAGGACGGCCTCCACTTCGGCTCCCAGCATGGGCGATGTCCAGCGCTGCGACACCTGGGATCACAGAAGGTGGGGAAGCGTTAGGGATAAGTCGAGATTTGAGGTATGGGAGAATGGAGACGACGATGAAAGTGCAGCAAGTCGCACCAAGTGCAGAAAATCGCACCAAGTGCAGAAAGTCGCAAATCGCAAGGGCAGAATTCGAAAATTTATCGCTAGGATGCGAAGAGCAGAGCCGAGGCATGTAAAGGTCCTAATATCCCGCCGTCGACGATCAGTCAATCCCAAGTCCCCCCCTCTATCGCTCGACTTACCCGGTTGGGGGGTAGAGGGAGCAGCACCCGTAGTGGTGTTGTCCATACCCCCCCTGCTTCCTACCACCTCCAGAATCTCCA
Organism: Chlamydomonas sp. ICE-L; assembly: GCA_013435795.1. Taxonomy (NCBI): domain Eukaryota; kingdom Viridiplantae; phylum Chlorophyta; class Chlorophyceae; order Chlamydomonadales; family Chlamydomonadaceae; genus Chlamydomonas; species Chlamydomonas sp. ICE-L. Next base: position 664,902 of record JACBWV010000099.1, read on the forward strand.
GGTCCAGACGCGTAGGACGTTCTTGTTCCTCTGGCGAACCCTATGGCAGTGCCGGCGGTCCGCTAGATTGAGCTGATGATCCGCCAGCTTGATCGAAAAAATTCTCCAGAAGGTAGCACAAAGCCACTAGAGCGCAAGCTCATGCCAGTAGCCGACCGTCGGCTGGGCAGAGCAAAGGGGGTCACAGACGACGTAGACATCAGCAGGGAGCTTGGTCGGCTTGGCAACCTCCGGGTCCGCAGGCTGAGCCTCAAACACCGGAGAAATGTGAGCGACGGCAAGGATGCGAGCAGACGAAGACAGGGTATCTCCACCGATGTTCAGGCTAGTCGCCGACTTGAGTCTGCACGTCACAGTCATCTACGACAGACGGGAGGAGGCGACAGACGGCAGGGGAGGAAAAAGAAGGGAAGATGGAGGAATGACTGGGGGGTGTGGCTTCCACGATGGCGGAAGGATCCTCTTCCCCGGCAGCAGAGGCCGTAGGTGCGCGCACATCCATCAGCCAATGTGTCGTCATGTCAGGACTTCGGAACTTCCAGAATGAAGCTTGGTGAAGCCAAGTAGAGGACGACGCAGAAGATGCATTGCAAAGCAGTGGTACCATGTTGAGCCCGATAACCTATCAGCTTAAACACTTCGAAAGTGGACAGATGCTTGCACGGTCATACGCGCCAATCTATACACGGAGATGAGAATAATTAAAAGGACTGGGGAACCACATAAGACACCAGCGGTGGAAGGGGCGGCAGCCTGGAACCTAATCAGGGTACAGGCTATGCAGCGCGTGTCAGGGGACGCAGCCTACAGGAAGCTGTCTCCGTGTCATGAAGGATGACAAAGTCTACAGGAAGCTGTTACCGTACAGAAAGCAGTTACTATCTACAGCTATAGTTCTAAGGAAGTACAGTAGTAGTCACCAAGACATAAAACGATCGAGTGAACCGCAATTGATGCTGATATCCACCGAGTTTGAGTTGTGTTTCCTCTGCTACCGTTTCCATCCGACTTCTCCTTCAACACTGTAGACCTGGATCCGCTAAAGCAGGTAACTTGAGCCCATTTTTGGAGCGCCTCAGATTGAAAAGTAGCCGATGTTAGTGCACATAATGTTTTGGGGCAATTGTACCGTATATTTTTTACCCCCACCAATCCATATTTGCCGCCAACATCTCATGCTCCTTCGGTGCATGGCTCCAGCCTTTAATGCTCGCCGTCTTTGGTAGTTAACTAATCGATCCAAATCTGGACTGATACATATAATCTACAGGTGTATGATATACCTTGCTAGGAAAACATTATTATGATATACCTTGCCGTAAAAAATATTGTTAGCACGAAAAATTATAAATTGCACATATGGTGTGAAGCAGGGTTGTCCAAACGGACCCCAGGAGTTGCTTCTTGGGACGCAACCAAATGGGTAGGTTGCGTCCAGGGATGCAGCCAATTTCGTAGGTTGCGTCCTGGGACGCAGAAAAGTTTGAAGGTTGCGTCCCAAAAAATCCTCTTTCCCCCTCCCACAGCAACAGCAGCCTGATGCGTCCCACTGCGTCCCACTGCGTCTCAATTTTTCTCCATGCTTGATGCGTCCCAGCAGCAGCAGCAGCAGCAGCAGCAGCGGGCTTGGCAACAAAAAAATCATCCAGCCTTCGCTGCTTGGTCGGAGCATTGGGCGTGCCGCGAGATTGCATTTTGACGGTTCGAATATTTTTGGAGAGATCGACCAGAATAAATCGATCACATCAAAAAATTATAGGCTTTAGACTAGGGTGCTGTTTGAAACCCGCTCATCCACTCAGGGCCTGGGGGCATGTGGGTGATTTTTAGGTTTGAGTCCGTTCAAATTATGTGGCTGAGAGAGTCCTTTGCGTCCTGCACCACCCACTGAGACACTCTCGAGTCGGACGCATCAGACGCACTGGGGCGCATTGGGGCGCATTGGGACGCATGAGAACGCAGGGTAATGAAGTGAGACGCAACCAACTTCCAAAACCTGCGTCCCGGACGCAACCAATTTATGAGGCTGGGTCCGGGACGCAACCGACCCTGCCAATGTTGCGTCCTGGGACGCAATGGCCCTCCCCATGTTGCGTCCTGGGACGCAAGGACGTGCGTCTTGGACTACCCTGGTGTGCAGGGGGCACAAATGGATGGACAGCCTTCATCACGAAGCAGATACATTCATACCGGTATATCACACACTATAATCCGGGTGTCGGTGTCAGTGTGATCCCCACACCCGGGACCGACACCTAGCCTGTTGGCTGGTTGGCTGGGTGGGAGACAGGTCCTTGAGGTAGGCTCTCTACCGGATCCGGATAGGATGCTAAGCTAAGGGTGGATTTCCATAGGCCGTGGATGGGTCTGGATGGGTCGAAAAGTACGAACAACCGACGATCCATCCAGGCCTTACATTTCCACAGAGCCCCTGGATGATTCGTATTTGTACGGATTGTACCGACGAAACACCCATCCACGAGACCCATCCAGATGGCAAAATCCATCCATGCCTTCGACCGAGGGGTGGATTGGATAAGTCTGGATGAGTCGCAAACTTTCCGGCGCATCCCGGCGCAGGCCGGCGCCGGTCTTGCTAGCGACCTGCCTCTACCCCTGTGGCCTATACCAGTTCTCTCTGCTAGTTTGACCTCCCGAAATCTGCGACCTTCCTCAGTCTGACCTCCCGAAATCTGCGGCCTCCCACAGCTAATATCAATTCCATCTTCTGGTTTGACCTCTCGAAATCTGTGACCTCCCTCTGCTAGTTTCAATTCCCGAGATTTCGAATTGCGTCAGATCTGGTTCGAGGAACAGAAAACCCGAGACATTCTTCTTCCTTACATTCTTCGGCACCTAAGCCACAGTGGATGGCCAGGCGATCATTCCCCTGAAGACAAGTTGCCGTGCAGCAATAGCTCCAGCGCAAGTTATGGCACCCGGCCATTGCGGAACCATCCATGTCGCATTTCCACTGGCGGGAACTGGATGATCGACTGCGTACGGATGCACGAATCATCCATGACCCATCCACGAGGCGTAACCGAAAGTAAACCGATTTAGCGACCCATCCAGTACTTCACCCATCCACGCCCTATGGAAATCCACCCTAAGAGGTCGTTCACACGGGACTGGTTTGGGTTTGGGTTAAGGGGTAGTTGGGCGTTTCTGTCGTGCATCCAAACCTTTTTTCGTTCACACGGGAAAAAGTTGACGCGTTTGGGTCAAATTAGTTAACCAAATGCTAACCCAAACCCAAACCCAAACGTGCCCCCCCACCCCCCCCCCCCCCCCCCCCCCCCACGTTTGGGTTATGATTATGGTTATGTCGCACACGTGTGGTTCGTTGTTCCTGTTGCGATACATTTCGCCGCATTTCCTTCAGCCCCACTTGCTTTCGAAACCGTCCTCCCTTTCGCGCCATCTATAATATTCACTGCGCTGTATGGAGGGGTCCGATCAGGATGGGCCGCCACCTGCAGATCCACGCCAGCATGAGATGCACCAGCAGCAGCGTGATACGCAGTATGAGGAGACGCAGTTTCCGCCTTCCTCACATTATCGCCAGAGCCTGCTTGATTTGAGCGCTCCTGCTGCGGATCGGCAATTCAAAATGTTCAAACTTTTCCAACTGACAAGAAGCTCTGGAATGCAGTCCGAACGAAATTCATGGGTTTGGGCGGGTTTGGGCTAACCTCGGCTAATCTTCGGCTAACCCCCTCTGACGCGGCAGGTTAACGTCAAACCAAACCCAAACCCAAACCTGTCCCGTGTGAACGACCTCTAAGAGGGCGTTTACACGAGCCGGTTATCTAGGCCAGTTAAGTTGGCGAGATAACCAAATAGTTAGCGCCACGTATGCCCGAACCCTCAACGAACGCAAAATTAACCAGTTTCTGTTTACACGTGCATTTGCGCTCGCAGTTTGCGTTCGGTCAGGTTGGTCGTGTACTTCTGGATAGCCTCGTGATTTTTGAATTTTGGGTGACAGACGAGCTATTTTCGGGCCTTGCTCCGCAGCACGAACCGTGCTGTGAAGCAAGCGACTTCAAGGCTCCGCAGCGACCCGTCGATCGAGATTGCTGGGTGAGATCTGGCAGCTGATCATCAACATCTGCTCGACCAATGCCTTCTTGCTTGCTGCTCTAGAAAATTCGAATCTGCAGAAATTGACGAACTGAACTGGAGCTAGCGTAGCCGATATATATCACAGCCCGGAAGCCAAACGAACTTAACGAACCACTAACCTTAACCTTTAACCCGTAACTAGGGGGGGGGGGGGAGGGGGAGTTATGGTTATCGCGAAAATGGTTAACTGGGCGACATAACTGACGCGAAAAGTGTCGTGTAAACGCTTCGTAGTTAGTTAACTGTACATCTTAACCGTAACTGGCCGAGATAACCGACTCGTGTAAACGCCCTCTAAGCAGCTGCAAGTACTTTCATTCGAAACCTGGTCCTGAATCCTCAGTGCGGATCGGTCCCGGGTCGCTCCCCTGGGTCGCCCCCCCCCGGTCGCCACTGGGGCCAGGCTAGCCCAGGTTGGGCCGGGTTGGGCTTCACCAATTGGAGTGTTCTTAAGTGGGGTCCATTCGTCCGTTCCGAATTCCGAGATGGACCTGCCTAATAACATCCACTGCCTGCCCTTCTTGCGCTTGCCTTATATGATGGAGGCGGTACACTGCTGTCAATGGAAACCGGTTTCTTAATCTCCGGGGTTCGAATTACTAGGGAAAACAGCAGCATCGGGCCTTACACACCTGTTACAAAGATGATCGCAGGAAGAAGGAAGATAATGGCTTGGTGTCATCCAGGCCCCGAGATGAAGTTACCGCTTCAGCCAAAAGAATGTCCAGATCAGAGGGTCCCCTACTCCCCTGCCCTGGTTCAGAGCCCTTGTTGCCCCTCCCTCACCTGCTCCTGGTTGCCTTCTGCCGAGCTGGATTGGGGGCCTGCCCCCCCCCCCCCCCCCCCCCCCCCCCCCCCCCCCCCCCCAGGGCCCCCCCCCGCCCTATCCCGACCAAACATTCTGCACCGTTGGCTTTGGCTTCGCTTGAACGCACCGTGCCGTGCTTTTGTTGATTGCTCGACCAAACGCTTTATTAATATTAGTTCCTAGACACCCAAGCCGCACCCAAGCTTACAAAATATATTTTATCGAGAGAGACACGATCTGCGCATATTGATACCCCAGGTTTATCTAGTCAGCTTTTCACTACCGTAGACGATTCGAAATGCTTGCTGCCGTGCAGAGAATTGCCCCATGTAGGCCCCTCTCAGGTAATTCTTTCCAAATGCTGACTTCCGAGTTCGGAACGTGGCAATCGTGATACGAGATCCCCTGATATCCACGACGAACATGTGGACGACTTCTGACGTTGAAATTGCCTGTAGCTAAAACTGTCGCCTCAAACTGTTGCAGACGTAAGTTCAAGGCTCGCACCATTACCTTCCTTGCGCCTGGCCAGGCTAAGGGCTATTTCCAGCTCGCAAGCCGAGGGCACCAATGAAAAGGGTGCGTAACTGACTTCTTCAGGATCCGTTTTTATCAGGGTGGCAGAATGTAGCCTGTAGGTTTAAATGCAATAATTTGACAACTTCAGCTTCTTTGCGTTCTCGGGAGAATCACATGGGCTCGCGGGCAAGCAGCGGATTAGCGAGCCTATTAGTCGCTCCCCTCCGACACCCTGCTAAACAATGTTGAGCGATCACACAAAATGTGGCAATCCATTCGATCGCACCGCTGTATGCCTGCAGGCGTTGATTGATTGCACCTGTTGTTTTCTCTCGGTTTGTCTTCTGGTTGTGCATTTCCGACATGCCATCTGTTTTTGTCCTCGGGACGGGAAGGACAATTCGAGAGATAACGTATGTATTACTATATCCCATGTTCTGGCCTCGTTTTCCCGCGATTCGAACATGTGTCTCTTGATCGCCCTTGGCGCCAAATTGGCTAGCTGCAAATGTCTCACAACCTTAAACCCTACATAAACCCTATACCCAGAACATCCAGAGCCAGATGGCACAGGCTCGTAATCCATTACCTATGGCTACTGTAAACTCACACACCAGACAGCCTATAAAGTCAAAACTCGTGCTTGCCGGAGGTTGGGAGAGTGCCCAAATCCATATGGTTTAGCTTGGAGGAACCATGCATGCATCCTAGGTGATGAAGAATGAAAAATGAGGAGATGAGTGCTTCTGCGATAGTTTGCCCCAACTCTCAAAATACGCAAAAGTTGGGATCAGGTTCCCACCCAGTCCGACCAGCATCATAGAAAAGGTAACTTGTGGTCTTTCCACTTTTTGCAATCCGATCAGATCCAGCCAACGATCAAGACCAGAATAACCTTACCAATAACGCTCAGGTGAGGGTTGACGACGTTTGGACTCTTGAGTGATAAGGGTGATACCTCATGTGGTGTACCAAATTACTCGCAAGTATGGGGTGAGAGGAAATAGCGAGTACATTTGGAACTTCTACTGACACTTCATGAGTCAAGATCTAAACCAACAAATTCCGGAACTGTCCAAACCCTGATCTTCTGTAGTGAGAACGTCTGATATTTTCAGAAGTTCTGATTTTGTATCATCTTACCTTGTTGGGTAAAGACCTTTTAATCATGCCTGTACCTGCACACTGACCCTGCAGCCCCCCAGAAAAAGAAGGGTGCATGCGTCCTTGACGAGATTTTGCCGAAGCGCAAGTTCAACCCAGAGGCAATCAAGGCGAAGGAGGGTGGATCGAAGGAGTCAGGTACTGCCCTAACATAAAACTTCAATTAATATGACCTTTATATAATGGCTCACATGCCATGGCAGTTTACATGTCCTGTGTCCAATGCCAACATCAAAATAGCTGGAAATCAATCTGCCAACACAGGCTGGTGCTGGTAATATCCAACTGCGTCTTATCTCGCTACTGGGACACACTGGTAAAATGATCGCGACAATAAGATCCTTGTTAAGGCCTAACAACAACAACAACAACAATCAGTTAATCAACTGGCGGCTTACCCTTTTAAAGTGACCACAACTGGCAGATTTCCGTTCTTATTTCACCATTGACACTGGTGCCGCAGCCAGCTCTATGAAATGTGCCCCTCTGCCTTGGTCCATTTCTGAAGTAATGCGTCCTTATCTCCTCCTTCGAATTTCCATCCCCTGTGCGACCCATGTGGGACTAGCTCTGCACCCCATTCATAGACCCTCTCTGGCTGCTCCCATCTCTGCAGATGCTATGAAGCGCAAATCCACAACCCTGCCTAATGGAAAGAAGCCAATGCCCGAGCTGCACCCAGAAAGTGTGCCCGACTTCTGAGCCATGGGCTGCGGACTGGAGAGCATGTTCCCTGTGAGCAATATTGCATTTTCTGAAGTAGGGGGCTGGGAGACAGAATCACCCCCCGTAAATAGTTGTGTAGTGCTGTGGTGCATATGACAGCACTAAGCAATTGCCCTTGCAAGCAGTACTCAATGTTCAACAAGCTGGGATCTTGCTGGGGTGGAGCACAACACTGATATCTCCCTGTCAGCAGTGTTCTGCTGCAGTGCTCCAAAATAAGGTTGAGTCCTGAAGAGTCTATGCATTTTTAGCTCGGGACAGCCTTGAAGAACAGCCCAGGCCAGGAAGACGTGGCATTGACATGAAGAGACGTGGAGTCTAGGAATTTGATTACATAAGCTTTATTGACCCTTATTTCTTGAATTGATCGCCCTGTCCCAGAGTCTTAGGCAACGATTGATCCTACATATTCCGGTTCATGCACATTTTGGCTGGTCTGTACGTGGTCCAAGTGCTGGACTATTTGTATGATGCCCCAACTTCAACCTGCCAAGCTAATTTGTATCATATTGTTGGAGGTTTCCAACTCCACCAAGGCTTTGTACTAAGTAGCTATCTTGAGTTGGGCTCAGCAACTGGCTACTGCCACTGCCTCTGCAGAGCCACCTACTTCTGTGTTCTTGCCTTTTGTGTCCTTGCAGTTTCTCTTGTCCGAGCTTTGCTTTAGACTGGAACCAATTAGGCAGTTGTAGAGGGGCTAGTACAGGCTGCATTGGCTTGCCCTAGTTAAGAGTTTAGTGTCGAATGTATCCGGCTATTGAATATAAACATGCTTGCGGTGTTTCGATGTCCCTGTGGATCACGTACTGTATGATTTGTCCCAGGCCGCGAATTCGAATTTGTACTTCACGATGTTGAGGCTTGTTGAGTTAAGAAGGCCTGACGCTTGTGTGACCATTTTTCAGGGCTTTTCTTGGCTTTTTGTAGTATTGTGCTGAGGCTGCATATTTTTCCAGGGTCTGGCATGGTGGCGTAGATGTTCTTTTCTTTGTATTTTGTCATGCTGAGGCTGCATATTTCCAGGGCCTGGCATGTGGTAGGGATTATCTTGGTTGTGTATTCTGTTGTGCAGAGGCTGCATATTTTATAGGGCCTAGCATGGAGTGGCTTAGCTGTGTCTTGTATTATGCCGAGCCTACTTTTTTTCCAGGGCATAGCATGTTAACATGGTGTTCCTTGTCTGTTTTTTATGTTATGCTAAAGCTACTTATGTTTCCAGGGCCTAGCATGGAGTGTTTGGCGGTGTGTTGCAGAATGCTGAGGTTAAGTGTGTTTTAGTTGGACTCCGAGGGCCCAGCATGAATTCTTTGCTGATTTTTCATCCTTTGCAGTGCGTAGGCCTTAGTGTGTGTTGAAAGCCTGGCACGAAATAAATAAATATCACGCCTCATTACGAGGCGTGAGGTTGAGGGGGCCAGCGCTTTTGCTTTTACTGGGGCCAACCAACTTCTTGTTTGTACTTCACCTTTTTCTGAGGCTCTCTTGTAGAGCCTGTGCTGCATGTTTCCTTTTGCCGAGGTTTGGTATTGATGTAGAAGCCAGGCAACTCAGCACTTGTATTATATGCACTCAGTAAGCACTACCATAGTGCGCAATTAATAACTACATTTCATGAGCCAACACACACGTTCTTAAGCTAAAATCTGCACAGTAGGCGCCTGAATCGTTGGCAGCAGTATAAAAATTGAATACAATAGTGTGTGCATTAATTTTGGCGGTAATTTCAAATTAGGAGCGACTGGGTACTAACATCCTGAATTCCCTATTCTTTAGTACCTTTACCTTCGGACAGGCTTGACGTTCCTCCCTAGCCGCGTCCCTTACTTGAAGTCGAGGTTGTTATGCTAGGCAACGAGTACTGTGTGGGGGACTTCCCGTCCTAATGTGGTGCCTTGTATCGGCCTTAATTCCATGAGTGGAAAGGCAACTGATGGTTTATTATACAAAATATTGAGCGTTACAACTCTTCGGGAATCTGACAACTACTTCTTTCTTAAGCTTGGGTTGGAACTGTCCCATGATGACACCGTTAGAACACTAGACAATGACGGTAGTCAGTTCGTTTAGGTACGTCGTTACAATCAAGGGTGGGTCATAGTTCCCAACTGATGATCTGATACATCAATATTCATTCTCGCGTAGAAAAATATCCATTCCCCAAGATTCTCGATGAATAAAAAGAAAGCAATATTCATTCCGTCAGATTCCCTGAATAAGCAGGCAATATGCATTCCCTCAGAATCCCTTAGCAAGCAAGCAATATCCATTCCCTCAGATTCCCTTAGCAAGCAAGCAATATCCATTCCCTCAGATTCCCTCAGCAAGCAAGGAATATCCATTCCCTCAGATTCCCTTAGCAGGCAAGCAATACGCAGTCCCTCAGATTCCCTGAATAAGCAGGCAATATCCATTCCCTCAGATTCCATTAGCAGGCAAGCAATATCCATTCCCTCAGATCCCTTTCGCAAGCAAGCAATATCCATTCCCTCAGATCCCTTTCGCAAGCAAGCAATACCCATTCCCTCAGGGTCTCTGAGTAAGCAAGCAAGCAATATCCATTCCCTCAGATTCCTTTAGCAAGCAAGCAATATCCGTTCCCTCAGATTCCCTTAGCAAGCAAGCAATATCCATTCCCTCAGATTCCTTTAGCGAGCAAGCAATATCCATTCCCTCAGATCCCTTTCGCAAGCAAGCAATACCCATTCCCTCAGGGTCTCTGAGTAAGCAAGCAAGCAATATCCATTCCCTCGGATTCCCTTAGCAAGCAAGCAATATCCATTCCCTCTGATTCCATTAGCAAGCAAGTAATATCCATTCCCTCAGATTCCTTTAGCGAGCAAGCAATATCCATTCCCTCAGATCCCTTTCGCAAGAAAGCAATACCCATTCCCTCAGGGTCTCTGAGTAAGCAAGCAAGAAATATCCATTCCCTCTGATTCCATTAGCAAGCAAGCAATATCCATTCCCTCAGATCCCTTTAGCAAGCAAGCAATACCCATTCCCTCAGGGTCTCTGAGTAAGCAAGCAAGCAATATCCATTCCCTCAGATTCCCTTAGCCAGCAAGCAATATCAATGCCCTCAGATTCCCTGAGTATGCAAGCAGTTTCCATTCCCTCAGATTCCTTTAATAAGCAAGCAATATCCATTCCCTCAGATACCTTTAGTAAGCTAGTAATATCCATTCCCTCAGATTTCCTTAGCAAGCAAGCAATATCCATTCCCTCAGATTCCCTTAGCAAGCAAGCAATATCAATTCCCTCAGATTCCCTGAGTATGCAAGCAATATCCATTCCCTCAGATTCCTTTAGCAAGCAAGCAATATCCATTCCCTCTGATCCCTTTAGCAAGCAAGCAATACCCATTGACTCAGATTCCCTCAGATTCCCTTAGCAAGCAAGCAATATCCAATCCCTCATACTTCAATATTCAAGGGTTGTTGGGGACAAAAGAAGTCCCTTTGCAAACATGCAATACGCTAAGATGGCGCTCATAGACGGCCGCATCTTAATAAGATGGCCACGTGTTAGTAAACCCATGAGGCAGGGCTATAGGAGGGACATGAAAACATCGACAGATGGACAGATGAAGACATGGAAAGATGGACAGATAGACAGTACTTGCTGTAGAGCCAGGCAGCAGCAGACCAGCTCTAGGGGCATGACAGAACGAAGGAGATGAATGTGTGGACTGGTAAGACCAAATAAGCATGCTATCGCCGATTTACTGCCAAGTACCACCTCTGAGTCCTGGTTTTTTATTAGGTACCTAGGCGGCCCTCGACTCCACTGCTCAACCGGGCTGTTTCGCCGATGTACCGCTAAGTACCGTCTGTCCGTCTCTTTGTTCAGTTTCTTTCCCTATTTTGTTCCTTCTTGCTCATTGTAACAATTCTACCAAGTAAGCGTGCTGTCCCCTTGTCCCTCATATCACCGACTAGGGTTGTCCAGGAGGCAGACCCTGTTTGGGGTTCAGTTCATCAGTGCTTTTTCTTTTTAAGCCCTTCCTATACAGTTAGGCTAGTCCCTTTAGCCTATTTGGCCTACCCCTGGACTGTAACATACATACATACAAGCATGCTATCCCCTTGTCCCTCCAATCAAAGACTAGGGTTGTCCAGGAGGACCCCTAGCTCTGCGTCCTGAGACACAACTATTTGTATAGCCTACATCCCGAGAGGCAACCAATTTCATAACCTGCGTTCTGCGTCGCAACCAACACTCCGAAGCTACATCTGCGACGCAACGGACCCTTCGACGTTGCGTCTGCGACCTAGGACGCAGCATCCTGAACAACCCTGTCACCGACATGTTGTTTCTCATGTCCTCCCTGCCATCGACATGCAGTCCCCCCTGTCACCGACAAGTTGTTTCTCATGTCCTCCCTGCCATCGACTTACAGTCCCCCCTGTCACCGACATGTTGTTTCTCATGTCCTCCCTGCCATCGACTTACAGTCCCCCCTGTCACCGACATGTTGTTTCTCATGTCCTCCCTGCCATCGACTTACAGTCCCCCCTGTCACCGACATGTTGTTTCTCATGTCCCCCCTGCCATCGACATGCAGTCCCCCCTGTCACCGACATGTTGTTTCTCATGTCCTCCCTGCCATCGACTTACAGTCCCCCCTGTCACCGACATGTTGTTTCTCATGTCCTCCCTGCCATCGACTTACAGTCCCCCCTGTCACCGACATGTTGTTTCTCATGTCCTCCCTGCCATCGACATGCAGTCCCCCCTGTCACCGACATGTTGTTTCTCATGTCCTCCCTGCTATTGGCATACAGTCCCGCCTGTCAAGGCCCAGCCCCATGGGCGTGGGATTTGAAGGGCCAGTAGGCTACCGTGGAAGCTGGCACTACGGTAAAAAAACTGTAAAACGCTGATCTTGGGTAAAAAGGCTGATCTTGGGTAGAAACGCCGATCTTGGGCAAAAACGCTGATCTTGAGTATAAAAGCTGATCTTGGGTAAAAACGCTGATCTTGAGTACATAAGCTGATCTTGGGTAAACACGCTGATCTTGGGTACAAAAGCTGAGCAACGCTGATCTTGACTGATGCTAGCATGATCTGGATATTCATCCCTTAGAGAGGTTGAGTTTTTTGGCGGAGTTTTTGGCCGAGTTTTTTGGCCTCTTCAAGGGGGCAGGAGCCCCCATGGTTACCCATTTGTCCGTCCGACAGTCTGACTGCGATGAAGCCTGACACGTCAACCACCTGTTGCTCTGATGTGAACACTCTCCGCCATTTTGTAGCATCGCATGCGACGCTGCATATAACTTGTTCCATCTCTCAAAGGTACGGTTACCCTCTACGGTCCCTTGATTCCATGAGGCCAGCATTTGAGTGAATTTCCACCATCCTTGTTTACAGACTGATGCCTGTAGTGTTTATTTATCACATACTAAGACTGCCTGGCACTTCACCAGCCTGAGCGGAAGGCTGACTTTCTGCGATACATAATGCTCCCCGTGGTAATGGCCATCTCTAGCTTCTTGTCAAGCTCCATGTTGGTGGGCAGCTCCCCGAGCATCTTAGCCACCTGCACCGCCTCTAGCCTCGCCTTTTTCACAAAGGGGCGCACCATGGCCAGCACGAAGACGAGAGACAGCACCACTGACATGAGGAACAGCACAATCTGTACCGCCTGTACCGAGGATAGGGAGGACATGACGGAGTCGCTTTGAGTGGATGCAATGGTTAGCACGCCATCTTGTGCATCGTATAGCCCAACCTGCCACATGACCGGCATGAGGGGACTCTTGGGGGTGAGGAGGTTCTCGTCGGAGTGAGCCCAGCGGTCACCTGACTGCAGATAGTTGAACACCATGTTGTCTACGCCGTTGTGGGTGATTGAGTAGGTCAAGGCATCGGGGCCGCTGCATGGGGGCTCCGTTGGGTAGAGGAAGGTGCGCAGGCAGGCCCGGGAGAAGAAGAGAAGGTTGCGCATGGTCTCGGAGTTGAACAGAACGCCCTGCAATGAAGAGTGGGAATGTATTTTGGGTTTTCTGCGCTTGTGATCCTGGTGTGTGTAAGTGTGTGTAAGTGTACATGACTATATACGTGTGATATGGCCATGTATATGCCATGTGCGTGTGAGAGACTATGTGTGACTACGTGTGTATGACTACGTGTGTATGACTACGTGTGTATGACTACGTGTGTATGGCTACATGTGTATGACTACGCGTGACTACGTGTGTTTGTGTGTGTAGATGTGAATGTGTGTACGTGTAACTACGTGTGGCTATGTGTCTGAAAATTCCCTCCCCCACGCCGCCCTCTGCTGCCCTCTTGCACTCACATCCCGATTCGGCGAATGGTTCATTGGCTAATCATTTGGCTAGACCGAAGAAGGAGCTGCGTTCGAATCCCTACGGATACGCTTTAGTGTTCGCGGTCGCTGTCAACCGCCATGGTAGCTTTGTCAAGGCAAAGTAGCAGCCCGTTCTCTACCGCTGTAGGACAGGGCTCCCTTAACACCACGCCCCACCAGGCGTTATCATTACTTTTCTAACACTCACATGCACCGCATTCTGCAGCAGACTTCCTGTATGTATTTTGTACGAGGTAGGGTCTACCATTGCAGCCAGCCTTTCCCTCTCCTGCTGCACAGCTGGGCCATCCCCGTAAAGCATGGCAGCGTAGTCCATACGGACCAAGGTTATACTGACCTCCAAGTGATGCTTGAGCTACAGCAGGAGCGGTTCGTCAGTTAGGCTTGTCAGTTAGGTTTGTTTGTTAGGTTCGTTAGTTTGTTAGGTTTAATAGTTTTGTTTGTTAGTTTGGTTAATGTGTTAGGTTTGTTAGCTCGGTGGGTAATTTAGGTTATAGTGCCCTCCCCATACAGCATGGCGACGTAGTCCATATGAACTAAGGATTTACTGACCTCCAACTGATGCTACAGCTACAGCAGGAGTGGTTTGTAAGTTAGGCTTGTTAGTCAGGTTTGACAGTTATGTTTGTTAGTTATGTTTGTTAGTTTGGCTTTGTTAGCTAGGTTTGTTACTTTGATTTGTTAGTTAGGTTTGTTAGTAAGGTTTGTAAGATTGATTGGTGAGTTAGGTTTCTCAGTTTGATTTGTTAGTTTGGCTCGTAACTTCGGTTACCGGTAGTCAGTTTGATTTGTTAGTTTGGCTCGTAACTTAGGTTACCGGTAGTCAGTTTGATTTGTTAGTTTGGCTCGTAACTTAGGTTACCGGTAGTCAGTTTGATTTGTTAGTTTGGCTCGTAACTTAGGTTACCGGTAGTCAGTTTGATTTGTTAGTTTGGCTCGTAACTTAGGTTACCGGTAGTCAGTTTGATTTGTTAGTTTGGCTCGTAACTTAGGTTACCGGTAGTCAGTTTGATTTGTTAGTTTGGCTCGTAACTTAGGTTACCGGTAGTCAGTTTGATTTGTTAGTTTGGCTCGTAACTTAGGTTTCCGGTAGTCAGTTTGATTTGTTAGTTTGGCTCGTAACTTAGGTTACCGGTAGTCAGTTTGATTTGTTAGTTTGGTGGGCAGCTTAGGTTTTAGTTCCCTCCCCATACATCATGGTGGAGCAGTCCAAACAAGCCAATTGTGTGATGATGATGATGATGATGATGATGATGATGATGATGATGATGGTGATGATGATGATGACTGTGATGATGCTGATGGTGCTGCTGCTGGTGCTGCTGATGATGATAATGACGATGCTGATGGTGCTGCTGCTGCTGCTGCTGATGATAATGATGATGCTGATGGTTATATTATCCTGCCGCCGTAGTGGACTCCAAATGTGCTTGACACCGCTTGACCATGTCAAAGGGGACTTATGTGCTGACCTCCAAGTGATACTCGAGCAGGAGTAGATTGTTAGTTCGCTTTGTTAGTTATATTTGTCAGGTAGGTTTGTTACCGGTAGTTAGGTTTGTCAGTCTAGGGTTTGCTTTTTTTCTGGTTTGTAAGTTTGGTTTGTCCTTGTTCTGTTGTCTGGTTGAAGGGACGTGCTGATGATGAAGTATATTTCAGCTGCATTAGGGTTGGTGGGAGTTTGGATAGGTAGGTAGGTAAATATATATGTATGCATTACTCCTCCTCCTCCTTCTTCTTGTTGTCCTCCTTCTTCTCCTTGTTACTCGGTGTTAACCATTTGTATATCTATATCGATTGAGTAGTTGAAAACGTATACCAACAATTACACCAAATCCCCCCCCCCCCACACACACAGTCCCTCATCCCGCACACCTTCTCTTGGTCAGTTGCTTGCTCATACCAAATCAACCCCTTGCTCCTCCTCCTCCTGCTCCAAGTCGAATTGTTGAGATGGGCAACAAACTCCCAACTCACAAGCAAGGTTTTGTTGTTGTAACGCCGCCAGGGCCTGCCTGTGTCTGCTATACCTTGAATCGCGTAGTTGGTGATCCATACGTGGCAAGCTTTGATTGGCTCTATACCTTATCTTCTATCTTTACTACCAGCCATTTCCAAGAATTTTGCTAATAAATGTAATTCACTATTACAATGGTCTAATATCAATATGTTTATAACACCACTACTATACACACTACTACTACTACGTATACTTAAAAAACACTTGGTAGAGACTGACTCACCTCAGAAAGGTTCAGGTATGGATCGTACTGTTGTGCCGCTGCCATCATCTCTTGGGCAAAGAACGCGGCATGCGGCATGCATTCAGGTTGCATATGTGCAGCGTGTACAACTGGAAGTTCATGCTAGACAAGGTGGCATACGAGTACTGCACGGCAGGGGCAGCGTTGGGTTGGGTTGGGTATGGTTGGGTTGGGTATGGTTGGGTTGGGTATAGTTGGGTTGGGTATGGTTGGGTTGTGTATGGTTGGGGTGTGTATGGTTGGGTTGGGTATGGTTGGGTTGTGTATGCTTGTGTATGGTTGTGTATGGTTGGGTTGTGTATGGTTGGGTTTGGTTGGGTATGGTTGGGTTGGGTATGGTTGGGTTGGGTATGGTAGGGTTGGGTTGGGTTGGGTAAGGTTGGGTTGGGTTGGGTATGGTTGGGTTGGGTATGGTTGGGTTGGGTATGGTTGGGTTGGGTATGGTTGGGTTGGGTTGGGCATGGTTGGGTATGGTTGGGTTGGGTATGGTTGGGTTGGGTTGGGTATGGTTGGGTTGGGTATGGTTGGGTTGGGTTGGGTATGGTTGGGTTGGGTTGGGTATGGTTGGGTTGGGTTGGGTTGGGTTGGGTTGGGTCGGGTCGGGTTGGGTTGTGTATGGTTGGGTTGGGTTTTGTATGGTTGGGTTGTGTATGGTTGGGTTGTGTATGGTACGGTTGGGTATGGTTGTGTTGAGTTGGGTTGGGTATGGTTGTGTTGTGTTGTGTCGGGTATGGTCGGGTTGGGTATTGTATAGATGTTTGTGTGTGGTGGGGGTGGTGTGCATGACATGACTGATGGATGGTGTGTGGTGGTTAATTATGCGAGAATACGTGGCGGTGCCTGTGTGGTGGTGATGGTGAGGTGGTGAATTATGTGGAAATGCCTGTGTGACCATCTCACCGCACAAAGGCTGATGTTTGTGTGTGGTGGTGGTGGTGTGTGACGTGACTGACTGATGATGTGGTGTGTGGTTGTGAATTATGTGAGAATATGCGGTGGTGCCTGTGTGGTGGTAATGGTGTGGTGGTGAATTATGTGGGAATGCCTGTGTGACCAACTCACCGTGTTAAGGCTGATGTTTGTGTGTGTGGTGGTGTGTGTGACGTGACTGACTGATGAAAGGTGTCTGGTTGCGAATTGTGTGAGAATATGTGGGAATGCCTGCGTGGTGGTAATGGTGTGGTGGTGAATTATGTGGGAATGCCTGTGTGACCATCTCACCGTGTAAAGGCTGTTGTTTGTGTGTGTGGTGGTTTGTGTGACGTGACTGACTGATGAATGGTGTGTGACTGTGAATTATGTGAGAATATGTGGTTGTGATGGTGTGATGGTGTGGTGGTGAATTCTGTGGGAACACCTGTACGGTCATCTCACCACGAAAAGGCTGATGGTTTGTGTGTGGTGGTGCGTGTGGCGTGACTGACTGATGGATGGTGTGTGACTGTGAATTATGTGAGAATATGTGGTGGTGATGGTGTGGTGGTGAATTATGTGGGAATGCCTTTGTGCCCATCTTACCGCGTAAAGGCTGATGATGAGGATCGCCCACATAAGGAAGGGGGCCAGAAGCCACCAGGACGCAAACAGATCCGTGATCAGTACTCGAGTGCGATTTTCTCGCCTCTGTGGATTAGCCTTAGAAACTGAGCCCGGCCGACTGGCTTCCCTAACCGTGCCCTCGTTGGGTGGAAAAGTCTGTTTCATGAGGGGAAGGGGTGGTTGGTGGTTGCCTGGTTGGTGTAATTTTTGTGGTTGTGTTGCTGGCCTGAGGGCTGGTTGGTGGTTGAGGAGTCTGTTTCAGGAAGAGCAGATGGAAAGAGGTGGTTGGTGGTTGGTGTCCTGTTGTGTGCTTGTGGTAGCTGGCCTGAGGGCTGGTTGGTGGTTGAATAGTCTGTTTTAGGAAGAGCAGACCGAAGGGGGTGGTTGGTGGTTGGTGTCCTGTTTTGTGCTTCTGGTAGCTGGCCTGAGGGCTGGTTGGTGGTTGGAAAGTCTGTTTCATGAAGGGCGGACGGAAAGGGGTGGTTGGTGGTTGGTGTCCTGTTTTGTGGTTGTGGCAGCTGGACTCAGGGCTGGTTGGTAGTTGAGGAGTCTGCATCATCAAGGACACGTGGGAAGGGGCGGTAGGTGGTTGGTGTCCTGTTTTGTGGTTGTGGTAGCTGGCCTGAGGGCTGGTTGGTGGTTGAAGAGTCTGTTTCATGAAGAGCTGAAGGAAAGGGGCTGTAGGTGCTTGGTGTCCTGTTCGTGGTTGTGGCAGGTGGCTTGAGGGGTGGTTGGTGGTTGAGGTGTCTGTACCATCAAGGTCAGAGGGAAAGGGGTGGTTTGTGTCCTGTTTTGTGGTTGTGTAGCTGGCTTGAGGGGTGGTTGGTGGTTGAGGCGTCTGTACCATCAAGGACAGATAGAAAGGGGCTGTAGGTGGTTGGTACCCCAATTTGTGGTTATGTTAGTTGACCTGAGGGGTGGTTGATGATTGGTAGCCCATGTGATAACGATGTACAAAAACATGTGCACTTCTTCTTTCACTACCAACACCAGCACCACCACTACCACCACTGCCACCTCTCATCCACACCACACGAGAACACCTGCAGACTAATCTGGCCATTCACTCCTTTCACCCACACCACACCAGCACCTCAACACCTTCCACCCACCCCACGACCATAACCACCCCTCCCACCCACCCCACGACCCTCACCACCCCTTCCACCCACCCCACGACCATAACCACCCCACCCACCCACCCACCCCACGACCATAACCACCCCACCCACCCACACCACGACCATTACCACCCCACCCACCCACACCGCACAAGCGCACCTTCTGACCAATTTGGGCATTCAGGTGTGCCAGAGCACCCTCCCGCAGGCTGTGGAAACGTTTGTCAATGGGCGCTGACACAGAATCCGCCCCTGACGCTCTCCCAAAGCCTGATATCTGCACCGCAACCGGGACATCATCGGGGCTCTGGCTGGGATACTGGTATGACAGAGAGCCAAGCTTCTTCATGGGCATGGTGAGGACGCCGGAAACTGACCTGCCAGAGCCGGCCACGCTCTTGCTTGATTTGCTCTGCCCGCTCAGGTTGCCTACCTGGGTTGGGTTGAGTTGGGTTGGGTTGGGTTGGGTTGGGTTGAGTTGGGTTGAGTTGGGTTGGGTTGGGTTGAGTTGAGTTGAGTTGAGTTGGGTTGGATTGGGTTGGGTTAGGTTAGGTTAGGTTAGGTTAGGTTAGGTTAGGTTAGGTTAGGTTGGGTTGGGTCAGGTTAGGTTAGGTTAGGTTAGGTTAGGTTGGGTTGGGTCAGGTTAGGTTAGGTTAGGTTAGGATAGGTTAGGTTGGGTTAGGTTGGGTTAGGTTGGGTTGGGTTGGGTTGGGTTGGGTTGCGTTAGGTTAGGTTGGGTTAGGTTGTGTTGTGTTGTGTTGTGTTGGGTTATGTTGTGTTGTGTTGTGTTGTGTTGTGTTGTGTTGGGTCGAGATGGGTTTGGTTTGATTTGGGTTTATTTGGTTGGTTTGGGTTTGGTTTGGTTTGGTTTGGTTGAGTTTGGTTTGGTTTGGTTTGGTTGGGTTGGGTTAGGTTGGGTTAGGTTAGGTTAGTTTGGTTTGGTTTGGTTTGGTTTGGTTTGGTTTGGTTTGGTTTGGGTTGGGTCGAGTTGGGTTTGGTTTGGTTTGATTTGGTTGGTTTGGGTTGGGTTTGGTTGGGTTGAGTTTGTTTGGTTTGGTTTGGTTTGGTTTGGTTTGGTTTGGTTTGGTTTGGTTTGGTTTGGGTCGGGTCGAGTTGGTTTGGTTTGGGTTGAGTTGGTTTGGTTTGGTTTGGTCTGGTTTGGTTTGGTTTGGTTTGGATTTGGATTTGGGTTGGGTGGTTTGATTTGGTTTGGTTTGGTTTGGTTGGGTTGGGTTGGGATGATTTGGGTTAAGTTGAGTTGGGTTAAGATGAGTTGGGTTAAGATGAGTTGGGTTAAGATGAGTTGGTTTGGTTTGGTTTGGTTTGGTTTGGGTCGGGATGGGTTGGGTTGGGTTGATGTTAGGCTGGATTTATTGTAGGTTTGGGGGGTACGATTTCCTCTCCTTGGGTGCTTATGTGTCTGTGTGCGTTTGTGAGTCAGTTATTGTGCTTGTGAGTGTGTTCATGTGTTCATGTGTGTGTCAGTGTGTTTCTGTTCGGTTTGTTCATGTGTGTGTGAGTGTGTTCATGTGTGTGTGAGTGTGTTCATGTGTGTGTGAGTGTGTTCATGTGTGTCAGTGTGTTCATGTGTGTCAGTGTGTTCATATGTGTGTCAGTGTGTTCATGTGTGTTCATGTGTTCATGTGTGTGTCAGTGTGTTCATGTGTGTGTCAGTGTGTTCATGTGTGTGAGTGTGTTCATGTGTGTGACTGTGTTCATGTGTGTGTCAGTGTGTTCATGTGTGTGAGTGTGTTCATGTGTGTGTCAGTGTGTTCATGTGTGTCAGCGTGTTCATGTGTGTGAGTGTGTTCATGTGTGTGTCAGTGTGTTCAAGTGTGTGTGAGTGTGTTCATGTGTGTGAGTGTGTTCATGTGTGTGTCAGTGTGTTCGTGTGTGTGTCAGTGTGTTCATGTGTGTGTGAGTGTGATCATGTGTGTGTCAGTGTGTTCATGTGTGTGAGTGTGTTCATGTGTGTGTCAGTGTGTTCATGTGTTCCATCTCGTGTTCATGTGTGAGCACTATCATGTTGCCCACCTCCTCCTCCTCTCTCCCTTGGGTCCTCTGGAAGGAAACTGAGCGGAGCAGCTTCTCCAACGGGGCTTGGGCACGGGCTGCAGGGTTGAGTGCTTGTACAGCTGGGTGCATTGGCTGTGAGGTGGGTGCACCTGATAAGGAGATCGACTGGCGGGCCGACTGGGCCAGAGACTGGTGGGCGCTGTAGCCCATGATCTTTACAGGCGATGATCGGGGGCTGGTGTGGTGTGGGGCATTCGTTGCGCTACCTCCGTATGCCCTGGCCTTGTTAGCTAGAGTAAGGAGACCAGGTGGAGAAGTAGGGCCTCTAAAGCTCTTGTCTGCAGGGGCGAAAGTTGGAGGGTTGGTTTGGTTTGGTTTGGTTTGAGTTGGAGTGTATGGTGTGCTCTCCTTGTGTGGTTATGCGTCTGCGTGTGTTTGTGTGTCGAAAGTGACTAAGCCATACATGGCCGCACATAAAGAGTGACCAAGCCATGCATGGCCGCACCTAAAGAGTGACCAAGCCATGCATGGCCGCACCTAAAGAGTGACCAAGCCATTAATGACCGCACCTAAAGAGTGACCAAGCCATACATGGCCGCACCTAAAGAGTGACCAATGACCAACCATACTGGCCGCACCTAAAGAGGACCAACATACAGGCCAACTTAAGATGACCAAGCCATACAGCCGCACCTAAAGAGTGCCCAGCCATACTGGCCGCTCTAGAGAGTGACCAGCCATACATGCCCACCTAAAGAGGACCAAGCCATACATGGCCCACCTAAGATGACCAATCATCCATGGCCACACTTAAAAGGGCTAGCCATACATGGCCGCAACGTAAAAGTGACCAGTCATACATGGCGGCACTAAAGAGTGACAAGCAATACATGGCCGCACTTAAAGGTGACCAAGCATACTGCCGCACTAAAGAGTGGCGGCCCAAGCCATGCATGGCCGCACTAAGAGTGACCAGCATACTTGGCGCACCTAAAAGCGTGACCAAGCCATCCAGGGCCCCGCACCTAACGAGTGACCACCATACTGGCCGCACGTAAAGAGTGAACCACCATAATGGCCGAAACCTAGATGTGACCAGCCAGCATGGCCGCACTATAAAGAGTGAACCAAGCCATACATGCCGAACCTAAAGAGACCAAGCCAACAGGCCACACCTAAGGTGACAAGCCGTCATGGCCGCTGAGAGTGACAAGCATACATGGCCGCACCTAAAGAGTGACCAAGCCATACATGGCCGCACCGATTGAGTGACCGAGCCATACATGGCCGCACTTCAAGAGTGATCAGCCATACATGGCCGCACCTAAAGAGTGACCAAGCCATACATGGCCGCACCTAAAGAGTGACCAAGCCATACATGGCCGCACCTAAAGAGTGACCAAGCCATACATGGCCGCACTTAAGAGTGACCAAGCCATACATGGCCGCACCTAAAGAGTGACCAAGCCATGCATGGCCGCCCCTAAAGAGTGACCAAGCCATACATGGCCTCACCTAAAGAGTGACCAAGCCATAAACATGGACGCCCTAAAGTGACCAGCATTAATGACCGCACGCTAAAAGGAAAAGCCATACATGCCGCAACAAAGAGTGACCAATCATCCATGGCGGCACTTAAGAGTACCAAGCATACAATGCTGCACTAAAGTGAACCAACCATACATGGCCGCACCTAAAGAGTGACCAAGCCATACATGGCCCGCACTGAAAGAGTGACCAAGCCATGCCTGCCGCACTAAAGAAGTGACCAGCCATACATGGCCGCGCACCTAAAGAGTGACCAACAATACAAGGCCACAACTAAAAGAGGTGACCAATCCATACTGCCGCACCTAAAGATGACCAAGCCATACTGGCCGAACCTAAGAGTGACCTAGCCATAACAGCCGCACCTAAAGAGGACCAGCCATCACATTGCCGAGCGTCTAAGAGTTACCAGCCAATACTGGCCGCACTAAGAGTGCCAAGCCATACATGGCCGTCACCTCAAGAATACCAAGCGCTGCATGCTGCACTTAAAGAGTGACCAAGCAATGCATGGCCGCACCAAAGATGACCAAGCCTTACATGGCCCACCTAAAGAGTGACATCCATACATTGGCCGCACTAGAAGAGTGCCAAGCCATACAGGCCCACTAAGAAGGGAACAAGCCATCAGGGCCGCAACCAAAGATGACAAGCCATACTGGCGGCACTTCCAAGAGTGACAAAGCCATAATGGACGCATTAGGAAAGGACCAAACCTTACATGGCCGCACCGAAAGAGTGACCAAGCCATACATGGCCGCACCTAAAGAAAGGCCAAGCCATACATGGCCGCACTTAAAGAGAGGCTAAGCCATACTTGGCCGCACTTGAAGAGAGGCTGCAATTGGTGGCACTTCATGAGAGCCGGCCCTTAAAAAATAGAAGAAAGAATGAATCTCCTCTCCTCAACGCATAAGTATTAGACTCACCCACCAGCCCAAAATAGACATGGCAAAGCCCTCACATAAGTCCCCCATAAATATACTAACATAACCCCTTTTTCAAGTGAGATACAAGGTCATGGGGTATACCAAATCGCAATGAGGAAACATCGGGGGTTTGAATTCCCCCTTCGAATCGCTCTTGTGGCGTTGCAGGTCCGTCGTCACCAGCGGTAGCTGTCCAGTTTGAGGTTAGGAGACCGCCCCCCCCCGCGTACGCGGGCTCCCTTAACACCACGTCACACCAGGGGCGTTTATCATGACCTTTTTATAATCGCACAGAACTTTACATGCTAAGTCAAAGACAGAATTGGACCTCGCAAGCCATCAACCACCAACTCTATAAGACGGTGTTTTCATTACTCAAGCCTTAAGGCTGCTTGCCGTACTCGGCAGTAGAAACACCATTAAAAGACATCAAAACAATTAGCATCCCAAAGCGAGAATCATGCCACTAGACCAAAATCCCTCAGTCTGGGGGAGTTGCGGGAATCGAACCCACGACCTCTCGCAAGCTCGCTGATGAGCAATGGGAAACATGCAACTTGTATCTACCCTTGGCATTGACCCCTGGGTAAAGATCACGCCAACAGTTGGGTAAGCCACGCCAACGGAGTTTCGATCCCCACTGCGAAGTGCAGTTGGTGGTCGGAGTCCGTTCCTTCCGTCGGGGGCGGGTGTGTGTCCACTGCCAGGATAAAGTGGCCATTGTAATATTTCTTTCCCTCTGGAGTTTACTGCTAAGAAGGGACCCCAGATAGTACACTTGAGGTGTAGCTGCCTAGTATTTAACCCGAGGCTTTGGGCTAATTACACAAAATCAATCACGGCCCACCCAATCCCCATGCAGAAAAGCCCACAGCGTTCCTTAGCGTCTCTGTGTCAAAAGATACTGGTAGATCCCTGCAGGATGGGCCAGACATGAAGTCCCTCAGTTTTGGGTTTTGTATCAGTTATTATTGATGTTGTTAGGACGGTTTCTAGGATCAGTAGTAGAAGGGCTAAACGCATACATGGAATCAGACGCCTCCACGGGATTTTGGGGGGGGGTGTCGCATTGTGCGTTGTTTGATTGTGAAGTGCAGAGTGCCGTGTAGTGTCTTTATCAAGGAGACATGTAAATCCCGCAGGCAGGCCAAACCAAAGGGCCCTCAGGATAGGGGGTGTTGAGTAGATTAGATGATGGATGTGTAAGACACCAAGTTAGAGTGGCAGGAAGGGCCACCACACGAATCCAAATAAACGCCCTGCCAACGGGGCGGGAACGTGAGAAACCCTCCCAGTCACATCCCCTGCATACCGGAAGTTGGGTCTACTAGTTAGGTTTTTGGTTTCGCAAACCGTTACTGCGCCTGAGCTTGGACTACCGCGAGACAGCACAGAGGGGTGATCTCTACCTCGGGCCAAACACAAAATCCCTCAGTTTTGGGTTTGTCTTAAGTTTTGCTTTGTTTTAGTTGAGAAGTTCAGAGTTCATTTGAGTTTCCATGTCAAAGGCGACAGGTAGATCCCTGCAGGCAGGGCCAGGCACTAAGTCCCTCAGTTGTGGGTTTTGTCTTTAGTTTTGCTTTATTTCAGTTGAGAAGTTCAGAGTTCATTTGAGTTTCCGTGTCAAAGGCAACAGGTAGATCCCTGCAGGCAGGGCTAGGCACTAAGTCCCTCAGGACCTCAGTTTGGGTTTTGACTCTAGTTTTTTGTTTGTTTTGTTCAGTTGAGAAGTTCAGAGTTCCTTTGAGTTTCCGTGTTGGAGACAGGTAGATCCCTGCAGGCAGGGCCAGGCACTAAGTACCTCAGTTTGGGGTTTCATTTCTAGTTATTATTTCTAGTTTTGAGGATATAGTTTTAGTTTGAGAAGTTATTAAGTTTGGGATTTACTTTCTTTTTATGATCTGGTTTTAGTTTTGGAAAGACGTTATTAATTTTTAGGATCTCTTTGCTTGTTACGGCTATAGTCTCGGTAGGGGGAGGAGTGGGGGGTGGGAGTGTAGGGTGGTGGAGAGTAGTTGTGTTGGTATTCAAGGTTTCGAGGGTTAGAATTGCGCCGAGATTTTAGTGCAGGGGGTAGTCCAACATGCACGTTTGGGGGTTATTCACGGGAGCGTCCGCTGACAAGCGGCACTTTGTGGTGGGTAGGGAGAGTCAGAGGATCCCGGGGAGAGGAGAGAGAGGGGGGGCGGACTGGGATGTACACGGACCACTAAACCGGGGGCGAGTATTGAGGGTTCATTTTTTTTCAGGGTTGGGGGCGCGCCGCCCCGGGTTGGGGGGGAAAGTGCATCACATTGGAGGCGCACTGAGTCACTCAATTTGCGACGCGTCGCAAGAAAAACAAAAGTGACTTGTGTGTGGCATGGGGACTTACATGGACAGCAGGGTGACCCACAACCTAAGAACTTGAACACTACACTGAACAACCATTGGTGGTTGGCCCCAGTGAAAGCAAACGGGCTTCCCCACTCAACCTCGCGCCTCGTAAGAAGGCTTATTCTTTATTTATTTATGTATGGACAAACATTAAGCGCACAGTTTGATGGCACCAGGCAACACCCATTGGGTAAGTTTGGGTATGTTTTGTAAGTGTGGGGTAGTTTGGTAAGGTGGGTAATGTTTGGGTAGTGTAGGTAGGTTTGGTAAGTGTGGTATGTTTGGGTAAAGGGTGGTATTGTTTGGGTAGTGGTGGGTCTCGGGTTTGGTCCGTGGGGTGTCTGTTGGGTCTGTTGGGTCTGTTCGGGTCTGTTTGGTTTCCGTGTGGGTCTGTTGGGCTGTTTGGGTCCGTGTGGGTCCTTTTTGTTTCTCGTTATTGGCCTGTGGGCTGTTTGGGTCGTGTGGGGTCTGTTTTTGGGTTATGTTTGGGTCTGTTCGGTCAGTGTGGGTCGGTTTGGGTCAGTGTGGGTCATTTTTTGGGTCGGTTTGGGTCTGTTGGGTCCTTGTGGTATGTTGGGTCAGTGTGGGTCTTTTTGGGTCCGTGGTTGTATGTTGGGGTCCGT
This sequence comes from Chlamydomonas sp. ICE-L, assembly GCA_013435795.1. Taxonomy (NCBI): domain Eukaryota; kingdom Viridiplantae; phylum Chlorophyta; class Chlorophyceae; order Chlamydomonadales; family Chlamydomonadaceae; genus Chlamydomonas; species Chlamydomonas sp. ICE-L. Next base: position 690,997 of record JACBWV010000099.1, read on the forward strand.
GTTTGTATGTTTTGGGTAGTGTTGGTCTTTTGGTTCAGTGGGGTATGCTGGGGTTTGTTTGGTTCTGTTGTGGGTAAGGTGGGTATGTTTGGTAAGTGTGGATATGCTTGGTAGTAGGTACTGTGGGTATGTTTGGGTAGTGTGGGTATGTTGGGGAAGGGTGATATGCTTGGTATGTTTGGGTAATGTGGGTATGCTTGGGGGATGCTTGGGTATTTGGGTAAGTTGGTTTATGTTGGTAAGTGTGGGTATGTTTGGGTAAGTGTGGGTATGTTGGGTAATGTGGGATAGTTGGTAAGTGTGGGATGTTTTGGGTAAGTGTGGTTATGTTTTGGTTAATGGTGGGTATGTTGGGTAGTGTGGAGAGCGTGGGTAGGCTTGGGTAGTGGGTAATGCTTGGTATGTTTGGTAAGTGTGGGTATTTTTGGGTAAGTGTGGTATTTTTGGGGTACGTGTGGCAGATCCGTGGGTAGGTTTGGGGTAATGTGGTATTTGGTAATGTTTGGGTAGTGTGGTATGTTTGGGTAGTGGGGGTATGTTTGGGTCCTGTGGGTCTTTTTGTGGGGCCGTGGTGGGTCTGTTTGGGTCGTGTGGGTCTGTTTGGGTCGCGTGTGTGTCTGTTTGGTAAGGGTTTTTTTTTTTTTGTGTCTGTGGTCGTGGGTCCTGTTTGGGTTCCGTGTGGGTCTGTTTGTGTAAGTGTGGCTTTCTTGGTCTGCATTGGGGTCAGTGTGGGTCCTGCTGGGAGATGTTTGGGTACCGTTGGGTGCGGTTTGGTAAGTGGTGGGTCATGTTTGGGTCAGTTGTGGGTCTGTTTGAGTCCGTGTGGGTCTGTTTTGGGTCGTGTGGTCGCTTGGGTATGTTTGTACGCCAGTGGGTATGTTTGGTAAGTGGTGGTATGCGGGGGTATTTTTGGTAAGCGTGGTAGGTTGGGGGTAAGTGTTTGGTTAAGCTTGGGGTATGTTTGGGTAAGCGTGGGTATGTTTGGGTAAGTGTTGGTATGCTTGGGTATGTTTGGGTAAGTGTGGGTATGTTTGAGTATGTTTGTTTGATTGTTACAGTCCAGTGGCTACGCCATTCGAACTGAATCCTTAGTGTCGCTGGTTTGTGTCGGGAAACCCACCTCCTGGGTGAAATTCCTTTCACATCTAAGCAAGTCATATGCAGCGTCGCAAGCAACTCCGAAATTGGCGGAGTGTGTTGGCAACGGAACGAAAGGTGGCAACGATGGAGCTGACCGAAACCAGTTAGGTCTAAGCAGTTGGCTGAGTTCCAGACTTCATTTTTTTTCGGTCGACACGACACAGGGTGACCCTGGGGGCTTTTCCGCTCCTCAGAGGCGGGGGCTCCGCCAAAAAATCAGGTGCAATGGTACCAAATAGCTAAGGGACTTGCCCAACGCTTGGGTAGATCCGGATAAATAGTTTAACCGCACAATACAACTGGACCGTATGCAGGCTGTGCCGCTGTCCTGTCTTGGCCAGCGTTGCTGGTTTGTGTCGCTCTTTATTGCCCCCACACGGTTGTTCAGGTTTGGGCACACATGCTAGCGCTTCCCGCCAGCTCCAATAGGCAGCCACTAGGTATAAACCAATGCTTAAAGCTGCATTGAAATGCCTGCCATATCAGCTTTCAGACACACAATTTGGCTCCAGATTTGGCCCAAGCACATGAGAAAGGAACTGCCCAGAGGCTGCTACACGTAGCACAACAATGAAACGGTGTTGCCAACTACCTCAAATGTTTTTTATTTCACTTTTCTGCGAGCCAGGTTGAGCAGTTATTTGGGCTACTCAAGCCTGGTTTCAGGATTGCTGCGTAGCCATCGAATGGCGGAGCGTGGAGCCTGGGGGGTTTGGGGGAGGGGGGGTGGGGTGGGGGGGCATTTCTTACTAGTTTAGCCAGACCCATGCGTCGCCATGCAGTGACTGAATGGCAACGCGACATCGGAAGAAAACAAACTGCTTACCTCAGTCTTCCTATTGAAGTCCCAGTGCTGAAGCACGACTGGTCCTTGCTGACCGAGCTAGCTGGGCCTAGTACGAACTCTTGTTCCGAATCTCTCTCAGAATCTGAACTTGTGTCGGAGTTGACAGCGATGGTGGACTGCTTGGCCGCCATGGTGCGCACGACGGGGCGAGGGATGCAGAGAAACATGGAAAACATGGCGTGTCGGTGACTGCAAGGGGTGGTGGGATGGGGTGGTGAGTAGTTTGTTGGGCGGTGAGGAGAGTTGCTGTGGTTGATGGGGTGGAGGGGTTGGACAATTTGTGGGATAGGGTTTTTTGGGTTGTATGTTAGTGGGGTGACGGGATGGGGTTGTGGGATGGATTGGTGAGTGAGGTGTTTGCATGTGAGTGGATATGAGAATGGTGGGGAGTGGGCGAAGGGAACAGAGGAGATGGGACATGGCTGTCGGTGACTGCAAGGGGTGGTGGGATGGGGTGGTGAGTGAGTTGTTTGGCGGGTGAGTAGAGTTGGAGTGTGGTGAGTGGGGGATGGGGTTTGTGGAAGATTTGATAGGGTTTTTGGATGTGTTATGGTGGGTTACGGGATGTGATTTGTTGATGTTGGAGAGTGCAGGGTTTGCGAGTGAGTGAATGTGAGAATGGTGCGCACCACGGGGCAAGGGATGCAGAGGAACATGGAAAACATGGCGTGTCGGTGACTGCAAGGGGTGGTGGGATGGGGTGGTGAGTGAGGTGTCTGGCGGGTGAGGAGAGTTGGAGTGTGGTGAGTGGGTGGGATGGGGATGTGGGACGAGGTTGTGGGATAGGGTGGTGGGATGGGGTTATGTAGTGGGGTTACGGGATGGGGTTGTGGGATGGTTTGGTGAGTGAGGTGTTTGCATGTGAGTGGATATGAGAATAGTGAGTGAGTGGGGCGAGGGATACAGAGGAATATGGAGAATATGGCGTGTCGGTGACTGTATGTGTTGGTAGGATGGGGTGTTGCGATTATATCTATCTACCCCCCCCCCCCCCCCTCCCCAAACACACACACCACCCCATCCTATCTACGCCTTGACATCCTAACTATGGCGTGGTCCTAGATCGAGGGAATGACGGTGGGCCCAAACCCACATGTTAACTTTGCTAAACAGGTAGATGATGTAGGCACATGCGAACATGAACATTGGATTAGCCTCTAGCACGACTAGTGCAAGTGCCCCTCCACCACCCCCAACCCCACCACTGCCAAAAAAGACCACCATTGCAAACCACCACCACCACTGCCAACCACCACCACCACCACTGCCACTGCCAAACCCACCAGTTAACTTTGCCAATCAGGTATATGACGTAGGCACATGCGACCATGAACATTGTGCAAGCCTCTAGCACGAGTAGTGCAAGTGCCTCTCCACACCACCACCACTGCCAACCACGACGACCACCATCACCTCTGCCAAACACCACCACCACCACTGCCAAAAACCACCACCACCACCAGTGCCAACCATCATCACCACTGCCAAACACCACCACCACTACCAAACCCACCAGTTAACATTGCTAATCAGGTATATGAGTAGCCCCACATGCGACCGGAACATGTCAAGCCTCTGAGCTCATATGCAATGCCTCTCAGCCGACCAAACTGCCAACCACGACGACCACCATCACCTCTGCCAACCACTGCCAACCACCACCACCACCACCACCGCCACTGCCAACCACCACTACCAACCACCATCACTACTGCCAAACACCACCACCACTACCAAACCACCAGTTTTAACGGGCTTATCAGTTGAGGATGTAGGCACAGTTGCGACCATTGACTGGTGCAAGCCTCTACTCAATATTGCAAGTGCCACTCCACCACCACTGCCACTGCCAACCACCACTACCAACCACCATCTCCATCACCACTGCCAACCTCCAACACAACCGGCCACTACTGTCCAATACCACCACTACCAACCACCTCAACATCGCCCACTAACTGTCCAACCACCACCAACACTGAACTCGCCAACCCCCACTTACCCAACCACCATCACCAGCACCATTGTCCAAAATACCGCCACCACTGAGCCACTGTGCCAACCATCCGACGTAACAACCACCATCATCACACACACTTCCAACCACATCACCACCAACTGGGCATGCCGACTGCCACCCCCACTAAAACCGACTCACCTACACCCAACCATCCATCACCATCACCACTCCAACCACCACCCCACTACTGCCACTGCCACCACCACTACCCACCACATCATCCACTTGCCTAACCCCACCACCCCACTGCCACTGCACAACCACCAATACCCAACCAACACACCACATACCAACCAACCACCTCACAACCATGCACTGCCAACCACCACTACCAACCACCATCACCACTGCCAACCACCACCACCACCACTGCCACTGCCAACCACCACTACCAACCACCATCACCATCACCACTGCCAACCACCACCACCACTGCCACTGCCAACCACCACTACTAACCACCATCATCATCACCACTGCCAACCACCACCACCACCACTGCCACTGCCAACCACCACTACCAACAACCATCACCATCACCACTGCCAACCACCACCACCACCACCACTGCCAAGCCCACCTGTTAACATTGCTAAGCAGGTAGATGATGTAGGCACATGCGATCATGAACATTGCGCAAGCTTCTAGCACGAGTAGTGCAAGCGCCACTCTACCAAGCTGATTGGCTTGGTCGTTGCAGCCGTTGGCCGCGATTCCAACAACCTGGTGTGTGTATATCAAGCAAAGGGCATGGTAAGGTACAGAAAGGCAGTAGATTACATTACATTGTCATTGACAGGCCATTGCTGGCCCAAGACAAGCCCGCTTCACAACATTCGGGAGGGGTCTTCCAACAAATCCACCGAAAAAGAAAGGCAATATTGCAGCAAGCTAGCATTATTATCAGCACTAATTCAGACTAATTCCATACTAAACATAGTGTGCATCTTGACTAAAACAAGTTGGGCACGTCCCTGAAGCCTATTTGGCCCAGGAATTTTGTTTTCAAATAAACAAGAGGAAATCTGTTCTTTCTGGGTAGCTTTTAGGTCTGAGGGCTAGGATCTCAAATCAGGTCTCGTATAACGATAATTTGGGCCAAAACGGGGTCTCATTTGATGATTGTAAAATATTAGGAAAACATCTGTGACATGGCCGTCAGAATGCAATGGGACTTGGCCAAGCAAAAGGGCTGCCCCCCTCAACCTCACGCCTCGTTATAAGGTGTACTATTTATTTATTTACAAACTCTGTGCATGCAGACTTTGATATGTAGAGGGGAAGGCTAAATGGAAAGAAAGTCCTGCGAAACCAGTATGAAACATTGTTTTTTAAATTGTGAAAGGTCTTTCACCCCAGGAGGTGGGTCTCCCGACACAAACCAGCAACACCGAGGATTCAGTTCGAATGGATTGTACTGTACTAGAACTGTGGTTGTTTGATTACTTTCTGTGTGCATTGTGCAATGAGCCTTAACCCAGTTCATTTGACTGGCTATTGATCCCGGTGGACCACAATTTCAACAACCTGGTGTGTGCATATGCCATGCAAAGGCACGGTAAGGTACATAAAAGCGGTACATAGTGCGCACCGTGCAATGCGACTTGACCCAGTTCATTGGACTGGCTGTTGATCGTGGTCGACCACGCTTTCAACAACCTTGTGTATGCATATGCCATGCAACAGGCACGGTAAGGTACATAAAAGCGGTACATAGTGTGCACCGTGCAATGCGACTTGACCCAGTTCATTGGACTGGCTGCTACAGCTGTTGACCAAGATTTCAACAACCTGGTGTGTGCATATGCCATGCAAAGGCAGTAAGGTACATAAAAGCGGTACATTATGTGCATCGTGCCTTGAGACGTGACCCTGTTCATGAGACTGGCTGTTACAGCTGTTGACCACGCTTTCAACAACCTGGTGTGTGCATATGCCATGCAACAGGCACGGTGAGGTACATAAAAGCGGTACATAGTGCGCACCGTGCAATGAGACTTTACCCAGCTCATTGGACTGGCTGTTGATCGCGGTTGACCGTGATTACAACAACCTGGTGTGTACATATGCCATGCAACAGGCACGGTAAGGTACACACAAGCGGTACATAATTTAAATCGTACAATGAGACTTAACCCAGTTCATTGGACTGGCTGTTACAGCTGTTGACCCGTTTGCTGGCTAATGGAGCCGGATGGAAGCTGCAATTAGTAACCTCAGAAAGAAACTGTGGCCAGGATTGTGTTTACCCCATGTAGGCATTGTTCACTGGCATATCACGTATTTCTCCTTGCCAAGATATAAGTTGTCGTATTTGCTGCAAAGCTGGAGGCGCTAGGATTGTGCTAACATGTGCGTATTGTTCATCTACACACAATGTATTTCTCCTTTCCATGGTCTAAGTTGTAGTGTTTGCTGCAAAGCTGGAGGGGCTATGATTGTGCTTACCAGTACTCCTGCACGCATTGTTCATTGACACAAAATATATTTCTCCTTGCCATGACCTAAGTTGTCGCGTTTGCTGCAAAGCTGGAGGGGCTAGGATCGTGCTTACATGTTCTCCCGCACACATTGTTCATCGACATACAATGTATGTGTCTTTTTCATGACCTAAGTTGTAGTGTTTGCTGCAAAGCTGGAGAGGCTAGGATCATGCTTACATGTAAGTATTGTTCATCGACACACAATGTATTAGACTAATTTGTGGTTGGTCCCAGTGCAAGCAATCAGCTGCCCCCCTCAACCTCAAGCCTAGTAATAAGGCATACTTTTTATTTATTTGTGCTTTCCCGATAGTTTCAACGAATGGCTCAATGGTAGAGCTCGATGAAACAAGGTGCGGGGTTCGAATCCCTACGGGTGCGCTTTAATGTTTGCGGTCGCTGGCCATGCCATGGTAGCACTGTCCAGGTAAAGTAGCAGCCTGTTCTCTACCGCCGTAAGACGGGGCTCCCTTAATACCACGCCCCACCAGGCGTTATCATTACTGTGCTTACCTGTACATATTGTTCACCGACACACATTGTATTAGACTTATTTCTGGTTGGCCCCAGTACAAGCAACCAGCTGCCCCCCTTAACCTCACGCTTTGTTTATGTGTGCTTACTTGTACACATTGTTCATCGACACACATTGTATTAGACTTACGTCTGGTTGGCCCCAGTGCAAGCAACCAGCTGCCCCCCTTAACCTCACGCTTTGTTTATGTGTGCTTACTTGTACACATTGTTCATCGACACACATTGTATTAGACTTACGTCTGGTTGGCCCCAGTGCAAGCAACCAGCTGCCCCCCTCAACCTCACGCTTTGTTTATGTGTGCTTACCTGTACACATTGTTCATCGACACACATTGTATTAGACTTACGTCTGGTTGGCCCCGGTGCAAGCAACCAGCTGCCCCCCTCAACCTCACGCTTTGTTTATGTGTGCTTACTTGTACACATTGTTCATCAACACACATTGTATTAGACTTACGTCTGGTTGGCCCCAGTGCAAGCAACCAGCTGCCCCCGTCAACCTCACGCTTTGTTTATGTGTGCTTACTTGTACACATGGTTCATCGACACACATTGTATTAGACTTACGTCTGGTTGGCCCCAGTGCAAGCAACCAGCTGCCCCCGTCAACCTCACGCTTTGTTTATGTGTGCTTACTTGTACACATTGTTCATCGACACACATTGTATTAGACTTACGTCTGGTTGGCCCCAGTGCAAGCAACCAGCTGCCCCCCTCAACCTCACGCTTTGTTTATGTGTGCTTACCTGTACACATTGTTCATCGACACACATTGTATTAGACTTACGTCTGGTTGGCCCCAGTGCAAGCAACCAGCTGCCCCCCTCAACCTCACGCTTTGTTTATGTGTGCTTACCTGTACACATTGTTCATCGACACACATTGTATTAGACTTATTTCTGGTTGGCCCCAGTGCAAGCAACCAGCTGCCCCCCTCAACCTCACGCTTTGTTTTTGTGTGCTTACCTGTACACATTGTTCATCGACACACATTGTATTAGACTTACGTCTGCTTGGCCCCAGTGCAAGTAACCAGCTGCCCCCCTCGACCTCACGCTTTGTTTATGTGTGCTTACCTGTACATATTGTTCATCGACATACTTTTGGGCTTCAACAACAGCAAAGTGGAAGCTGCTGGTTTCTGAGAGGGGCACCCCCCCCTCGGTGTAGAGGAGGTAGTTGGCCTGCAAGGTTTAGGATTTAGGGCTTAGGATATAGAGAGGGCACACCGCCCTCGGTGTAGAGGAGGTAGTTGGCCTGCAAGGTTTAGAGTTGAGGGCGTAGGGTTTAAGGTTTAGGGAGGTCACACCTCCCTCGTTGTAGAGGGGGTAGATGGCCTGCACGGTTTAGAGTTTAGGGCTTAGGGTTTAAGGTTTAGGGAGGTCGCACCGCCCTCGGTGTCGAGGAGGTAGTTGGGCTGCAGTCAGGAGAAGATGGAATGACGGCAGATGTGTTTAGAACATCTATGTAATTGGGCTGCAGGTACAGAACCCCCCCCCCCCCCCCCCCCCTCCCCCCTCACACACACACCCATCCCCTCCCACCCCCACCACACACACACACACACACACACACTCAAACACACGCACAAGCAAGCACCCACACCCACAAATGTACCCTCACACACGTCCACACACACTCACAAACACACGCGCAAGCAAGCACCCACACCAACACATGTACGCCCCCACACGCCCTCACACACACATACACTCTCAGACACACACACAAGCAAGCACCCACACCCACCAAGTTTGCACACACACACAAACACACGTCCACACGCACGCTCCCTCCCCCCACATACACATCCTCCTCCCCTTACCTGAATATCCCTCAAGCTAACCACTGCCTCGCATCCTAGCTGCCAGAGGGAGTAGTTCTGCATGTGCGAGACCCACATCGGCTTAAACGCATCCACCACCTCCACCTGCAGATTCGGCATCTCCCACAGCGCCACCCATGCCTTACTGGAGCCCTTGTGGTCTAGAAAGGCATGGCGGTGTGCGGCGTCAAAGTTGTCTGTCCAGTATCCTAGGGTTAACGCCAGCCCCGCCTCGTCCCCAGGGGCATACATGCCGGGTATGCTCACGTTCTGGAGCACCAGGTCTAGTGCCCGGGCCACCTGTTCAAGACAAAATATGGAGAACATGGTTCGCTGGTGAATGCAGGGGGCTAGTGGTGTGTAGGTGGCAAGTGGTGTACAGTCACATGCATTAGTAGAGGTCGCAGCCTCACAGGCAACCCACAGTCAGGAGCAGGGTACAGGTCGGGTATGCTCACGTTCTGGAGCACCAGGTCTAGTGCCTGGGCCAGCTGTTGAAGACAGGAACATGGAGAAAATGGTGCGCCGGTGAATGCATGGGGCTAGTGGTGTGTATGTGGCAAGTGGAGTACAGACACGTGAACAAGTCAAGCGCATGGGCCACCTGTTGAAGACAGGAACATGGAGAATATGGTAAGGCGGTGAATGCATGGGGCTAGTGGTGTGCATATGGCAAGTGGTGTACAGTCACTTGAACAAGTCAAGCGCTCGGGCCACCTGATCAAGACGCAGTCAGTAGCAGCGTCAAGTAGGCTGCTTGTGAGATGTATGCACCACGGGGTGTGGGATACAGTAAAAATGCTGAGCATAACTTACGCCCAGGTCGGGGGTGAGTATGGTGGTGATAATGATGGGTTTTCCCAGTTGAGTGCTACAAACCCACCCACCCACCCACACCCACCGACCCGCGTTGAGTATCGTGAAATGCAGAGCATGGCGCTTACATCCAGGTAACTGGTGTGTGAGTATGGTGGTGATGATAATGTTTTTTCCCAGTTCAGTGCTACAAACCCACCCACCCACCCACCCACACCCACACCCACAGACCCACCTTGAGTCTCGTGAAATGCAGAGCATGGCACTTACACGCAGGTCGGTGGTGTGTGAGTATGGTAGTGATGATGATGGGTTTTCCCAGTTGCGTGCTACAAACCCACCCACCCACCCACCCTCGTGAGTATCGTGAAATGCAGAACATGGCGCTTATACCCAGGTTGATGGTGTGTGGGTATAGTGAAAGTGGTGAAAGAGGGGGGGGGGGGGGGGGGGGGGGGGGGGGGGGGGGGGGGGGCATATACGATGGTCTTCTGTATCTGCCATCGTCTTGTCCAAACCAAGCCAAACCAAACCAAGCCGATCCAAACCAAGCCGAACCAAACCTGCTATGTTCCCCATCACCGCTAGACCATAATAATTTAGGAATCACACCCACCGACACGGCTTGGTTCATGCTCATGGAGGCCTGGCCTACTGAGTTGAGGTCGTTGACGCAAGTCTTGAGGTTGCCTAGGAGCACGATGATGGCGACAAAGCAACCGGTGTGGATAAGCAAGATGGAGAAAGACATGATGATGGTTCGGGATAGGAACATCGTCAACCATCGGTGAACGCCTTGGCGCTCTAGTACCTGTCAGAGTGGTGGTTAATAGTGTGGGTCAGGTCTAGCGGTAGTGGGGAACTCGAGTGGTTTAGCATGGCTTGGTCTGGTTCTGTTTGGTCTGGTTTAATTTGGAAGATGATGGGCAGATAAAGGAGAATATTGTCAAATATTGGCTCTCTAGGATCTGTCAGATTAGATGTTAATAGTGTGTGTCAGGTTTAGCGGTAGTGGGGAACTTAGGTGGTTTAGCATGGCTCGGTCTGGTTTTGTTTGGACGAGATGATGGGCAGATAAAGGGGAACATCATCAACCATCGGTGAACGCCTTGGCGCTCTAGTACCTGTCAGAGTGGTGGATAGTAGTGTGGGTCAGGTTTAGCGGTAGTGGGGAACTTAGGTGGTTTAGCATGGCTTGGTCTGGTTTTGTTTGGAAGGGTTGGTTGCTAACACCTTATGTCAGCACCGGTGGTGTTGGACAGCCTTTAGGCTGTCTTTAGCAGAGGGACGCCAACCTTCTTCTAAACCTCTTTTTAACCTAACCCAAGAGGTTTATAAGAGGTTGCTGGTAATGTATGAGATGATGGGAAAATCAAGGAGAGTATCGTCAAATATCGGTGAACTCCTTGGCGCTCCAGTACCTGTCAGATTAGATGTTAATAGTGTGGGTCAGGTCTAGCGGCAGTGGGGAACTCAGGTGGTTTAGCATGGCTTGGTCTGGTTTTGTTTGGACGAGATGATGGGCTGATAGAGGAGAATATTATCAAATATTGGTAAACACCTTGGCTCTCTAGGATCTGTCAGAGTGGTGGATAGTAGTGTGGGTCAGGTCTAGCAGTAGTGGGGAACTTAGGTGGATTAGCATCGCTTGGTTTAGCGTGGCTTGGTCTGGTTTTGTTTCGACCAAAAGCATTTTTGGTTTGGAACAAAACTGGGTCAAAAGTAGCGATCGCTATATATAGCGGAAGAACAAATCCCTGCTCCAGGATATGCCAGAGGAGTGGGTAGTAGCGTGGGTTAGGTCTAGAGGTCTAGCGGGAACATAGCAGGATTGGATTGTTTTGGTTTCGCTTGGTTTGGATTGGATTGGTTTGGACAAGACAATGGCATATACAGGAGAACATCCTAGGTACCCCCCCCCCCCACCCCACTAACACACACAAGCATCCCCACTACCCCCCCCCCCCCCCCCCCCCCACACACACACACACACCCCTGGGCTGTAACATACCTACCCCTGGGCTCACATATCTACCCCTGGGCTGTAACATACATACACACACCTGAACCTTGTGCTCGCGTCTTTGGTGATCCCCCACCATGATGGAGTTCATACCGTTGTTGTCATCATAAACTGTGTAGCTTTTGATAGACGCCTGCCCCCCACCCACCAACCCACCCCACCCCCTCCCCCCGAGCATCTCTCCTGCCACATACAAACACACACACCTCCCCCGAGCATCCCCCCTGCCACACACACACACCCTCCCCCCGAGCATCCCCTCTGCCCCTGCCCAAGTACCCTCTTCCACCTGTACCTTATGCATACGCCGCATGTGCTTGCGTCTTTGGTGTTCTCCCGTCATCATGGTGCTCATGTCGCCGTAGTCACTAAACACGGTGCTGGGGTTGATATACGCCTGCTCTCCCCCACCCACACACCCACACCCACACACTCCCCCCGAGCACCCCCCTCTGCCCCTGCCCAGGTACCCTCCTCCACCTGTACCTTATGCATACGCCGCATGTGCTTGCGTCTTTGGTGTTCTCCCGTCATCATGGTGCTCATGTCGCTGTAGTCACTAAACACGGTGCTGGGGTTGATATACGCCCTGCTCTCCCCCACCCACACACCCACACCCACACCCTCCCCACGAAGCACCCCCCTCTGCCCCTGCCCAGATACCCTCTTCCACAAGTACCTTGTGCATACGCCGCATGTGCTTGCGTCTTTGGTGTTCTCCCGTCATCATAGTGCTCATGCCGCTGTAGTCACTAAACACAGTGCTGGGGTTGATATACGCCTGCTCTCCCCCACCCACACACCCACACCCACACACTCCCCCCGAGCACCCCCCTCTGCCCCTGCCCAGGTACCCTCCTCCACCTGTACCTTATGCATACGCCGCATGTGCTTGCGTCTTTGGTGTTCTCCCGTCATCATGGTGCTCATGTCGCCGTAGTCACTAAACACGGTGCTGGGGTTGATATACGCCTGCTCTCCCCCACCCACACACCCACACCCACACACTCCCCCCGAAGCACCCCACCTCTGCCCTGCCCAGGTACCCCTCCTCCACCTGTACCTTATGCATACGCCGCATGTGCTTGCGTCTTTGGTGTTCTCCCGTCATCATGGTGCTCATGTCGCTGTAGTCACTAAACACGGTGCTGGGGTTGATATACGCCTGCCTCTCCCCACCACCCACACACCCACACCCACACCCTCCCCCCGAGCACCCCCCCTCTGCCCCTGCCCAGATACCCTCTTCCACAAGTACCTTGTGCATACGCCGCATGTGCTTGCGTCTTTGGTGTTCTCCCGTCATCATGGTGCTCATGCCGCTGTAGTCACTAAACACAGTGCTGGGGTTGATATACGCCTGCTCTCCCCCACCCACACACCCACACCCACACACTCCCCCCGAGCACCCCCCTCTGCCCCTGCCCAGGTACCCTCCTCCACCTGTACCTTATGCATACGCCGCATGTGCTTGCGTCTTTGGTGTTCTCCCGTCATCATGGTGCTCATGTCGCTGTAGTCACTAAAAACGGTGTTGGGGTGATATACGCCTGCTCTCCCCCACCCACCCACCCACACACACACCCTCCCCCCGAGCACCCCCCTCTGCCCCTGCCCAGATACCCTCCTCCACCTGTACCTTATGCATACGCCGCATGTGCTTGCGTCTTTGGTGTTCTCCCGTCATCATGGTGCTCATGTCGCTGTAGTCACTAAACACGGTGCTGGGGTTGATATACGCCTGCTCTCCCCCACCCACACACCCACACCACACCCTCCCCCCGAGCACCCCCCTCTGCCCCTGCCCAGATACCCTCTTCCACAAGTACCTTGTGCATACGCCGCATGTGCTTGCGTCTTTGGTGTTCTCCCGTCATCATGGTGCTCATGCCGCTGTAGTCACTAAACACAGTGTTGGGGTTGGAGTTGATAGTTCCTTGCTCCGAAAACTCCTCAGTCAACCTCATAGGTGACATTGACGACTGAGACAGAGGACGGGGCTTAGGAGAGGACAGATGCGAGGGTAAATGGGCAACTATTAGCTCAGCTCCACCGAGGGATGGCCGTGGCTCTATCTCTGGTGCTAGGTTGAGGGCAAAAGACCCAAGCTTGGGACGTTTGTCATAGGGAGGAAGATGTATTGGGGGGGCTCCTCCCGTCTTGGCGGGCGGGGGAGGGACAGGGTTCATGGGCCGTTTTTCCTCGGGCCCCTGGCATAAGGGTAGGGACCTGTTGGACCCGGGTATGGAAGCGACAGAAACAATGGCGGGGGACACGGGGGTTGCGGAACAAGTGTCTTTTTGTCTTGGGATCCAGTCGGGGGGAGAAACGGGTTTGCGGAGCAGGGAGATTTTCCAAGGTGATCTAGGGTTCACCGGGTGCATATTGGGCTTCGAAGCAGCAAGGGACAATGGTGGGGAAGGGGACATGGGAGTGGGAAGGAAGGGCGGGATAACATGGCTTTGGTACCAGCGGGGGCCGTGGAGCCAGAGGGAGCATGGGTTGGGGCATGGGGCGCATGGAAGAGAAATGGGGGGACCGTAGGGAGCATGGGGGGGGCATGGCACAAGAGAATAGGGCGGACCATGCGCACGCGGGAGATTGGTGAAGAGCCTATGGGGGGTGGCGCGGGAGAATCAGGGGAAGCAAGGAAATGAGGGGGACGCGTGGTTTCCTAGGAGAAAAGTGGGCAGTAGGTGGGAGCATGGGGGGGAAAAGGGATAGAGGAGAGAGGGTGAGTATTTGGAACAAGGGGGAGAGAATGGGGGAACATGTGGGGGGTTGGGGGTTGGGGTTATGGTGGTGGGGGCGGGTATTGGTGCCCGGCCTATCAGGATGCCGGGGTGAGGGGCATCTGGGGGTGGGTGCGACAGTGAGGGGGGGTAGGGGGAGGGTGAGGGGGGGGGCGTGTAAGCTGTTGGGGGAGAAGCTGTTTATGATCGGGAACATATACGAAGTGAAAATTACTTTTAATTTTCATTTAAAACTTGACATAAAATGTAATCCAAAAATGAAATTAAAAATATATCTTCAAATTTGCAGTTATAATTCGGACTATGAAAGTCTTAAGTTGGACAGAAAATTTGGATTATGAAAGTATGAAGGCAAAAAATTTACCTTGAGAGAGTCTGCCACCTCCAGGCTGACCTCGTTCTCCAACAGGCGCTTGGACGCTTGGCTACGCTTGGTCACGCTCGATCTAGCGGTGAGTGGAATTCATGGCTTATCTAAGTGATGGGATAATGGTCCACAGTGGTGAGTGGGTCGGCGAGGTGTTGAGGGGGAGGCCAGCCTCTGGCGGGAGGGGGTAGCACCGTTGGTGTGTGCTTGTGGGGTTGAGGGGGGGTGGGGTGTGGGGAGCTTCCGTGGGGGGTGTGTGGGTGTGAACCTGGAACGGCAACCTAAGATAAGTGTCTGAAACACTTCTATTAACTATGATTCTTACAGTGTCACATAATATGGTTTTTCAAATCAATTGGTGAGACGGCTTGTCCGACGAAGATTATGAATATGATATGAGAGGTATGGAGGCACTTGAAGAGGATAGAAACGTTAGCCAACACTGCGAAGCGCACTGAGAAAGTCTGGTGGGGCTGTTTTTGGTATAAGGTGAACCCGTTGTAGCGGGCAGGCGGGGGAGAACGGTCTTGTTTCTCTGACCACCGAAACTTGGAAAGCTACCATCGCGGTTGAAACGACCCTGCAACACTCAGGTGACACCATGGGGGAATCGAGCCCCCAACCCTGCTTTGTTTCAGCAATTTGGTGTTACCACTAGGTAATCCCTACCTAAGTGCGACAGCCGTGCATTCTGGTTTTAAGGGAAGGAGTGGGAGGTGAGGTCGGGCTGCAAGCGCAGCCCATTCCCTATCTTGAGGCGGTTCTTGTCCCTCTGGTTTGGGGTAGGTACCTCTCAGAGAGAGATGATGGAGGGAGGGGCTGGGCTCGGTATATGCCTCACTTAATCATTGGTGGCAATGATTCGGGTTGCGGGCAACTAGGGTATTTGGGGACGGGCGCCTGTGAAGGGTCAAGGGTTGTGCTGGAGAGGGGGATGGGGGGTACAGAGTGCTTGGCCGAATGAAACATGATAGGCTGGTGCTGTTGCTGACACCTGTCACGAAATCTGGTTGGTGCTGCAATGACGACGTGAGGTGCGGGAGTTGAATCTGGTCCCCGAAGTTATTATGGTATTAGGTTGTTGATGCCAATGCAAATGCCAACGGATTTTCGCTTACTATGGTGTTGCTGGGAAATTGCCTCTGGCCCCGCGTCTGGTTGTTGAGAACGGACATGCGTCACTGAACATGCTGCCCCTGAGCACGTGCGTGTGTCCATTGGGTAGGTCACCATTCTGGAGCTTTGGCGATGTGGTTGTAAGTGGAAAGCTGAACATTGGACGCCAAATGGGCGGGTGGAGGACAGGTTCAATGGAGGAACGGCATAATCATATGAGCTTGTTTCCTGCAGTTGGTTGCGGTTGGTTGCGGTTGGTTGCGGTTGGTTGGTTTTCCTGCAGTTGGTTGCGGTTGGTTGCGGTCGGTTGGTTTTCCTGCAGTTATTTGCGGTTAGTTGCGGTTGTTTGGTTTTCCTGCAGCTGTTTGCGGTTGGTTGCGGTTGGTTGGTTTTCCTGCAGTTGATTGCAGTTGGTTGGTTTTCTTGTGGTTTTTACATGGGCCTCGGGTATGGTATGGAATCGGTATGATATAGTATGAAGCTGTACGCTATTGTAGAACATATCGTTAGGTTTATGATATGTCAGAGATAGAATGAAGTTGTTATGATCTTGGATGAGATGTGCATTGAGATTGTATGATCTTTGTTTTTTTTTCATCGAGATGGAATGATTTTCAATCGCTGAGATTACATGAGATTGCATGAGATTGCCATGAGCGATTGCACCTGAGATGCATGAGATTGCAGTGATCTTGTCTTTTTTTTTTGATTTATGATGAGATGTTGTAGGAGATTTGCTGAGATTGCCTTTGATCTTGTATGATATTGAATGAGATTGTATGACATTGCATGAGATCGTATGAGATTGCATGAGATTGTATGAGATTGAATGAGATTGAATGAGATTGCATGAGATTGTATGATATTGCATGAGATTGTATGAGATTGCATGAGATTGCATGAGATTGCATGAGATTGCATGAGATTGCATGAGATTGTATGATATTGTATGATATTGATTGGGATTGCATGAGATTGTATGATATTGAATGAGATTGTATGAGATTGCATGAGATTGCATGAGATTGCATGAGATTGCATGAGATTGCATAAGATTGCATGAGATTGCATGAGATTGCATGATCTTGTATGATATTGAATGACATCGCATGAGATTGTATGAGATTGTATGAGATTGCATGAGATTGCATGAGATTGCATGATCTTGTATGATATGGAATGACATCGCATGAGATTAAATGAGATTTTATGAGATTGCATGAGATTGCATGAGATTGCATGAGATTGCATGAGATTGTATGATATTGAATGAGATTGTATGAGATGCATGTGAGATTGCATGGATCTGTATGGTGATATGAATGAGATTGTCATGGACATTTGCATGAAGATCGTATGAGGATGCAGGAGATTTGTATGAGATTGTATGAGATTGCATGAGATTGCATGAGATTGTATGATATTGAATGAGATTGTATGAGATTGCATGAGATTGTATGAGATTGCATGAGATTGCATGAGATTGTATGATCTTGTATGATATTGAATGGGATTGCATGAGATTGTATGATATTGAATGAGATTGAATGAGATTGCATGAGATTGCATGAGATTGCATAAGATTGCATGAGATTGCATGAGATTGCATGATCTTGTATGATAGTGAATGACATCGGCACACGAGATGTATGAGATTGCTAGGAGATTGCAGGAGATTGTATTGGGATAATGTATGATCTTGGGCTGATATCGGGAATGCATCGGCATGAGATTAATGAGGATTTTATGAGATCTTGCATTTGAGATTGCATGAGATTGCATGAGAGCATGTGAGATTGTATGATATTGAAGAGAATTGTATGAGATTGCATGATGAGATGTATGATCTTGTCATGATATTGAATGAGATTGTATGACATTGCATGAGATCGTATGAGATTGCATGAGATTGTGTGATATTGAATGACATCGCATGAGATTGTATGAGATTGTATGAGATTGCATGAGATTGATGAATGGTATTTGCATATTGAATGACATGAGGATTGTATGAGATTGTATGATACGATTGCATTGAGATGCAGTGAGATTGTATGAGATTTGCATGAGATTGCTGAGATTGTATGAGATTGCATGATGATAGGATGCATTGAGATGTATGAGAGTGTATGAGATTGAATGAGATGCATGAGATTGATGAGATTGGATGAGATTGATGAGATGCATGAAGATGTATGAGATCTTGTTCTGTATGATGATTGAATGACATTGAATGAAGATTGTATGAGTATTGTATGAGATGATGAAGATTGTAGGGAGATTGCAGAGATTGCATGAGATTGTAGCATTCTTGTATGATATTGAATGACAATCGATGGATTGTATGAGTTGCATGAATTGCATGAGATTGGAATGAGATTGTATGATCTGTAGATGATCTGATATACAATCGAATGCAGATTGGGATTGATCCGACTTGCCATGAGATTGCATGAGATTGCATGAGATTGTATGATCTTGTATGATATTGAATGACATCGCATGAGATTGTATGAGATTGTATGAGATTGCATGAGATTGCATGAGATTGTATGATCTTGTATGATATTGAATGAGATTGTATGGCAATGTATGAGATTGTATGAGATTGTATAATCTTGTATGATCTTGTAAAATAAATGTCTCTACTTACCAAGGTTGGGGCTTCCTCAACTGGGGCAGTTGCAGGCAGGCTAGAAGAGTCTTGGGCATGCTCTCCCCCCACAGAGGGCACTCTTGAAGAGTCTGGAGCAGGGTCTCCTCCCACAGAGGGCAGCCCTCCTAACGATTCATGAGCAGGGTCTCCCCGCACAGAGGGCAGCAACTTCTATGTGACAGATTCTGGGCAGGGTATCCAACTCGACGGATGAAGGAGGGGACTATCTCAGAGGGACAAGTGGGAGGTCTGTAAAGGAGGCGTGCTCCCCTTGTGTTTCCTCGTTCTGCTGCACCCGGATTTGCCGATCTTGTTCTTCTGTTGTGGCTGCTGGTGCTGGTTCTTGCTCTTCTGTTGTGGCTGATGGTTCCAGTTCTTGTTGCGATTCTGTTGCCGCTGCTGGTGCTGGTTGTGGCTGGAGGTGATGGTAATGGTTCTTCTCTGACCCCTCTTCCTCTTTCGCCTTTGCCCCCTGTGCGACCTCTGACTCTCCTGCCCGTAACCCTTCTGACTCATGCACCTCAGCCCTCTCTGCACCCTCTGACTCTAATGCCACAGACCCTTCTTTCGCTTTCGCCTCTGCCCTCTGCGCTCGCTCTGATTCCCCTGCCCGTGACCCTTTTGATTTGTGCACTTTCATGCCTTCTGCTGCCCACCCTGCTTGGAGGCCTGTTGCTGCGGTTGCTGCGGTTGCTCCTGCTCCTGCTGCTTTTGCTACTGTTTCTGCCTTGCTATCTGCGCCCCCCCCCCCATTGCTGTCCTGCTGCTGCTGCTGCAGTTGCTGCACCCTGTTCTTCCCTCCCCCCTTGATGCCCTGCTGCTGTAGCTACCAATGTTACCGTACCCTCTGATTCCCTTCCCCCTTGATGTCCTGCTGCTCTTGCTGCTGCCGCTGTTGATGGACCCTTTGATTCCATCCCTCTGTCTGCTGCTGCTGTTGCTGCTGCTTTACCCTCTGTTTCCCTCCCTTGATGTCCTGCATCAGTTGCTGCTGCTGCCGCTGCTGATGGACCCCTTGATTCCCTCCCTTGTTTTGCTGCTGCTGTTGCTGCTGCTGCTGTACCCTCGGTTTTCCTCCCTTGATGTCCTGCTGCAGTTGCTGCTGCTGCCGCTGCTGATGGACCCCTTGATTCCCTCCCTTGGTCTGCTGCTGCTTCTACTGTACTCTCTGTTTCCCTCCCTTGACGTCCTGTGCTGGCTACAGGATATGAGGCTGTCACTGGAGAAGAAGACTGGGGGACCACCAGGGCCTGGGGCTGGGACTGGGGTTGGTTCCCGGACTGGGTCTGGGTCTGGGTCTGGGACTGGTGACCGGACTGGGTCTGGGTCTTGGACTGAGACTGGGACTGGGGTTGAGCATGGGGCTGGGTCTGGGCCTGGGACTGAAGCTGGGACTGAAGTTGGACCTGGGGCTGCGACTGGGACTGGGGTTGAGTTTGAAGCTGGGCTTGAGCTTGGAGGCCCCTGAGGTCGATGCTTGTTGAAGTAAGTGAGCTACAGCCGAAGTCGATGCTAGAGTCACGACCTACGGTGTTGCTGGAGTCACCACCAAAGGCGATGCTGGGGTCACAGTTGAAGTCGTTGCTGAGGTCACGAGCTAATGTGAAGCTGGAGTCAGGAGCTAAGGGGCTGCTGGGGTCCTGGGTGACGTCGTTGCTGAGGTCACGAGCTAAGGGGCTGCTGGGGTCATGGCCGAAGGCGATGCTGGAGTCATGATCGGAGCTTGTGCCGTAATCGGTGACGATTATTAAAGGTTCGAAGTCCTGTCTGTTTCCCTTAAGTGCTCCTGAAGTTAATTTTTGATATGAGAGATTTGTATACGATTTTGTACAAGATTGTTATAAGATTTGTAAAAGTTTGTAACGAGTATTTTTATTATCCATAACATTAGTCCAAAAAGGATTATATTCTATTCTATTCTATTCTATTATATTTTATTATATTGTATTGTATCCAAAACATATTATATTACATTATATCCAAACAGGATTTTGTGATATTGTATCCAAAAATGATTATATAATTATATTATATTACATCCAAAACGATTATGTTACATTACATTACCCTGCTAGTGCAGTGGGGTTCAATTCATCAATACTTATTATTTTTAGCCCTTCCTGTCACGTTTGGGCAAGTCCTTTTAGCCTATTTGACCTACCCCTGTACTGTTACATACAAACACATACCCAGAGAGCAGGATGCTGCTCGACTTGGGGCAAAAGGTGGGATGAACATTTTTGTATGTTTGGGGGGTGGGTGTGGGTGTGTTTGGTGTGTGTGTGGGGGGGTACTGTTACATACACAAATGGGGGGGGATGGCCGTGGGGGAATGGCCACTACCTTATGTGCACTGCTTGGAGGTATGTTGATTGCATGTTAAAATGCAATGTTCAAATGCATTTTAACATGTTGCAATATTAAATTTTAATGTTCAAATTCATGTTGAAATGTTGCAATTTTAAATTGTAATGTAAACATGTTGCATTGTTAAAATGTAAAGTTAAAATGAATTTTAATATGTTGCAATGTTCAATTTTAATGTTGAAATCTAATGTACAAATTCATGTTGAAATGCTGCATTTTTAAATTGTAATGTTAATATGTTGCATTGTTAAAATGTTAAGTTTGAATGCATGTTAACGAGGGGGCGGGGGCAAGAAAAAAGATTTCGTACCGCATGTTCTATATGGATAGAGAACCGCAAGCAATAGTCGATCAAAAATACATGTCGATGCACTAATGGGCGGCCGAGATACGAGGGGTGGGGGGATGGGGGGTGGGGGGTGGGGGGGGGGGGCGACCGTTTTCCCAATTTTATTTGTACCCCTTGTAACTTCCTTGTCAGTACGAATTTTTGAGCGTGAGGTACATCAATGAGTATGTCTCGACGAGAGGAGTACGAATCTGCAGTCGTTAGTAAGTTACACGCAGGGTGTAATTGGTGGATCTCCTGGAATGTACATCCAGGCTACATCCAGGCTGGACGCCAGGCCGGACGTCACCCAGACCTTCGCGCCCAGCTTCGCACGAGCGGCAGTTGGGGGGGGAAAGGCGCCGCGCAACGCGTTCTGAATTCCGTTCCCTTGCGAGGTTCTTAAAGCAGTCAAGCCTGGGGTCGGGCCCTCCCCCGCCCCCCCCCCCCCCCCCCACGCACACCTTCCCCCCCCCCCCCGTCCCTCCCTCCCCCCCAAAACACACACACACCACCCGAGTGGACCATCAGGCTCCAGAATACAAGTTGAGTAGATTAAGCCATGATAATGATGATGATAAAGATAGATAGACACTGATAGACAGATAAATTTTGCCTTCAGTCGTTTTTATACCTGAGCGATCTCCTCCTAGGGCGCGGACAACTGCTGAGCGCCCAAGAAAGTTGTAAAAATACTTAAATCTAAATTACTTTGTCCAAACTTGATATTTGTATCTTTTGGTTATATGGCTGGAGAGGCCTTGACGAGATGATGCTCATGGACTCCCCTGTCACTGTGTAATACTGTCTGGGTGTCTACATATGAGGTCTCAAAGGGGGGTAGGGGGTATGGGGGGGGGGGGGGGGGGGGGCAGGGGGTCAAAATAATAACTTCCGAACATGCGGTCAGCCAACTTGATTCCTGCCACCCCTTGCATTGGAACATGTAATGTTGAATTTTAATGTTCAAATGTAATGTACAAATTCATGTTGAAATGTTGCATTGTTAAATATATTGTTAACATGCATGTTCAAATGTTGCATTGTTAAAATTGTATGCTAAAATGGTATGTTCAAATACGTCTTCAAATGTTGCATTGTTAAATTGTTGCACTGTTAAAATGCATGTTAAAATGTTGCATTGTTAAAATGCATGTTAAAATTGTATGTTTAAAAGCATCTTCAAGTGTTGCATTGTTAAATTGTTAAAATGCAAGTTAAAATGGATTAAATAAATTTAGACAATTATAATATATGGAGGACCCACCTCGCTGAAGAGGGATGCCCCCTGAAATATTGGGTGGTGTTGGCCGGCCAGAATCGTGTCTGCTGAAGAGAGGAGGTGACTAGGATGGGGTGTCACAAGGTCCCTCGTGGGTACCCTGTGTGTGTTGTGTGTGGTGGTGGGGGGGGGGGGGGGGGGGGGGGGGGTGGGGTGGGGGGGGGGGGGGGGGGGGGGGGGGGGGGGGGGGGGGGGGGGGGGGGGGGGGGGGGGTGTTGTTGTGGTGTGTGTGTGTGTGTGTGTGTGTGTGTGTGGTGTGTGTGAGTCAGATTGACCGACCCCCCCCACATGACACGTATTCAATGGGGTGTCAAGGTCTCGTGATACCCATGGGGTAACAAGTTGAGAAGATGGTGAGTTGGTGAAGAGAACCTTTTTTTACAACAACAATTTTACAACAAGGGTGGGTTCCCGCA
>JACBWV010000099.1:716472-719708 GCA_013435795.1 Chlamydomonas sp. ICE-L
AAGCCCCCCCCCCCCCCCCTTCCACACACACACACACACCTGGAAGCTTTTGTCACCCCTCCCAAGGAATGGGTGGGACTAGATGCACCATCCAACATTTGGAATGCCTATCCCGAAAGGGACATGCCCACCACCACACACACACGCACAAATGCACATACACAAACATACACACACACCACCACCACACACACACATACCTGACAGCTTCTGTCAACTCATAAGGCGTGCGTAGTCCTAGATGCACCATCCAACATTTGAAATGCCTACCCTGGAAGGGACATGCCCCCCCCCCCCCCCCCCCCCCCCCCCACACACACACACACACAAACACCCACACAAACACCACCACACACAAACACCGCCACCACACAAACACACACACACCACCACAAACACACACACGCACACCACCAGACACACAGCACAAACACACGCGCACACCACAAACACACACACACCTGAAAGCTGTTGTCCCCTCCCAAGGGGCTAGATGCGCCATCCAAGTTTTTGATAGTTCCCAAATCCCTTTCCACATATGGACTGCGAGTTAAGGTGTACTCCTGCGATCTTCTCAGAGGCATTCCCTGTGGCTCTGCATCCCATGCCCCCCCACCCCCACCACCACCCCCACCCACCACCACCCCACCCACACAAACAAACACTGCCACCACACACATACACACACCTGAAAGCTGTTGTTCACTCCCAAGGGGGGGGGTAGGGCTAGATGCGCCATCCAAGTTTTTGATAGTTCCCAAATCCCTTTCCACATATGGACTGCGAGTTAAGGTGTACTCCTGCGATCTTCTCAGAGGCGTTCCCTGTGGCTCTGCCTGGAGTATGGAGAATGGAGTATAGAGTAATAAGCATGAATGTTGGTGGGTGCACGGAAGTGGGAAGCATGTATGTGGGTGGGTAGGTGTGGGTGGGTAGGTGGGTGGGTAGGTGGGTGTGGGTGTGGGTGTGGTGGGGTGGGTGGGGATATTGGTGTGTTATGTGGAAGAGGGGTAATGGCCTAGGTGGCTGTTGGGTGTGGGGTGTTGGTGTGAGATGATTGGTATGTCTAGGTGGAAGAGGGCAATCATCTGAGTTTGGGGTTGGGGGGTAGGTTGTGGGGGGGTAGGTTGTGGGGTGGTGGGGATATTGGTGTGTTACGTGGAAGAGTGGGATCATGGGTGGGTGTGGGGTGTGGGTTCGTGGGTGGGGTGGGGGTTGTTGGGGGGGTAGGTGTGTGGCGTGGTCGGTGGGTTGGGGGGGTAGGTTGTGGGTGGGGTGGGGGGGTGTGTGGGGGGGATACTTGGTTGTGTTACGTGGAAGAAGGGGGAAGCATGGGTGGGCGTGGGGTGTGGGGTGTGGGGTGTACGGGTGTGGCAGGGTGGGTTGTGGGGTGTGTCAGGTGGGTGGGTGGGGTTGGTTGGGTGATTGGGTGTGTTACGGGACGAGTGGGAATCATGGTCTGGTGGTGGGGTGTGGGGTGGGGTGGGTGGGTGGTTGTGGGGTTGGGTGGGGTGGGTGAGGGGTGTGGGTGGGGGATGATTGGTGTGTTTACGTGGAAGATGGAATCATGGTTGGTGTGTGTGTGTGTGTGGGTGGGGTGTGGGGGTGGTTGTGGGGTTGGGTTGGGGTGGGTTGGGTGGGGTGTGGTGGGGGCTGCTTGGTGTGTTTCTGTGTGTCCGCGTGCGAACTCACTGGGTGGGTGGGGGTGTGGTGGGTGGGTGGGGGGGTTGTGGGTGGGGTGTGGGGGTACGGTTGTGGGGGGTGATTTGTTATGTGGACGAGGTGGGGAATCATGGTAGGTGTGTGGGGTATGGGTGGGTATGGTGGGTAGTTGTGCGTGTGGGTGTGAGGTGGGGGATGATTGGTGTGTTACGCTGGAAGAGTGGGAATCACTTCGGTGGGTGTGGGGTGTGGGTGGGGTGTGGGGTGTGGGTGGGTGGGGGGGTAGGTTGTGGGTGGGGTGTTGGGCTGGGGGATGGACTGTGTGTTATGTGAAGAGGGGAAGCATGGGTGGGTTGTGGTGTGGGTTTGTAGGGGTCTGTGTAGGTTGTTTTGTGGGTGGGTGTGGGGGGGGGTGTGGGGTGTGGGCGAAGTTGGGAAGTCATGGTGGGTGGTTGGGGTTTGTGTGGTGGAGGTGTTTGTGGGTGGGTGTGGGGGGTGGGTGTGGGGTGTGGGCTGTGGGGTGTGGGATATATGGATCTTTACCTGTACCTCTACCTGCGCCTCTGCCTGCTCTGGCAGGGACTTGTCCAAAGTGTCCTTCTTTCTCTTCCCAGTCACAATCTCAGCGGTGTGAGGTTTGTCCAGGCTGGCACTGGGGCTGTCTGTTGCTGTCACCTTATAGAGCTTCTCCCTGCTCTTTTGTCCTCGGGGGGCTTTTCTTAGTGAGAGAGTGCCCTGACGGGGGCGGGTGGGGGGGTCCGCTATCCATTGTCATTTGCCAAAGATGCGAGTGTTGGAGAGTACCTTCTGTGCCCTGTCCAAGAGGGGTGGGGTGAAAGGGTGGGGTGAGGGTGAGGTAGGAGGTGGTTGGTAAGTTTGGGGGTAGAGGGTGATGGGGGAGGTGGGTGGGTTGAGGGGTTGGTATATGTAGGTGTAGTGGGTGGGTGCAGGGTGGGGTAGAGGGTGAGGTGGGAGATGGGTGGGTGAAGGGGTGGGGTAGAGGGTGAGGTGGGAGATGGTGGGTTCCTGTGTGGTGTCGACGGGCTTGCAGGGTGGGTGTCTCGGTGCGGTGGGCGGTGGCTCCTTGGTGTTTCTCAGGGTGTGGTTCCGGGTGGCTGGGTAGAGTGTGGGTGTGGAGCTTGTTGTGTGCCGGTGGTGGGTACCTGGTTAGTGGGAGATGGGTGGGTGATGGGTGGGTGTAGCGTGCGGTTGTCGATGGGTGTGTTCTGTGCGTGGTAAGGTGAGGTGGGCAGCTGGGCTCTGAGTAACGGGTGGTTTTCAGCGGGTACTGTGTGCGCTCGGTGGGGTGCACACGGGGTGGGTCGCTGTGCTGTGGGAGACGTGTGGGTGACCGGGTGGGGTCCGGTTCGTGGGCGCACTGGTCTATTGGTACAGTGTTGGGGTAGAGGGGGAGGTGAGCACGGGTGGGTGACGGGTGGGTCTAGGTGCGGTTTGAGCTGGGTGGGTGAGGGTGGGTAGCCGTTAGTTGGGCGATGGGTGGTGCAGGGGTGGGTATCGGGTGCGTGGCGCTGGGCTTTGGGTTCAAGGGGTGGGTTCGCGGTATCGGTGGTATC
>JACBWV010000099.1:720208-732708 GCA_013435795.1 Chlamydomonas sp. ICE-L
GACACACCCAGGCGCAACACAGATTCCACCCCCCAAACTCTCAAGCTCACTGCGGGACAGCTCAACCTGAAGTCTGCAAATGGGGTGGCGGGAGAGAAAGCCAACAAGGCATCTCCTGCGGATTCTCCTGCCTCGTGATCCTGCTGCTGTTGCTGCTGCTGCTGCTGCTGCTGCTGCTGCTGCTGCTGCTGCTGCTGCTGCTGCTGCTGCTGCTGCTGCTGTTGCTGTCTCGCTGCTGCTGCTGCATATTCCATCATTCATCCAACACACGCATGAGAGCTAGGCGTTGCTGCTCACTGGGAAGGCCCTGGCTGGGGGCATGCCACTGGGGATCCTGCTGCTCCTCCAGTACACTGTCACAACGCCCTCCTGCTCCCCCTCTAGATATCAGCTTGCCCCTCATGCTCTCCCTCCACACCTGCTCCACTACACGCACCACCTCCTCCTTGCTGCCCTCAAGATCAGCAGAGCTGCTGGACGGCAAGGCGGCACCAGGGGAGGAGAGATGGGGACCAAAGTGGCCAATGTCGAACCTTATGTCCATGGCTTTGGCTTCTACAATGTCCCCATCTTCAAATTTCAGTTCAGCGGCCATGTATGCAATGGTCATAGAGTCAGTCAGACTTTGACCATTGAATGTAAAGACCATCTTTTTCCCCACCTCGGGCTGTCCCTTCCATCTAAAATATTTTTTCCGAAGCTCCCCCCACTCAGTTGTTGCTTTCTCTTTGAATGTTACCTTACACGATGTCTTGTCCCCCCTCACCACTACTATAGATATTATTCTATCTTGTCCCATCCTCAAGGGTGCCTGCAGGGATGCCAGGTGCAAGGCGGGTTAGACAAGGTGATGCATCACACATGCTAGGCACTACAAGGTGATGCACCACACATGTCCTACCATAGGGTACCCTAGTTTATAGGGCACATAGGGTACATGATGGGCACTACAAGGTGATGCATCACATAAGCTGGGCTACCACTACAACCAAAAAATTGCTGGTCTAGCACTAATAGCGATTGCCAGGGGTTGGGAGTGAATGATTAACATTGGAGGGCTAACACACTTACACCCCCACAAAGCATTAAAACCACACCCTTTAATACATGAAGCATATGCTCAAAGCATGCATGCATAATAACTTCTCATGAGAGACAGTGAGAACTTGGTTTGGCAATTCTATTGATATCTTGTGTGTCAAGTGCAAATGTGGCATGTCCCATTTAGTCAACGGGGCTACCCTAGGCCTACAAACTGTGCATACGCATTGTCGGAGGAGGGGGCCAAGGGTGTTTGGGTGGGTGGTGGGATTTGTGGCAGGAGTGGAGCCAAATGAGGCAGGGGAGGGAGAGTTTGCTGACGGTTTTGCCGTTGGGGGTGGATTTGTTGTTTTTCAGTGAGGTGAGACAGGAGTTCAAAGTGACGGAACAGAGGAGGGGGCGGGAACATGGGGGACGGAGGGGGTTTGTTGGAAGAGAGGGTGAAGGGTTACTTGAAGGTTCCGCTGGGAGCTTGGCGCATGGATGGGCGCCCGTGGTACTGTTATTAATTCCGCACCCCGCTGAGGGGCAAGTGCCATGGAGCTAAACTCCCAGCCATATCTCATGCGTGTGTGTTTGAAATGGTGGTCCTGCATTAATCTTAAATGGAGCGGAACCTTATACAAAGCAACCATGTCTCATGGATCAGAAACTTTGATTCGGCTCCACATTCTGCACGTAAGCTGAACCACAGCGCGACGTCGACACGCGTTGGAAGCCTGATTCCTGGAGTCCAAGCTGTGCTCAGTGGCTGGTGGGGATCAGCCCCAACAGCCTGCCCCCCCCCCCCCCCCCAACCCAACCCAACCCAACCCCCAACCCCCCCGACCCCCCCAACCCCAACCCCTAACCCGCACACATTCCATGCATGCATGTATGTATGTGTGTGTGCATGGGCACTGTGCTGAAGGTATGAGGTGCTGAAAGTATGAGGTGCTGAAAGTATGAGCAACTACCAATCCTTGTGTGTATGGCCAATATTACATGGCAGTCTATATGTGGTTAGGGAAGTGCTTGAATGTGGATGGAGTGCTACTTGCCTCTGAGGACTTGATGCTGTTAGTCACAGGCTGCTTCATGTTATGTTCCAAGTTCATAATGAGTGCACTGGTCCTCTCTGCCTCCTGCTTCACGCTCTGTTCCAAGGCCGTAATGAGCGCTTTGGTACTCTCTGCCTCCTGCTTCCTGCTCTGCTCCACTCCCTGAAGATATGACTCGATGGGTTGAGTTACTTGCTTCATTACTTGCTCCACCACGAATGATATGATGGCCTCCCTCTCAAGCTTCTTTTGCTGTTCCTCTTCATGGGTAGACGACTTCATTGCCTCAGACTCTTGCTCCTGTAGTTGCTCCGCTGTCCAGCGGAGACAGTGAGCAAAGGAGAAAAGGTAAATTATATTGAATCTCTCTTGCAGTATACACTATCAATATCCGGGCCCTTTACAGACCCCGTTACAGAGGGTTTACACGGGTTTTATAGAGGTCAAAGTTGGTAAACGCTATGTAAACATGTACTATGCTCTGGTTACAGGCTTTGGTTACATATGATATATCATATTACATATATATGTCATTCACCTTGGATCCTTTGCACTTAGTTCCCATCATTCAGAGTCTCAGATCAGGCTCTTTATGAGTGTTGCAGTCCAGGGTTTAGCCAATATTAATTAGACTGTCAAGATAACTATAGACTACTAGAAGGGGCTATAACAAACACTCAATGGCTTGGTCCCCCACCAATCGTGTGGTCCCCAACCAATCGTGTGGTCCCCCACCAATCGTGTGGTCCCCCACCAATCGTGTGGTCCCCAACCAATCGTGTGGTCCCCCACCAATCGTGTGGTCCCCAACCAATCGTGTGGTCCCCAACCAATTGTGTGGTCCCCAACAAATCGTGTGGGGCTATGGGCATGACGGAGGACTTGAGGTCAAGCTCTGATACAAAGCATATTTTACAATGTGCTTAGTATCCTCCCTAAAACTAAACCTTTCCCCTAGCTAGATATTTTTTTAACGGCTGTCGTAGATGTTAGAGTATATCCTTCCATGGCATATCCACTCCTTGCCCCTTGTCTTTGATCTTTAAGTTTCTTCTGTTTTTTTTTAGCAGTGGCCAGATATGTTGTAAACAGTGGTATGAGTCTAAATCAGATTTTCGAATCGTTCAAACCACCGCTTACAACAAGATACAGTTCAAATGAATGTGACACAAGAGGTGCCGCAGGCAAACACCAACACAAACACAAACACTAATACAAGAGGTGCCGCAGGCAAACACAACGTTGTTTTACTGACTGTCCTTTATATGGGCGGACCGGTATATGCCCGCCCAGGCCTGCTGGGTCTCAGCTTTTACATCCCGGTGTACATTGCAGTAAGTGTACTACATGCTAACAGTCACAAGTAGCCGGCTGCAGCTCGTGTGTACCAGCACCTTGACCATGCAATCTATCTTCTATTGTACTCCTGACATTGTGTAATGTTAATAATCAAGTTGAAATTACTCACCAAAGTAATATCCATATTATGTATGCGCCTAAAGTATTGGAAAACAGCCCTTTGCCAAACCGTTTTATGCTTGAACCTGAGTCCACTCCAACTGGTTTTATGCTTGAACCTGAGTCCACTCCAACTAGTTTGCCGTTGCGAAGTAACGGTTACTCTAGTACATGGCAGTACACAGGTTATGGTTACAGCACTGGATGGTCAGCCGGCCCACCTCTACTCCAAATTTTAATTAAATTGTTAGACACAAGATGGTCAGCCAGCCCAGTAGCCCACCGTTGCTCCTGATTTGAGTATAATTGCTCTATCCAGCTCAGATCTGACCAGTCCACCTCTGTCCCTGATTTTAATTTAATTGTTAGTATTGGATGGTTAGCCAGTCCACCTCTGCACATGATTTTAATTTAATTGTTAGATACAAGATAGTCAGTCAGCCCACCTCTGCTCTTGATTTGAATTTAATTGCTCTGACCAGTCCAGATCTGACCAGTCCAGATCTGACCAGTCCACCTCTGCCCCTGATTTAATTTAATTGTTACGTATTGGGAAGTCAGACAGCCCACCTTAGCTCCTGATTTGAATTTTCACATGGTTTTACAACAAGCTTGGGCAGACTACTTTGTGAACATGTAACAGGGAAATGTGACAAGAACATGCAAGCAAAACGACTATTTGCCAACTGGATTTCAGGTCTCAACTCAGTCAGTCCAAGCCATGGACCCCTTTGCCAAATTAGTTTTACCATGCTTTTCTGGGTCCCACTTTTTGGGTGGGGTGGGGGTGGGGTGGGGTGGGGTGGGGTGGGGGAGGCATTTGCCGATACTTCAGCCGCATACTGGATATTTTGAAGATTCAAATTGCATTTGCATCTAAGTTGAAAACTTCGGGGTGCCCTGGACAGCCAGTGGGCACAGTTTGAAAAATGGAAATTGAAAATTAGTACGAGCTGCCAAAGGACGCTGGATTGAAGGAACCCTCCCGTTTGCATGTGCCGTACATACTGGAGAATGGCTACTTTGTTGGGTTTATTTGGTTTTGCAGACCGCAACTGCCCCTGGGGTTGAACTACCGTACCGCGCGACAACAAGGAGGGAAGGGCTCTACCTCTTCCAAGGCGGAAAGTCTGAAATTTGCGAACCTGGCCAGGGCTCGATCCGCAGACCCCTCTGATGCTGGGTAATACTACCGGTATAACATAAGCAGAGCTCGGTAGTGGCCTAGTGGGCACAGTTTCTAGAGTCCAACTTGGTCTCCAATCCTCGAAAATCGCACTATCCTACCCCACAACCTTAACATTCAAATATTCAACACCGACCTCCAACTCGTCTTACCTTGCTTCGGCACGGTATAAATCTCCGTCTGCTTTTGTTGCATTGCCGTGGTAGGGTCGGGGATCTCTCCAACTGGTGCGGCCATGTTGCGTGGTGCGGTGCGCATCCGATATGGAGGCGGAAAGGCTCTCGAGTGCCACCATGGCTTTGCAACGGTAACAGGCGTGGCGAACTTCCCAATGTTCATAGTTCCGATGATCTTGGGGCAAACGCGGAAATAGGAGCGAAAGGAAGAGGATCCCAAGGCTTGGCTAATGGAAGGAGATCAAACAGAAAGAGATCAGGTAGAAAGAAAGACAAGACGCACTTTACAGCAGGGATGATGGGGAATGCATATCATCATCCTCCCGGGCTGCATCCGTGATCAAAATTATCTTGTCTGCGGCTCTGCATTCGTGAGTCTCGCCACTACCTGGCCCAATCTCTAGCCCTGGTCAAAAGAGCGTCTAGCTACTAGGAGGATAATGTCCTAGCAAGTTATGTCCGCCAGATCTGTGAACTTCAATATGTATGGGCAAGGCAAGGAAGCAAGAGCGAGGGAGGGCTTCATTTGCTTACCTTCAGGGCGCAGGAAGGCGAAGGTAGGTAAGCGCGTTAGAGGAAATGTAACCGCGAGGGGTAGCCTTGGGCAAAAGGGCAAGCACTTGCATTCGTCAGGCCTTCATATTCCGTTCTGTGTTCTAGGCAAGGTTTTAGTATCCGTTTCTTTCACGGGGGGCAGGCAACTGATGACGCCCCCCATATTATCAATATTGCAACCATAAAGTATGCTCCTGTGTGTATCGCACGTGTGTGTGTGTGTGTGTGTGTGTGTGTGTGGGGGGGGGGGGGGGGGGGGGGGGCTACGTTCAGGATGATTGAGAACTGTCACCCGACCACACTGAACAAAAGTGGGCCAATCGTAACTCTAATCAATCAAATCAATCAAAGCCATCTAAATGTCCAGCACACACATGCACATTATGTCCAACACACAAATCACTGTAACATGCAAGAGACTGCCACGTGATACACGTGTAACCTTGAGAACAACATGCAAGGGACAGACACATGATACACGTGGAACCTTGAGAAATAGATAGAGTGACGAAGGTATCAGTAATCTACTAATCTAGGAATTGTATCAGCACGAAACAGTATTCCAGTCAGAGCTCCTCCCTAGAAGCTCCTCCGATCCAGAGCAGTGCTACTCTATATAATCAAGCACTCATGTACTTCTTCCATCCAAGAGAGAGCTCCTCCCATCAGAGACTCAGATTCGGAATGCCTTCCTGCCAAAGTCCTTTCACAACTAAAAAAATAGGGGAGGGGAAAAGGGGACAAAGAGCACAGAGGGTGGGCTAGAAGAGTCCCAACCGCAGACAGCATTGGGGGGGGGGGGGGGGGGGGGGGGGCGCCTCTAAAGGTGGGTCTCCCCACACTATTTATAGACTGGAAGACTATAATTGGCTGCAGATGGGCGACCATGCTGACAAAGGGGGAAAGGAATGAATACCAGTCATGCCAACTTGTTAGCTTGCTTCTGTATAACAGTATAAGGGAACAAGGTTAAGCCATTCGCGTACATAGTGCCACTGGTGGTTGGTCCCAGTGCAAGCAAACGGGCTGCCCCCCTTAATCTCGCGCCCCGTTATAATAAGGCGTACTATTTATTTGTCTATCCGGGAACATTGTTAATCCATCCGCCTACATAATGCCAGATCAATATATCATGTGCTCGATCCAATACAAACAGCCAGAGCGTAGATAATCGAATAGAGAAGGTGTTACATTTGAATTGGTTTTATTACTGCCGAAGACGGCGAGCCAAGGCTGGAGCCATGTACCCAAGTTCGAGGAGGTGGTACATCACTACATCAGTAATCAGGGGCATATATGCACAGTACGATTTACTGTCTTGCTTTATTGCTTCAATACCTCATTGCATTATTGCTTGTACCATGTGATTCTGAGGATGCTTGGAAGACCCTACCGGATGTTGTGGGGAGGGCTTGATTGTCTTGGGTCAACTATGGCCTGTTACAAGAGTTATCATACTACTATACCAATGCACCTATCAGGTATCTGTAACTGCTCACTGGTAAACTATGAGCTGACCCTGCCTGCCTGTCTACGAAAACGGAATGTATACCATGAGGGGATGAGCACAAAAAATACGGCCATGCAGAGGCTGCATCCGGGAGTTTTCATCTTATTCCCAAGGTAGGAACTTTTTTAAGCCCCTTCGTATATACATGTTGCTGCCTACCCAATAGTCCAACAACATCTGTCTCTACAAAGCCATTTACAGGGCCTTTTTAGGCAAATATAGTAATATTTCAGAAGTAGGGGGGCTAGTGCACTGTCTCTACTATTATTGGCTTCTTGAAGCAGCCTTTTGACAGCCTCTAGGCTTGGACCTGTACAAGTCTTCATACTGTCTAACCTGCTAGGTTGCTGCCTGCCAAACGGTCCAACACCATCTGTCTCTGAGAAGCCATTTACAAGTCCTTGTTAGGCTAATACAGTAATATTTCAGAAGTAGGAGGGCTGGGCCACTATCTCTACTATTATTCGCTTCATGAAATAGACTTTAGGATTTAGGACCTGGACAAGTCTTTAAACTGTCTACCCCCCTTAATATGCTCCCCGAGTCCTTGTTAGGCTAATATTTCAGAAGTAAGAGGGCTGGGCCACTGTCTCTACTATTACTAGCTTCACGAAGCAGCCTTTTGGCAGCCTTAAAGCTTGGACCTGGACAAGTTTTAAATCTGTCCAACCCCCTCAATATGCTCCTCAAGTCCCTGCTTTCCGTGGGTATCCTCAAGGGGGGACTTGGAATTGGGAGACCGCGAGCAGCCTAGACTTGGCTGAAAAACCATGTAACATTCCAATCCAATCTAGGACGGCCACCTTGAAGCTGCTGCTCTTAGCCAAAAAGGAAAGCAATGCTCAGAGACCATCTTGGACGGTGCTTTTCTTTTAGACAACGAGCAGCAGCTTCAAGGCAGCTCTCTCAGCCAGCTACCAGGCACACGGCGGAGCCAAAGTACTTCAGCTGTGATGATAAGCTAGTAACGTCAGCTTTCAGGCAAACTAGGATGCTTCAGTTTTTGTCAAATGGCCATCCAGGGGGGCTATCTTGTAGCTGCTGCTTATAGCCAAAAATAAAAGCAGTGGTCAGAGACACACCTTGGTCAGTGCTTTTCTTTTTTACTACGAGCAGCAACTTCTAGGCAGCTCCCTCAGCCAGCTACTGGGCAAGGCGCAGTCAAAGTATTTTAGCAGTGATGAAAAGCTACTAACATCAGCTTTCAAGCAAACTAGGTAGCTTCAGGTTTGGCCCAATGGCCAACAAGGGAAGCTACCTAGAAGCTGCCGCTGAAAGCTGAAAAGGAGAGCAGTGATCTTGGATCACCTTATATGAACAGAAAGTCAGAAAGCTGAGTATGGAAGCTTCAGGATGCTCTAGGATGCTTCAGGTATGGCTGAATTGCTAACCAGGGGAGCTAACTACACTTCAACTTACACAAAACAACATAAATAGTAAGGGTTCAGATTAGAGCTGTATGCGAACCCAACAACAACAAGTCTGTAACTGATTCAGTACTTATCGGGGGATGATAGCCCCCCCCCCCCCCTATTGGTGGTTGGCCCCAGTGAAAGCAAACGGGCTGCCCCCCTCAACCTCACGCCTCGTAACAAGGCATACTATTTATTTATTTTATCAGTACCTATCCATCATGACACCAAAGGTGCATGTTCGACTTGGTTCAAAGGAACCAAGTCGAACATACAACCATGGCAGACATAGTAACTTTGTACATACATACATGGTAACTTTGTACATACATACATAGTAACTTTGTATGGCACTTACTATGTCTGCCAACCCCATTGAGTGACACTTACTATGTCTGCCAACACCTTTGAGTGACACTTACTATGTCTGCCAACACCTTTGAGTGACACTTACTATGTCTGCCAACACCTTTGAGTGACACTTACTATGTCTGCCAACACCTTTGAGTGACACTTACTATGTCTGCCAACACCTTTGAGTGACACTTACTATGTCTGCCAACACCTTTGAATGACACTTACTATGTCTGCCAACACCTTTGAGTGACACTTACTATGTCTGCCAACACCTTTGAGTGACACTTACTGTGTCTGCCATGGTGACTTTCCCCAGCTGCGGCGGCGGGAGGGTCCTCTTAACTCCACGCCCCTCCAGGCGTTATCTTTTTTTATCCGTCTCCCAAATCTAACTTCTGTCACACTCCACAGCATTATTTTATTTTTGGCTACGGGCAGGAGCTTCCAGGCAGCTGCATTAGCTAGCCATTTGGCGAAGTATAAATATTTCAGCAGTGCTGAAAAGCTCACAGTGTCCATGTTCACTACCTGCCCCCCCCCAGCTCTCGGGGAGCGCTGCCCCCCAAACACCCTGGGCCGCCCCTACCAAAGCTAACAGGAATCTGTCCCCGGAGAAGGCCTAGACCCATGAAGCTACAAGGTAACCCACTTTCTGAACCGAAACCAATTCTGGTAAGCCAGCTTATGATTTGGCATGTCGAGTGCTTGATTATGGCTTGGCTTGTCCACAACCTAGCTTATGACTTCCAATATTGGGTAAGCCAGCTTATGACTTTGCTTCTTGGGTGCAAGCTTATGGCAATGATTGTCCTGTTAGCTAGCTTATGACTTCCAATGTTAGGTTAGCCAGCGTTTTTATTTTAAGCTATAAGCCGCAGCTTCTAGGCAGCTCCCCTGATTGTCTTCTCAGCCAAAGCTGACGCAGCCTACTGCGTCTGGATGCTGGCAGTATCCGCTGTCCAGAACTGTCGAAATCTTGGGGCTTATCCTAGTGGCTGGCTCAGGGAGCTGCCTAGAAGCTGCTGCTCGTAGCTGAAAATATAACCATGGGGTAAGCCAGCTTGTGGCTTGGCTTCTCGGTTAAGCAAGCATATGACTTGGCATGTTGAGTGCAAGCCTATGGCATGATCGTCCAGTCAGCTAGCTTATGACTTCCAATGTTGGGTAGGCCAGTTGGGTAAGCCGGTCCGGTGTAAGACAGTCCAGTGGGTAAGGCAGCTTATGACTTTGCATGTCGGGTGCAAGCTTATGGCATGATTGTCCAGTTAGCTAGCTTATGACTTCCAATGTTGGGTAGGCCAGTTGGGTAAGCCAGTCCTGTGGGTGAGCCAGCTTATGACTTGGCATGTCGGGTAAGCCAGTCCAGGGTGATGTCGATGTTGGTCTGTTTTTTACAGGAGATGGAGTAAACACACACCTCTCGGTCCTTCACAGCCTGCAAACAGCAAGACATGTTTTGTGTGTGTGTGTCTGTGTGTGTCTTTATGTGTGTGGGTGTGGGTGTGGGTGGGGGTAGGACACCTTTCACTATAGGGCTACCACTATACTTCAGTCAAACCTGCAGCCAGCTGTCTGTGTGTGTTTGTTGTGTGTGTGTGCCTATGTGTGTATGGTGGTGGTGGGGGCAGGACACCATTCACCATAGGGCTACCACTACACTACACAATCAAACCTGAAGACAGCTGGTTCAGAGAATCACTATACACCCTACTTTGACCCCCTTATAATTGGTAATGGAGATATGGGCCTCACAAGCTTGAAAGGGGGGGGGGGGGGGGGGGGGGGGGGGGGGGATTGGGGGTCAGGCAGAATACACAAACTTACAAGCGCAGGGTCTAAAAACAACTTCCTAACAGCCCGTGCTTTAACATACCGACACCTCTCTTCACAAGTGCAGAATACCACCAAAATACTTGGCACACCCTCCTCTCGCATGTGCTGAATACCTGAAGCACTCACACTTTAGTACGCTGACTTGATGGCTCACAGCCCGTTTCAGTAATATAGATTGGTCGTGTGGTACATCAAATTGCTGAAACAACGCAGGGTCGGGGGTTCGATTCCCCCAACGGTCGCCCTGAGCGTTGCAGGTCGTTGTCAACCGCGATGGTAACATGTCCAGTTGAGGTGGTAGAACGTTCTCTGCCCGCGTACGACGGGTTCCCTTAATACCACGCCCCATCAGGCGTTATCATTACCTTTTCCTCATGATGCCTGATTGCCTGGGCGCTGACTGGGCACAGGAAGGGGCAGGAATGCTGACAGGGCGCTGCCTGGGCGCTGACTGGGAGCATAAAGACTTTTTTATGGTTCACTAATGGGTAGGGGTCGGCTATGTTATATAATATTAGTGAATAAATAATATTAAATACTATGATATAATATTAGTCAGACGAGCTGCCTCACCAGAATTTTGAATTTATTTGAAAAACTAATGTAATTGTGACACAATAATAATATTAGTTAATATTAGTTTTTCAAACACTTATATTAGTTGCCGTTCCCTACTAATGAGTGAACTAGGCTGTCAAGGTTATTTTTCAACGGGTTCTATGCCTATAGACCAAGCCAAAATATTGTTTATAATAGATTTTCACAAAGTTTGAGGTTTTGAATGTAGGGTCACCAAACTTAAGACACAACCAATTTGAGATTTCGCACATACTGCTCTCCAAATCTGCAACATACCTCAACTATCTAAACCCTAAACCCAAAATCCGTTGGTAAATCGGTTGTCTGGGGTGAACTTCATCAGTTTTTTAATTTTAGCCCCTCCTGATATCACGGTTGGAGACAAGTCCCTTTAGCTTGGTTGGACTACCCCTGGACTGCAACAACAACATACACATACCGTCACTATGAAAATGACCCCTCCCCCCCCCCCGGATGTTGTGGAGTGGGCTTGTCTTGGGTCAACTATGGCCTTTCTATATAATGCAATATACTTGCTCGCAACCCCCATCCACCCCCCCACCCCCACCACCCCTTCCCCACCCACCCACCCACACCCACCTCACGAGTGCAGCCTACCTTCAGTCCCAGCCTTGAGATGAGGTCCCGTGTGCCCACCCACCCACCCACACCGCACGAGCGCAGCCTAACTTCAGTCCCAGCCTGGAGATGAGGTCCTGCGTGCCAAACCACCCATCTACCCACCCACCCACACCTCACGAGTGCAGCCTACCTTCAGTCCCAGCCTGGAGATGAGGTCCCATGTGCCCACCCACCCACCCACCCACGCACACACCCACACCTCACGAGTGCAGCCTACCTTCAGTCCCAGCCTGGAGATGAAGTCCCGTGTGCCCACCCACCCACCCACCCACCCACACCTCACGAGTGCAGCCTACCTTCAGTCCCAGCCTTGAGATGAGGTCCTGTGTGCCCACCCACCCACCCACACCTCGCGAGTGCAGCCTATCTTCAGTCCCAGCCTTGAGATGAGGTCCTGTGTGCTCACCCACCCACCCACCCACGCACCCACACCGCACGAGCGCAGCCTAACTTCAGTCCCATCCTGGAAATGAGGTCCTGCGTGCCAAACCACCCATCTACCCACACCTCACGAGTGCAGCCTACCTTCAGTCCCAGCCTTGAGATGAGGTCCTGTGTGCCCACCCACCCACCCACACCTCGCGAGTGCAGCCTACCTTCAGTCCCAGCCTTGAGATGAGGTCCTGTGTGCCCACCCACCCACCCACCCACGCACCCACACCGCACGAGCGCAGCCTAACTTCAGTCCCAGCCTGGAAATGAGGTCCTGCG
>JACBWV010000099.1:735208-860208 GCA_013435795.1 Chlamydomonas sp. ICE-L
TATACAGAGGCTGAATTGGATGAGCATCTACACAGATGATGACTGAATAGTGCAGTCCTGGTGGTTGGCCCCAGTGCAAGCAAACGGGTGCCCCCCTCAACCGCACACGATAATTAGGCATACATTGTATTTATTTATTTAGCTCAATCCTCGGCAATAGCGCATTCGACAGGCAGAGGAAGCAAGGCTGCATTGGATGGGTCAGAGGAAATGTTTTATTTTATTTTATTTGTTTTAGTATGAAGTATATATATAGTACAGTCTAATGTACAGTCTAATTTAGAGTATGCAATCTGTTTGCATCTATTGTACAGTTGTATGTACAGTCTGCAATCTGTTTGCATATAATGCACAGTCGTATGTATAGTCTGCAATCCGTTTGCATATAATGTACAATCTCAACCTCAATCTCCTGCCTTGTTATAATGCGCAACATTGGTTTATTTTGTCATATTGCGTAACATTGATTTATTTTGTCATATTGCGTAACATTGATGAATTTTGTCATAATGCATAACCAGGGGGGGGACAGAAAGACAGATTTTGGACCGCACCTTCGATATGGTGTCCGATTCAGATGGGAGTTGGAATTGTGGACGTTTCATACAAAAATAGTGGAAAAATAAATTTGGCTAAAAGTTTTTTTACCCCCCCCCACCCCCCCCCCACCCCTCCTAAAACCCAATTACCTCACCCCTCCCCCCCTAAAATGTCATTCGAAAGATCTTTTAAAGCCCATTTCAGTTATGCTCTTACATCTTTCATGGGGTTACCCAAACGTGATTTATCGCGAAGTTAAGATTTGGGCCGCTTTGGTTGAAAAAAACTTTGGACCCCTGTAACTTTTGTACAACTTTATTTTTGGCTAATTTTTTTTTTTTTTTTATATATTTGAGGATAGGCTCTATCCAAAGCGAAGGTGCGGTACGGCAGCTTTTTTCTTGCCCCCCCCTCGTGCATAACATTGATTTATTTTGTCATAATGCGTAACATTGATTTATTTTGTCATAATGCGTAACATTGATTTATTTTGTCATAATGCGTAACATTGATTTATTTTGTCATAATGCGTAACATTGATTTATTTTGTCATAATGCGTAACATTGATTTATTTTGTCATATTGCGTAACATTGATTTATCTTGTCATATTGCGTAACATTGATTTATTTTGTCATAATGCGTAACATTGATTTATTTTGTCATAATGCGTAACATTGATTTATTTTGTCATAATGCGTAACATTGATTTATCTTGTCATATTGCGTAACATTGATTTATTTTGTCATAATGCGTAACATTGATTTATTTTGTCATAATGCGTAACATTGATTTATTTTGTCATAATGCGTAACATTGATTTATCTTGTCATATTGCGTAACATTGATTTATTTTGTCATAATGCGTAACATTGATTTATTTTGTCATAATGCGTAACATTGATTTATTTTGTCATGATGCGTAACATTAATTGATTTATTTGCTCACCTGTCCTCCAAGGTCCCACATCTTAATGGTCACTCTTCCCTTTACAACTTTCTTCATGTTGAATCCAACCTGTGTGTATTAGATACATACAGTTGAGTAAGAGCTTGGCAGGTGTGAGGTGCTGAGGGTGGGAGGCATGAGCACACACGCTTGTTGTTTGCGTCGTTGTTGTTGTTGTTGTTGTTGTTGTTGTTGTTGTTGTTGTTCATCTCAATGTTTACTTTCCCCTTCACAACTTGCTTCATGTTGAATCCAACCTGTGTGTATTAGATACATGCAGTTGAGGGAGAGCTTGGCAGGTGTGAGGTGCTGAGGGTGGGAAGCATGAGCTCACATGCTGTTTTTGCTGTTTTTGTCATTTTTGCTATTGTTGTTGCTGCTGCTGTTGTTGCTGTTGTTGTTGTTGTTGTTATTATTGTTGTTGTTGTTGTTTTTCACCTTGATGGTCACTGGACTGCGAAGTCAAGCAAATCTCCTTAGCCTATCTGGCTACCCTTGGACTGCCATGTGAAGCAATTACCGCGACAGCATCTAGCTACCTTTGAAATGTGACGTTGAGCAAGTCCAATCAGACTAACTGTCTGCCCCAGTAATGGGATGTACATACGCACACACTCACTATGGAATCATACCTCTTGGCACACCCCAGTTTAGCAAGTGCAATCGTAATCCCTGGGTGTGCAGGTAATGTGATGTACATACACACAGACTCACCGTGGGAATCATAGCGTCATGGTATTCCCCAGTCATCAAGACATTGACTAGCGAACTCTGGCCACTGACCCCTGTACTGCGATGTACATACACACACACTCGCCGTGGTAATCATATCGTCATGGTATTCCCCAGTCATCAAGACATTGACTAGCGAACTCTGGCCACTGACCCCTGTACTGCGATGTACATACACACACTCA
The DNA here is from genome assembly GCA_013435795.1 of Chlamydomonas sp. ICE-L. Lineage (NCBI taxonomy): Eukaryota > Viridiplantae > Chlorophyta > Chlorophyceae > Chlamydomonadales > Chlamydomonadaceae > Chlamydomonas > Chlamydomonas sp. ICE-L. The sequence continues at coordinate 737,615 of JACBWV010000099.1, forward strand.
CCGTGGTAATCATATCGTCATGGTATTCCCCAGTCATCAAGACATTGACTAGCGAACTCTGGCCACTGACCCCTGTACTGCAATGTACATACACACACACTCACCGTGGGAAACATGTCGTCATGGTATTCCCCAGTCATCAAGACATTGGCCCCTGTACCGCGATGTACATACACACACACAATCACCTTGGGAATCATATCTTCTAGGTATTCCCCAGTCTTCAAGACATTGGCCCCTGTGCCGCGATGTACATACACACACTCACCGTGGGAATCATATCTTCTTGGTATTCCCCAGTCTTCAAGACATTGACCCCTGTACCGCGATGTACATACACACACAATCACCTTGGGAATCATATCTTCTAGGTATTCCCCAGTCTTCAAGACATTGGCCCCTATGCCGCGATGTACATACACACACTCACCTTGGGAGTCATATCTTCTTGGTATTCCCCAGTCATCAAGACATTGACCAGTGATGTACATACTGTGATGTAAATAAACAAACACTCACCGTGGGAATCATATCTTCTTGGTATTCTCCAGTCATCAAGACATTGACCAGCGAACTCTTCCCTGCATTTTGAAGCCCTATCAGCGATATCTCCATCTCCCGTGTCCAAAAGAAACTGCGGGCGTTGGGGTGGGGTGGGGTGGGTGGGGGGTGGGGGAGTTGGCATGGGGTAGTTGGGGTGAAAAGCGGATTAGGAAAGTGGGGGTAGGGTAGTTTGGGTGGTGAAGTAGGGGTAGGGGAGGTGGGGAAGTAGGGGTGGGGGAGTAGGGGTGGGGTAGGGAGGTGGGGGTGCAGAAGTGGGGGTTGGATGAAGTGGGTTGGGGCGGGTGGGGTGGGGGACTGGTGCTGGGAGAGTCCTTTGGGGAAGTGGGTTTAGGAATGTGGGTCTGGTGGAGTGGGGACTGGTATGTGTGTATGTATGCATGTATGTGTGTGTGTGTTTGGGTGTGTGTGTGTGTGGGGGGGGGGGGCTGTGAGATGGGGCCAGGCTAGAGAAGCGCAGAGGGTTAGTGGGACGGGGTGGGGAAGTGGTGTTGGGAAAGTAATCTTGGGGAAGTGGTTTTAGGGAAGTGGGTCTGGGGGAGTGGAGGCTGGTACGTGGGGGTGAGAGGAGGGGGGTGGGTGGGTGGATGGGTGTACAACACTAGCTTTTTCCCAAGCAGTGAGTACTCTAGATCTAAGCTGGATTATTTGAAAAGATCAAAATTAAGAGGAAGCGAGAGATAGGGACGGGGGTGGGCGGGGTGGGACTGGTGGTGTTGGTCAGTTCAATTGCGTTGTAGGTCAGGTGGAGTGGGGACTGGTATGTGTGTGTATGTATGTGTGTGTGTGTGTGTATGTACACGGGGTGGGGAAGTGGTGTTGGGAAAGTTGTTTTGACTAGTGCTGTTGGTCAACTCAATTGCGTTGTATGAGGGGTGGCCGTGGTCAAGATGGTCGTGGTGGACTCGACTGCATTGCATGCGGGGTGGTGGTGGTGTGGTAGTGGTGTGGTGGTGGTAGTCATGGTGGTGGTAGTGAAGTAGTGGTGGTGGTAGTCATGGTGTGGGCGTGGTAGTCGTGGTGGTGGTGCGGTGGTGGTAGTAGTAATGGTGGTGGTGTGGTGTGGGGGTGTGGATGCACATTTTTGTTTTGCATGGTATGGTCCAATAAGTTGTTGGGATGCATGTGTGCATTTGGTTGACAGTGAGCTGGGGCCAGGGCAGTGGGGCAGAGGGTTGGTGGGATGTGTTGGGATCTGGGAGTGGGATAGTGGGGCTGGGGATGTGGGGCAGGAGCGGTGGGGTTGGGTGGAGTTAGGTGGGGGAAGAAGGGGCAGGCAAGTGGGTGTGTGGGGGGGCTGGGTGGGTGGGTGGGTCTGATTAAGTCCGAAAGCGCCGCATGCAGTTTTTCACGTGCGCCATGCACCTTCGTAAGTAGTCCAGGATGCCTTGGAAGAACGCGAACATAGTGAGAGTAGGATAATGAAGAGGCTGCTGCTGCGGCTGATTTCCAGGAGGGGGCAGAGGAATCAGACGCTGTTACACAAGAGCGATCTAGTAGTAGTTTCCACGCTGATACATTCACGTGCACGTCAGCAACCTAAACACTATGATGGACAGCATATTCGTAGGACTCGCTACCCTCTCGAGTTAGTCAGTCGAGTCCCGCCCCCCCCCCCCCCCCCCCCTTCGGTACTAATTGTAATCGGAAATTCGGTACCCAAGCCCATTTACCTCTGTATTGCCTTCGCTTTCCCATCTCTTAGCCGAGAGGACGCACTGGAGTTTTCGTCTCCACCTAGCCGAAGCCTCTCTTCCAGTCCGTCTCCCATCGAAATCCTTCTATTCGTTGCTACCCCAGCCTTGAACCATGGCGGCCCAAGACTCCACCTTCGTGCCGGACATTGTGAAGCAATTCGTCTTCTACTTCTACAGGTAATTGCCCTGGCGACAATTTTGATTTTGAGTTGATTGACGGTAGATCTTGGAGTTGGTCGTCTGTACTTATGGCTGCGAATACCGCGATGGTGCTAATCCCCCCCTTTCTTTCTCCTTTGCGCAGGCATATCAGGTGAGGCTTCTCGCCAGTGGGATATCTTGTGGGGGCTGGCGTGCGCGGATGATCTTTAGTCCCCATACGCCGAGCCATCTGTTTGCTCGTTGCAGGGAGTGCAGCAGTGTTTGCTTACCATGTATTGGTAGCTCGAAGCTGAAGGGAGCTCGCTGCAGGCATTGGCAGTTTGGGCGCGTTAGATCATGTGATGGGTTCGTTTAGTTAGTTGAGATCACCTTCATGGACCAGGGTGGAGCTACTACCTTGGCGGTAGACCAGATAGGCTAATGAGGACTCGGCCACCTGAACGATGGAAGCATGTACAACAGTCTGAGGAAAGCCAGATAGTCATTGAGGGACACAGCCTCCAGAAACAAAGAGTGTGTCACTTTTAATCCATTGTAAGGCCACCGAAAGCAATGAGTCACTCAAAATCACTAAAAATCCAATGCAAAGCCTCAAGAGATAGTGCCGTTTCAACCGAGGGTAGCCAGTTACTCACAGAGCGATGGACCCTATAAACAAAGATTGTGTCACTCAAAGAACACTGCAAGGCCTCCTAGGTTGTGCCATTTAAACCTAGGCTTAGCAGTTGTGGGTTGTGACCCTCCCAGATTGATTGGAGGCTACTGGGGCTCACCCACCCTACATGCACTATGATCACAACATCCATTATATTTCAATTTCATTCTTAATTTGGGCTGCCCATGGAGGCGCCCAGAAGGCGAAGTCACCTTAGCAATAGCACTATTTATATTCATGGTGTTTGCTTTCTGTGACAGCATGGCAGGATCTTTTTCCGTTTCAGAAAGGGGGTCTTGGGTGGTGATCAGAGATTTGTTGTCTTTCAAGGTTGGGCTCCTTGTAGCGATTTGGGTAGGCGGCCCGAAGGGCCAGCTCGGTGGGTTCGGAGGGTGGGGCCAAGATTCAAGTCTAAGGTAGCGGAAGGGTTGGCCAAAACAGGGTCCCAGGTAGCGATTGCTACTGGTAGCAGGAAATAAAGCTCTGGGTTATACTACACTATCTGTGTGTCAACAGTTGGTTACTCCTCATATTCCACGGGCCAGAAATGCAACAATCACGATGACTGTTCTACGCATGAGATCTCATTGCTGTGGGGAACAGAGTTTCGAGATGTACTTTTCTCACATGTGTGGTACGTGAGCTGCTCTTCTTCTCTTCTTTGCATTGCGCATGTTCAAAAAGATAGATCAAGGAGAATTGTATCATTTCCCTTTTGCCTTGCATTTACAACTGTTCACTCCTCACTTGTACAGTCCAAAATTTATCATTGCGCGTGTACTTCACATCTCTAATGGTGATGTAGACTACTGCTTTTCTATACGATTGCGAGTAGAAGCTTCTAGGCAGCTCCTTTGGCTGGCTTTTCTGCCATTCCTTAAGCAACTGGAAAATGGCACAATCAGCTTTCTATAAATTATGCTGCAATATGTAGGCTTATCTTAGTGGCTGGTTCAGGGAGCTTAGAAGGAGATTCTCGTATCTGTAAATAAAAACAGTGATGTAGATTGACACAACTTATTTGCAGAGTGTGTTCATTTAGTTCTGACCACCTCCAAATAACCACGAGCAGGGAGCGCAACATTCCTGAGATCTCTTCTATGTATGAGATCTCATGGCTGAAGTTGAGTGAGAGGTACTTCAAGTCCTCATCCTGGCCAGCTGTGGAGCTCATCTATGACGTGGTCGACCAGGACCACGTGTTCTGCCTCCTGTACAAGGTGGGCAGCTGCGAGCACGTTGGGAGTGGTTGGAGTGTGTGTGAGGGGGGGGGGGGTTGAGTGGCTTTAGTGCCTGAAGCTGAGTGAGAGGTACTTCAAGTCCTCATCCTGGCCAGCTGTGGAGCTCATCTATGACGTGGTCAACCAGGACCATGTGTTGTGCCTCCTGTACAAGGTGGGCAGCTGCGTGCACGATGGGAGTGGTTGGGGTGTGAGGGGGGGGGGGGGGGGGGGGGGGGGAGTGGTTAGTGGAGAGTGGTTCTCGTGCCTGAAGCTGAGCGAGCAGTACCACAAAGCTTCCTCCTAGCCAGCTGTGGAGCCTTCGTACATTAATCAAACCAGGACTACATGTTATGCCTCCTGTACAAGGGGGGTAGCTGCGTGCACGATGGGAGTGGTTGGTGTGTGTGTGAGGGGTGGGGTGGGTGGTGTGTGTGTGTGTGGGGTGGGGTGGGGGGGGGGGGGGGGGGGGGGGGGGCGTGTTTAGTGGAGAGTGGTTCTCGTGCCTGAAGCTGAGTTAGCAGTATCACAAGGCCTCCTCTTAGCCAGCTGTGGAGCCTATGTATGATATTTCTAACCGGGACCACGTGTTCTGCCTCCTGTACAAGGGGGCAGCTGCATGCATTATGTGTGTGTGTGAGGGGGGGGGGGGGGGGGGGGGGGTAGCCTTTATGAATGCCTTGCGGAATATATATTAGTATAAAATGCATTACCAGGGGAATGTTAACAAGTAGGGGTAGGGGGTGGGGGGGTATTGCATAACCTTCATCCAACATGGCTAAAGGTTATCTGAACAAGTCAGGGATGGTTTATTTTTTTATATTGATATGTTGGTCATTGAAGCAAAGTTGTGGTTTAGCCATACAAGTAGCCGGTCGGTTAGTCAATCAGCCAGTCCTTCAGTTGATATCGATCAGATCATCCTCAAATCAAGCAATTTGTTCAATACCATTGCACACAACAGGAGATGTACTCAAGGCACCTGTATTGCAGGTAGCAGGGGTTTAAGTTAGTCAACCAGTCAATCACTCAGCCAAGCAATCAATCAATCAGGCAATCAGTCCTGTAGATGATCTCGGTTATATTCAGTTGATTTTAATTATAACATCCTCAAGTAAAGGCCAATTGTTCAATACCATCGCACACCGCAGGAGATGTACCACAGGCGCCTGTGAGCAATGTGGTAGGGTTTTTGTCAGTAAATCAGTCTGTCAGTAAATCATTCTGTCAGTTGATAGCCATTGTAATCTCATGAAATCAAGCTCAATTGTTCATTACCACTGCACACCACATGAGATGTACTTCAGGCTCCTGTATGGCAGGTAGTAGATTTTTAGTCAGTCAATCAATCAGCTAATTAGTCTGCCAGTAAATCAGTCTGTCAGTCAATCAATCGGCTAATTAGTCTGCCAGTAAATCAGTCTGTCAGTCAATCATTAAGTCCTACAGTAGATCTCGATTATACAACCTCAATTAGATCGAGCTCAATTGTTCACTATCATTGCACACCACAGGAGATGTACTTCAGGCACCTGTACGCCAGGTGCACCCCCGACTTGCGCCAGCGCTGCGAGTCTTGGGACAACTACTGCGATCTGTTCGGCCTGTTGCTGCACAGCAACGTGAACATGCAGCTGCCCAACATCTGGCTGTGGGACATGGTGGACGAGTTCATCTACCAGTTCCAGTCTTTCTGCCAGTACAGGTGAGAGTACCAAAAATCCTGACTGCCCTTATCAACTTGGGGTGACCAGCCCATGCACAGCAACTTGAACATGCAGCTGCCCAACATCTGGCTGTGAGACATGGTGGACGAGTCCATCTGCCAGTTCCAGTCTTTCTGCCAGTACATGTGAGAGTACCAAACAACCTGACCGCCCTTATCAACTTGAGGTTACCTGCCCATGTCGCTGGCTCATGCACTGGTGGCGTGGGCCCATGTCGCTGGTTCATGCACTGGTGGCGTGGGCCCATGTCGCTGGTTCATGCACTGGTGGCGTGGGCCCATGTCGCTGGTTCATGCACTGGTGGCGTGGGCCCATGTCGCTGGTTCTTGCACTGGTGGCGTGGGCCCATGACGCTGGTTCATGCACTGGTGGCGTGGGCCCATGTCGCTGATTCATGCACTGGTGGCGTTCGCCTATGTCGCTGGTTCATGCACTGGTGGCGTGGGCCCATGGCCTCGGTCGGGGCTGAACCCTTAGGTGTCGCCGTACCTCTATGGGTGTAACCAGTGTAGCAGTGGGGTCACTGCTACATTGAAGGCAGTAAACACACATGTAGTAAAGAAGAAAATATAAATATGCAGGAAAAATAACTTGGAAAGATTTATTGGAATGTGTGGAAAGATGTATTGTAATGTATGGAAAGAAGAATTACAATGGATGGAAAGACGAATTAGAATGTCTGGAAAGATGAAGTATAATGTATGGAAATATGTATTATAATGTGTGGAAATATGTATTATAATGTATGGAAATATGTATTTGAATGTGGAAAAGACATCAAAGTGGTAGTATGAGTGGAAGTGGAACAAGAAGTAGCATTGGAAATGGAAGTGTTAGTAAAAGTTGGAGTTGGAGCGGAAACAGGAGGAACTAAATCTAAGTACCGTATACGAGAATACTCAAATAAATATAGGAATACAAGAATACTCGAATAAATAAAAGTATACGAGAATACTCGAATAAATTTAAGTATACGAGAATACTCAAATAAATATAAGGATACGAGAATACTCGAATGAATATAAGGATACGAGAATACTCGAATAAACATAAGTATGCGAGAATAAATAGAAGTACACAAGAATATGAGAATAAATATAAGTATACAAGAATACGAGAATAAACATAAGAATACAAGAATACTCGAATAAATATAATTATACGAGAGTATGAGAAAAAAATATGAGAATACGATAATACTCGAATAAATATAAGAAAACAAGAATACTTGAATAAATATAAGTATACGAGAATACCCGAATAAATATGTGGTTATGGATACATGGTTCTCTACTGACGAAAGGCAACAAGCTGGCTCTCCTATGTCAGTCAACCACCTTGCTACCCATATCTATGGATCAATCATAATGTGCAGAAACAGTACTACTCTATCCCAGAGACTGAACAACCAAATGTGCACTGGACCCTGATGTGTTACGCCTAAATGTATTTACATCCCAGGGGTAGCCAAATAGGCTTTATGGCGAAATGAACTCCATCAAATCGTAAACAACCCCTGAATCCTTGAAATCCTGTAGGGGTACAATTACTTCCTATTCCCCAGAGGCAGTTTAAAAAACAAGCACTGGAAAGCTAAATTCCAACAAATCGTAAACGACCCCTGAATCCTACAAATCCTGTAGGGGCAAGATCGCTTCCAAGTCCCCCGAGGAGTTGGAGCTGCTGAGGCAGTGCGACAAGGTCTGGAATGTGCACGAGGTGCTCAATGTGCTCCAGGCACTGATCGACAAGTCTGGCATCACTGCTGAGCTGGAGGCTGATGGCGGTGCCAAGTAAGTGTTTGTTTTAGTTTTGTGAAGTCGGGCAGAAACAGCACTAGGTACTCAATGTGCTTAAGGCCGTGATCGATAAGTCTGGCATCACGGCTGAGATTGCCAATAAATAATTAGTACGCCTTATTATGAGGTGCGAGGTTGAGGGGACCAGACTGTTTGCTTGCACTGGGGCCCACTGGGGTCAACCACCAAATGCGTTCTCTATGCTGATATTCTGTCCTCTCCCTGCCTCTTACCTTCTTGTCTGTGTTGCTGCAGGTCGTACGCTGCCTCTCTGCCTATGCCTCTCTAACTATCTTGCCTGTCGGTCCTCTCTGTGCCCCTTGGCCTCCTACTGTCTTGTCTGTTAGACTTTAGGTTGTAAGCTGCCTCTCCGCCTCTGCCTCTCTTACTGTCTTGTCTGTCCGTCCTCTCTGTGCCCCTCTGCCTCCTACTGTCTTGTCTGTGTAACTCCAGGTTGTATGCTGCCTTTTTGCATCTGCCTCTACTGTCTTGTCTGTCCGTCCTCTCTGTGCCCCTCTGCCTCCTACTGTCTTGTCTGTGTGACTCCCTGTACTACGCTGCTGAGAGTTACTACCCCAACTAGACTAACGTGCTTGTCCCCTCCTCTCTCTGTCTCTTATGAAAAATCTGGATTCATATCCCTGTGATAATCAAAAACCCACTACGAATTCTCTTGCACCCCCCTCAACTAAATCTTCGCTGCTGAGGGCTACTACCCCAACCAGTCCAAGGTGCCTGTCCCCTCCTCTCTGTCCCTAACTCTCTTGCACCCCCCTCTGCAGGTTCTTCGCTGCCGAGGGCTACTACCCCAACCAGACCAACGTGCTGCGCATGCTGGGCTACTTCTCCCTGGTTGGCCTCCAACGAGTCCACTGCCTGATCGGTGACTACCACACCGCCCTCAAGTCCCTCTACCCCATCAACATGAACAGCCCCCAGAACCTGTACACCCCCAAGATTGCCGGCTGCAACATCACCCTCTTCTACTATGGCGGATTCTCCTACCTCATGATGAGGAGGTAAGAGGGTTTAGGGTTTAAAGTTGTACGGCGGATTTTCCTACCTCATGATGAGGAGGTAAGAGGGTTTAGGGTTCTACGGCTGATTTTCCTACCTCATGAGGAGGAGGTGAGAGGGTTTAGGGTGTAGGATTATACGGTGGATTCTCGTACCTTGTGATGAGGAAGTGAGAGGGTTGAGGGTTCTACGGTAGATTCTCTTATCTCATGATGAGGAGGTAAGAACATAAAAACGACCTCAAGTCGTTTAGTGCATGATTTGGATTTGGTTTTCAAAACACTAGTAAGTAGTCTGAGAATTTTGACGTTGGCCTTGGAATCGAGAATTCTGAGAAAGGCCAGAAATTGTGTCTGAAAAGTTGAGGCAAGAACTTCAATGACAAGACTATAATCCAAGTCATCTGCTGAATTTCTATTTCAGAATAACTGTGGTTCTTACAGAACAGCAAACAAACTTTTTAATTGGATGTATTTTAGGGGATGCTTCAAAGGCTTGTTGTTTTTTGAAACGTTTATTATGTGTGACTAACTATAATATCATAACACACATAATACACACAACATAACACCATAACACACACAACATAACACAACATAGCAGACCATAACACACATAACACACACAACATAACACACCATAACATAAAACACATAACACACCACACCACAATATTAGCATGCGCAGCCACACGTCTTACATGTGTGAAGCGAGCCTGTCTCAGGCCACCAATGGCCTGCCTAAAAACAACACCTACTTGTATCACTGCCACCAACAACAACAATGAAAACTAGAACACAACATTAGCTTGCGCATCCACACGTCTTAAATGTGTGAAGCGAGCCTGCCTAACAACTACACACACTTGTATCACTGCCACCACCAACAACAATGAAAACTAGAACACAACATTTGCATGCGCATCCACACGTCTTAAATGTGTGAAGCGAGCTTGCCTAATAACTACACACACTTGTATCACTGCCACCAACAACAACAATGAAAACTAGAACACAACATTAGCATGTGCATCCACACGTCTTAAATGTGTGAAGCGAGCCTGCCTAATAACTACACACACTTGTATCACTGCCACCACCAACAACAACGCAAACTAGAACACAACATTTGCATGCGCATCCACACGTATATAATGTGTGAAGCGAGCCTGTCTTGAGTCAACATTGGCCCGCCCATGACAGTGTAATGTAATTATGTTTGCTCTCACGCCTCCTCTGCGCCTCTCACTCTCTGCTAGATGCACTGACGCTATCACCAACACCAAATCTTGCACAGCCACATACAATAGCATGTACATTCACAGGCCTATTAGAAGTCCCCTTTGCCCTATCAGGCCGCGGCCACCTTTGGAATCCAGTAGAGCACAGGTAAAAATGTAACCAACCTTATAATCATCGTTAACATCATTTCCATCATCATTGTCATCATTACCATTTCAGTATCATCATCATCAAATATTTGATGTAGGCTCTCACACCTCCTCTGCTCCTCCCAATTTCTGCCAGGTACACTCACACACACTCACATGCACTCTCACACAAACACACACATACTCTGCCAGGTACACTCACTCCTGCACACACACTCTCACACAAACACACACATACTCTGCCAGGTACACTCACTCCTGCACACACACTCTCACACAAACACACACATACTCTGCCAGGTACACTCACTCCTGCACACACACTCTCACACAAACACACACATACTCTGCCAGGTACACTCACTCCTGCACACACATTCTCTCACACACACACAAACACACACTCTCTTACTCACACACACTCTGCCAGGTACACTGACGCTGCCCGCACCTTCAACGCGGTGTTGATGTACATCAACCGCGTCAAGCAGTACCACGTGAGGAGCGCACAGTACGAGCAGATTCTGAAGAAGAACGAGCAGATGTACTCCCTGCTGGCAATCACCTGTGCTCTGTCCCCATCGTCCATGAAGCTGCTGGATGAGAACGTCGTCACTCAGGTGTGTGTCACAGCAGGGGGTGGTAATGATGACCGTAGTGGTAGTGGGGGGTGGTGCTGGTGGCTGTAGTAGTGGTGGTGGTGGTGGCTGTGTAACATCTTACCTTGATGACGGCATAGCAGTAAATGGGAGTTGGACCAGTCCCCATCATTCATGAAGCTGCTTGATGAGAACGTCGTCACTCAGGTGTGTGTCACACCAGGGGGTGGTAATGATGACCGTAGTAGTGGTAGTGGGGGGTAGTGCTGGTGGCTGTAGTTGTAGTTGTGGTCGTGGCTGTGTAAAATCTTGCCTTAATGACGACATAGCAGTTAATGGGACTTGGACCAGTCCCCATCATCCATGAAGCTGCTGGATGAGAACGTCGTCACTCAGGTGTGTGTCATGGCAGGGGATGGTAATGATGACCGTAGTGGTAGTGGGGGGTGGTGCTGGTGGCTGTAGTAGTTGTGGTGGTGGTTTTGTAAATCTTGCCTTGATGACGACATAGCAGTAAATGGGACTTGGGCCAATCCCCATTATCCATGAATCTGCTGGATGAGAACGTCGTCACTCGTGTGTGTGTCGGAGCAGGGGGTGGTAATGATGACCGTAGTGGTAGTGGGGGGTAGTGCTGGTGGCTGTAGTTGTAGTGGTGGTGGTGGCTGTGTACAATCTTCCTTGATGACGGCTTAGCAGTAAATGGGACTTGGACCAATCCCCATCATTCATGAAGCTGCTTGATGAGAACGTCGTCACTCAGGTGTGTGTCAGAGCAGGGGGTGGTAGTGATGGTGCTGGTAGTGGGGGGGGAGTGCTGGTGGTGGTACCTACATAGCATGCACTTATTTAAATCACGCTAATTAGCCTGTAATTAGCGGTAGTCCATGCTCAGGCACAGAGGGTCTGCGAAAACCAAATAAACCTAACATGGTAGCTATTCTCCAGTATATACACATGCATGCAAACAGTAGGTTTCCCACAATCTCACGTCTGTGGCATGGCGTACTAATTTTCAAATTTCTAATTAGCCTGCAACTCCCCGTGCTCAGCTGCGTACGAGGAACAATGGAATGGTCTCCATATATTATAATTCAGGGATTTTTATTTCCCCTATAAATAGCGATCGCTAGTTTTGACCCCGTTAAAGCGAAATTATCGCTTTAAAAGGTTAAATTTTTTTTTTTTTTTGCCTTCAATGGCCCTGAAAGGTTATAAAAAACTACAGAAAGCACTAAAACGCTGTCCCTGGAGGAGGCTTCAAACCATTAAGCTAGAAGAAACCCACTTTCATGTTTGAAAAAAAATCACTGTTATAATTATATGCTATGTATGGGGGTGATAGTGATGGTGCTGGTAGTGGGGGGTAATGCTGGTGGTGGTACTTACATAAAATGCACTTATTGAAATCATACTAATATGCCTTCAACTCCCTGTGTTCAGCTGCGCGAGAGGAACAACGAGAAGATCTCCAAGATGAGCCACGGTGAAATCATACTAATATGCCTTTAACTCCCTGTGTTCAGCTGCGCGAGAGGAACAACGAGAAGATCTCCAAGATGAGCCACGGTGAAATCGGTGTCTTTGACGAGCTCTTCACCTACGCCTGCCCCAAGTTCATCACAGCCACCCCTCCCTCTTTCGAGAACCCCTCAGTGAACACCAACCAGCAGGCGTACCGCACTCAGCTCAACCTCTTCCTCCAGGAGGTTCGCTCTCAGCAAACTCTGCCCCTGCTCAAGCAGTACCTCATCCTGTACAGGTAAGAGCTCATATGTGCTTGGGCTTTTGTTTGATTGGGTGTGGTTGGGGTGCGTGTATGTGTGGTTGGGTGAGGATGGGGTGGGGTGCCCCTCTGCCCCTGCTCAAGCAGTACCTCATCCTGTACCGTAAGGATTTTTGTGTGGTTAGGGTTTTGTGTGCTTGGGTGGGTGGGTTGGGGTGTGTGTATGTGTGCTTGGGTGTGGATGGGGTGGAGTGCCCCTCTGCCCCTGCTCAAGCAGTACATCCTTCACAGGCCTCATGTACAGTTTATGTGGTTGGGTGGGTGTGGGTTGGGGTGGGTGTAGCCCCAATCCAAGCCCCAGCCCAGAACCAGAACCTCTAACTTGTCCCCCCATGCATCCCCCCTGCAGCTCCATCAGCACCCAGAAGCTGGCCTCACTCATGGATGTAGACGTTGCGCACCTGCGCACCTCCCTCATCTGCCTGAAGAACAAGGCTTACAACATGAAGTGGAACGGTGGCGTTGACGCAACTTCAGGTGGGTGGATGAGTAGTTGAGCATCAGTGCAGAGCGCTGCCAGGTTTGCACCACGGTCCACACACTAGCAAATATATGTAGGGATCGGCAAATCATATGATACTGACCAAAGGCTAGTATGATATCATATGATATCATACAAATTGCCTCTATGATATTGGATGTAAATGGTAACATTAGCCTAGTCAGACTGCCGGCATCATATGATGACATGATATCATGTGATGTCATATTGCCGTTCCCTAAGTACATGGTACATGCCACATGGCACTGCCCAGGCATCCCTATGAAGCAATGCCTAGGTAGGGAGTACTCATGGTGTCCGTGAGGCCTAGCCAGACCTTCCCCCGAACATGTATGTGTGCTCTGACGCTGGCTCTAAAGAGAATGGCTATATCTCATACCTGCTGCCCCCCACCCTCACACACCCCAGCTCCCACCGCATCCCACCCAAACCAAACCATGAAGCAGAACGCAGGAGTTGGCGCGAAATCTGGCGAGGGTGAGGAGAGAATGGACATTTGTGGAGAAATGGAATTGATCCGTTTCTCCCTTAAGTACATTTGCACTGTATATTTTCCCCTGAAGTACATTGAGCAACTCGGTGCAACCCCAGTGCGACGCGCTGCCCCCCAAACCCTGCGAAGCCCAGAGCCCGCGGGGTTCGGGGGGGCACTTCTGACTAGTTTAGCTTGACCCATGCGTCGCCATGCAGCGACGGAATGGCGAGGCGTCGCCGTAAAAACAAACAGTGTACCTACGCCTCTGCAATCTATGCAAGATCTATCTTGGCGATCATTTTGTTAATACATGCTCCATGCAAAATGAAGGGTGGTGTTGTCATATAGTGTTCCTATCCAATAATATAATCCTGGATATGGTATGCCGTATAACTTGTATAGCTTGCAATATTATAACCATCAGTTGGCTGAGAAAATTAAATAATTTCTCCCCTTCCATTTACGTTTGCCGCCGCCTCAGACATTGAATTTTACTTTGACCTCGACCCTGCCATGCATATTTTCTAGACAGTTCTTCAATCCATGCTCCACTTGCCTTCAATTGATATCCTCAATCTTAAATTGTATTATTTGAACATCCTTAAATTTACAGTATTTGACTTATTTGAAATCCTCAATCTTATTTTTTAAATTATTTGAATGTAAAACGAATCATATTCCAGGTACCTTTGCCGCCGCTTCTGACATTGACTTCTACTTGGACATCGACGCCACCACCGGCCAGGAGATGGTCATCGTCTCCGAGGCCGTCCATACCAGGCACCACGCAGACTTCTTGGTCCGACACATCGGCAAGTTCGAGGAGATCATCCGTGACCTAGAGGCCCCCCCCGCCGCCGCTGCCCCTGCTGCTGGTGCTGCACCCCCTGCCTCAGGGGCTGCCCCTAAGCAGGCAGTCGCAGCCTTCTAATCCGTTACTTCAGCTACATGGTCGATCAGCCTGCAGGCTCGAGGAGATCATCCGTGACCTAGAGCCCCCCCACCCCCCACAGCTGTAGCAGCCTTATAATTGGTTGCTTGAGCTACATGGTCGATCAGCCTGCAGGCTCGAGGAGATCATCCGTGACCTAGAGCCCCCCCACCCCCCAGCCCCCACAGCTTTAGCAGCCTTCTAATTGGTTGCTTGAGCTACATGGTCGATCAGCCTGCAGGCTGCTCCCCATATATATCAATGCAAGTGTGGGAGGAGGACATGGGTAGTACTACACCTTAGGGCTCCGCCCATAGTCTTACTGTCTAAGCCTTCTAATTGGTTGCTTTGGGGACTTGGTCTATCAGCCTGCAGGCGGCGTCTTGCAGTGAGGAAGAAGGACTGAACTACTTTGCTTTATGTTCGGCTGGATAGCAAGCCAGGGGAGCTGCCTAGAAGCTGCTGGTGGTAGCTGAAAAGAAACGCTCTACTGAACATGGAATGGTTCTGCTACACCCCACTCCTTACTGCAATCAGCCCCAATTTGAAAGGGTGTTCCCATCTTAGGGCACTCTTTAATAGAGATAAGGAGGGTGCACCTCGAGTGCAATCACGTAACTGCCTCAGCCTCTTAGCTGCCTCTGCCTTATCATGAGTGTGGTAGTGTGGTAATACTACACCCCACACTTTGGTTTAGAGTGCTGTTGCATGGCTGCCTCGGCTTTTTAAGCTGCCTCTGCCTTATCATGAGTGTGGTAGCCATTAGTGAGCGAGTTTAGAAAGTTTTCAGTTAGGGGGATTGGGGCTACGTCGTCCAAATAGGTGTTGTATTTAAGTTAACCTACTAGATGTCCTGGGCACGTCCGGGCAGGTGGGTCTGTTTGTTCCTACTAGGTTCTATCATATTGTTTCTTCAGAGTCATATTTATACATCGCATATTGCATACTATAATATCAAGGGACAAGGAAATATAAGCTTAACTAATGGTACCAGTATTATCCGACAGTGCCATCCATATGTGACAGTGCTATCCATACCGTATGTGACAGTGCCATCCATATATCCAAACACCCTAGCGCCACTGATCGAGCAAGGACGGGGAGGGTAGCTGAAGGGATGGCAGTTTCTTCAGTGTTGAGCAAGGCTTGGGCAGCGTTGGCTTTGTTGAAGGCCAGAGCAGTAGCCCTGTTGGCCTGAAGCACACCCAACCCGGTAGGTTATATGGGATGGCTCAGAGTCATGAAGATTTGCTAGGCATATTTCCCCACTGTCTTTGCCACGTATGCCACAGTTCCACAAGCCGAGGATTAGGAGGGCATCGCGCAGATCTGAAGCTGCATCTGCATATTCCTAAGAAGAGGTATACTGGACTCATGCTTGCATTTGTCTAGCCGAAGTATACGACTACCTTGGTTGGTTGGATTACATGTTTGCTTGGACACGTTGGGCCATCTGCATTGATGCCGCCCACCTTTGATTAAGGGCGGAGTGAGCATGGCGTTGCGACACAGCTTCAGCGGGTTGGTTGCGAGGCAGGTCGCAGGCTATGCTGGTTTGTTTGCATCCGAGGGCGCAGTCTATGCCTGTTTGGTTGCGTCCCAGGGCGCAGGCTGCAAAATTGGTTGCGAATCGGGACGCAGGCTTTGAAATCGGTTGCATCTCAGGACCCTGGTACGAACCAGACGCCCTGGTATGGCTTAATCGAAGTGTCCTTTGGTCTTGTACTGGAGTGCAATTCAAGTAGATGGACAATCGTGTGTTGTTGCTCAAGTTTCGAACGTTTGAGTCTCGATATTTGAAGTCAGCAGTACAAGGGCATCTCCTGGCCTCTGGAACTAATTTCTGGATGTTGCTCACCTGACTTCTGCCTCTTTCTACAATCTCCGTCTATGTCTTATTTGTCAGAGGATTTCCACCAGGATACCGGTACTACATGGCGCGCGCAAGGTTTTGGAGCCCGACTACGCCAATGAAGCAATTTTTATACCCTGAGACGCATTTTCGTTTCCAGCTGGGTCAAAAGTGCAACCCAAAAGGAGACAGTTGAGCTTTCGAAACCAAAAAATTTGCCAAGTGTGGTACCCTGATTACCTTACTAAAGTTTGTTTGGAGGCTAATTTGCTCCAACTACGGTACCTCTCCAAATGCCGTACTGTAATTCTGCTCTTCAAACATACCAAAGGCTTCAGCTTCCAACAGTCAATGGGTTGGTACATTATATATGGTTTAGGATCCTCAAATACTGTACAAGGAAATGTTTACTAAAACAATAAGCGTGTTCTTATGAATTTGTGAAGGCAAGGGCAAGATGTTTCGTCAGTACTTGTCAAGTACATTATCTAACAAATATGACTAAGGGACGGCAACTAATATGGGTGTTGGGGAAACTAATATTAATTAATATTATTGTAGTGTCACAATTATATTAGGTTTTCAAATGAATTCAAAATTATAGTGAGACACCTCGTCAGTCTAATATTAACCTAACATTCACTAATATTAATCGGTCACTGATATTAACTAACTTAGCCTTCCTCCAATCAAATCTAATATTTTGAGTTTAGGGCTAGCATAGGGACTTATGGAGACCCAACTGGCCCCTGGTGACGCACCTGCCAAGTGTTATTGTCCGATATACGTCGGACACTGAGTCGGCATAATGCACACCGGTACCTGGTCCCTCCAGGTCCCGAGTTGCCTGCCGCTAGGCCACAGGCTAGCTGTGGCCTACACGAGTCTGCAGGATCTTCCAGCAGACTCCCGTCTTTGATATAAGCGCACTCGTCGTGTGCCTCTTCCTTCTACTTCAGTCTTCACTGTGTAACAACTCTATTGAATGAAAGGTCATGGCCCCTGACCGCTAACCGAAGCAACGCCACTGCGCCTGTGCCAAGGACAATCTTCTGCCCTGCACAAGGTGATGGTTTTCCCTTAGACTAGCTCGACGGCTTGAGTACTGCTTTTGGCCCTGGATTGCCTACGCTTCGTCGTGAGGAATCTACTGCCTGCGCTGCCTCGCCTACTGCCCACACAACTCGCCCGTTGTCTCTACAATCCGGCCAAGACGCCAAGTAGACGCAGTCCAGGAGTCTCAGTAGATCTTTGACGTGACTTGCTAACTCACTAGATCATACACAGCGTTACCAATCCTCCGAGATTGTTGGTGCACAGATATTCAGCTCTGCACGCCCCCCCCCCCCCCCACCCCCACCACCACCCTGCTACTACCAACGCCATTTCACAAATCGGATCCATTCGGATCCCCCTTCGCTGTCAACACCACCTCCCCTTGCCGAACACACAACCAAGACTGAAGAACTGACAAGCTTCACAAGCCCCAGACCCTCCCTCCTCCCTCCTCTCCTCCCTCTGCTCCATCTCCAGCCCCCCCCCCCCCCCCCCCCCCCCTATCCTTCGTAACCTGCTACAATCATCACATTCCGGCTGTGATAGCCACTACAGCCAGAATGGGGGAGATCTTCTGATCATTGCGGACGCTATAGCTGGACTTCGCTTCAGCCGTCGTCTAATCCTTGCGCATCATGATCTTTGATGGAGATGGCTTCGACTTTTGGGACATCTTCATTGACGACAAGCTTCTGCCTCCTGACAGTCCCTTGCTAGGTAATCGCCGGGGTCTACTATGTCATGAGATCGCCAGCTCCATGAGCATCATTAATGAGTATCTGTCCCCTGGCATTAGACATGAGCTGAAAAGCAAGAATATCTCTGGTCCCAACTACACTATGATGTACCTGAAACTATTTTATGGCACTAAGTCCCCAGCCACAGATTGTGTTTCAAATAGCCATGATGATAGTGATGCTACAGCCCCTACACCCCAGCCTGCCAGCATATGTGTCACGTCTAGGACGGTCCCTGCCTCTAGGACTGTCCCTACCCTTAGGAAGGCCCCTAGGACTGTCCCTGCCTCAAGGACTGTCCCTGCCTCTAGGACTATCCCTACCCTTAGGAAGGCCCCTAGGACTGTTCCTGCCCGTAAAGTAAACCCTGCCCCAAACCCCATTATCTCAGAGTTGAACTATAAGATCCAAACCCAAAACCATGAGATCCAAGAACAAAACCATACAATCCAAAACTTGGAGCGTCAGATCTATGACATGGAATATGAGACTAGAATGCAGCAACTCCATGATAAATGGGTAAGAGAATTCTTTCCCACCTCCACAATCACCAGCCACTGGAGCATACCAACTGATCTTGCTATTCGCGTGCATGAGGCAACCATGTACCATGCACCCTCACCTGCTGATGCAATGCCATCCTCATCTATCGACAACCATGTTCTTGCACAACACACATCACATGCTGCAGCACTCTGTGTCCCTGTTGAGGACACATCTGTCCACTCTGCCCCCCCACACACAGCAGCTCCTAATGGGTGCAATTCCCTCCATGATCCTCACTTGCATGGGGGGAACCTGATTGATAGACCAGATTGGATAGACCCAGCAGATGTAGATACAGACCCAGGAGATGAAGCATCAAGCCAACTTCTCCATGATCACTGGGTAAAGACGTCCTTTCCCCCCTCCACAATCTGGAGCCACTGGCGCATCTCATATCATGACGCTGTTAGCTTGTATGGAGAACCTTTGCACCATGAATCCTCACCTGTACATGCAATGCCATGCCCATCTGTAGATGCCCATGTTCCAGCACTACACATGTCACATGCTGCATTCTGCACTGACACCCGCTTGCAACCACCACCAGGATTCCCAGCAAAACCCCTAGACTGGGCGCCAGTCCAAGATCAACCATCCACATGGACGGAGTATTGCATTGCAGCTGGTTTCGACAAATCACCACCACTCCGACCCATGGCACCTGGCATAACACATGCACCTGCACACACACCTGCACACTCACCTGCAGCTCCTGCTGATCCTCACTTGCATGGGGGGAACCTTAGTGCATATGCAAGTACATCCATCACACCACCATCACGTGATGAAGACACACCCACACTCACTGATCACGCCACTACCTATGCAAGTACATCCAGTACACATGATAGCGACAACACACACACATCCACATCCACATCCACTGAGCATGTCACAACGCCTCCCACTCCCACTGATGATATGGTTGAACTCGTCATCATCAACCACCCCTACATCACCTCTGCCTTCCATGGCATTTTCTCCCTGCCCTGGCCCCACTCCCATAATAGGACAACCAAGGCGCCACACATCCTTGTGGGCATAGGATAAATGCTAAGCTTGTGAGCGATACCCTCGCTTGTGGACATAGGATAAATGATAACCTTGTGAGAGGATGTAAACATCTGAACACTGAACGGGGGGTATGCACTGATCTGATAACCTCTTGCTCCACTAATATCAGCATTATGATCTGATCTGCAAACTGATCTGCATAAATCGCAGTACCGCTATTTTATGCAGTCCACCATGCAATGGTCACATTGACCCTCATGCGCATGCAGATCCCCAGCACTTGTGAGCGATACCCTCGCTTGCTGAATAAATCTGCATGTCACATAATTGTCTTTGAACTGATCTGCAGCCACTCTGATAGACAGCTTCCCTGACATGCAGCCGCCATGATCTGCAGCTTCCCTCATCTGCAGCCATCCTTGTCTGCACCTTTTCTGCGGCAGTCATGGTTACACTCACTTCATATGAATGTCACAGCAATTCCTACCCACCTGGCACCTCCCTAGTAGAGTCCGATTGATTTCCCCAGCAGCTCCCTAGAAGTACGCAAATGACCTGCAGTTCCCCAGCAGGCCCTACAAGCCCTCTACCTTCTCTCAACAGCTCCTAGCGACATGGCATCAACTCTAGCAACATGGCAGCCAAGCTACTGACCCTGGATGACTTCCCAGCACCTGGCATTTAAATGTGCTCCCTGACATGCTTGTCATTTTTTAATAGCAATGAACACTCTAGGAATTTAAATCCTGTCCTGCCATGTACTAACACAGCAGTTTGACTAGTTTTCTTGCCGACCTGGCCCTCTAGTTACATGCTGTTTTCAAATGACTTCTCAGCATGTACCTCCCCTCTGGAAGACAGTTGTATTTACTGTCAAGCCCCCTTATATCTTATAAATGATACTGGAAGTACCTCACCCTATCCTTCCATCTGGACGGATAGTTATGAGCTAGCGGGGGATGTCTAACTTAAGTTATTTCTCATTATGTCATCCGTAATTTGTGGATTCATTTAGAGCCCAAAATTATGGGGGGAATAGTATGCTGACCTTATGCATCCCAACTGCCTTCTAGGTGGGATGTATCACACTTAGTCCTACCAGTCTCTGATTTAGTTATCCTGATGTCACTCTTGATTTGACAAGTCTTTGCAGGATTTCGACTTCCCAATTAGAGGGGGAATAAGTTAGATGACCTCAGGTATGACCGTATAAATTCTCCTTCCCCTAATAGACTTACTTTAGTTTAAGTCTGTACCGACCTCGCAGCTCCTTAAAAGCTACCAACCTAGATCAGTGATTTATAGTTCTTAGTGAGATTACCACCTTGGCTGTGCCAGCCCGCCTTGCCACAGTCCAGATTACCTTACATCTGATCTCTTGACAAGCCTGACCAATGTACAGCCACATATAGTGACTTACTGACTTCGAGACTTTCCAAGTGCTTCCTTCCCTTTAGTCTTGACCTGAATAATCTTATTGTCCAAGTTCTTGACCGAAGCAGACCAGCTCTTATTCATTGTATTTCTTTTATATCTTTATTAATTTCTTATGCCCCTCAGTTAACTTAAGGAATTCTTGAGCTCAAGAATACCTCAAGTTGGGGGGGATGTTTTTGTCCGATATACGTCGGACACTGAGTCGGCATAATGCATACTCTATTGAATGAAACCAAGTCACCAGCCTCATTAACTGCCAAGTCATCAATCCTGTGCCGCTGGTTTATGTCGGGAGACCCACCTCATGGGTTCAAATTCCTTTCATTAAAAACTGTAGATCTCCGGTATACAAAACCAAAGAGTTCGTTGCATATCTACGGTATGAATTTACGGTATGAAATATGATTGGACACTCATGTTGAACTTGAACCTGGTTACCTGGTCACATTGCTTCAGCCAGCAATTTGGCTGCTTACCGGCAGTACCGCAAACAGCAATTATTACGAAAATGTAAACGCAAAAAAATAAATTTCTTCTTCATTTGTTTATATTTAGGGCTGTCAAGCTTTACATCGCCCGGTATTTATTTTACCGTGTACCGTACGATATATCGTACGGTATTAAAGTTGCAGCGTACGGTATTTTCGGGATTACCGTACGATATATCGTATTTACCGTAAGATATATCGCGTTTACTAGTCTAGATGGCTCTATCGTAGAGCGATCCCGGGCCGGACGAAGCAGACGCGGGGTCCTATCAGGTCTCTGGTTCGAACCTCAGCAAGGTCATCTGGACCCACCCGGAGGGTCGTCGACCGACATGGTAACTGGACTCTAGGTGTGATGTAAGCCCGTCCATCGCATACTTACGAGGCGGTTCCCGTGATACCCATTGGGCACGTCCTTAGAGGCCATTCTGTGGCAATTCTTGGATGTTCAAATTTCCATTTTTCAATTTTCATTTTCGTGTTTACTAAGTGGCGAACTGTTATCTAACTGATATCGACCTGAACTAACAGAACAAGCTGATAAACTCGAAGCCATAGCCGCCTTTCGAATTCATATTTAAAATTCAGATTGTATTTGATCCCTCTTCTCTGTGCTGTGCTCTTCCGCCATGTCTGGATCCGGATCTGCTGATGCGGTTTCTACTGCCACCCGTTACCTCGACAGTGATGGGAAACAAAAGCATATGGGAGTCAAATTGCATCCTCGCGATCTGTTTGCGAAGCTGAAGAGCAAGACTCGCAAGTATGAAACCCACTTCCGCATTGTCCAGGAGGAGCCCTCCATGGCAGTAGTGCTCGAGTGCAAGACCTGTGAAGCTAAGATTTCCTGCGCCAATCCGTCAGCTTCTACCAGGGATCACATCAGCCATTGCGGTTCCCGCGGATAGAATTCTGCGAGGAAGACAGTGACGTAGTAGTTCCCTAAAGGCATGTGTAATTAAAATATTTATGTAAATAATTCATGCCTTGCTAGTTCGCTCTGTTTTTTCTTTAAGCTCTTGAATGTGCCTTTTCTTTCGCTTTCTGGAGTTTACCTCATGGACCAGGTTCTGAGGGGAATTTAGCCTCAATATATACCGGCCCTTAACACGGCCTTAACACGGCCATTACTTTTGTCTTGTTTTCAGCAAATTAAGAGTGAATGTTGACGGCTGTATCAATCAATATCTGAACAGTCTGCAGAATAAAAGCATCTCCTCATGGCATTATTAAGTGTTTTCGGAAAGCAAGAATTTTCCGCGGATTCCGCGCATCAGCTGCTAGCGTCCTGGCTTCGACTTTAGCATAACTTTCCAACTTGCAGTGCGAGAAGAGGTAGGTTGAGGTAGTGGAAGCCTTGCATTTATTAGTGGCCTGGCCAGCCAAAATTTGGACTGATCAAATTTTCTTTGACCCAATTAGGCACTCACCCAAGTTTTCACAGACAAAATTTGGACAGATCAATGTTTCAGTGACCAATTTTTCACCAACCCAATTCGGAACTTAGTAATCTTCACTGTCCCAATCTGGCTCTGAGCAATTTATTCACTGACACAATTTTCACTGACACAATTGATCACTAAGCAATATTTCACTGACTCAATTTGGCACTAGGCAGTTTATTCACTAACCAAATAGTCACTCACCTAATTTTGCAGACCAACTATGTCCCACCTAGACACACCATGCTTCAATTTTTTACACACAAAAAAAAGCTGATCACACCATGCATTAAGAAAAAACAAATTTACGAAATGTATACATATGTACTATAAATATTATAACATATAATAAAAAATAAAAACAAATATAATAAAAAAACAATCTATAAAATACAAAATGTTTATAATAATAGTACACTTAAATAATTTAATACTTGAAGAAGCACACCAAGCATGCCCACATAACTCTAGCAATGAATCTGAACACACCATGCATGACCACACCACTCTAAAAATAAACTCAACACACCATGCATGACCACATCACTCCAGCAATAAGCTGAACCGTGTTTTCTATCTCCCTCAGTATTGGTTCATTTGACTTGATTTTAAGTGTATGGACGTGTAAACGGTATTTCCTGTTATATCCCCTTGGTCTTGTACTGATTTTCCCCAAAAAGGGTATAAAAATATCGTACGGTATCGATACCGTACGATATATCACGATGTATCGTACGGTAATTGAAAATACCGTACGATATTGACAGCCCTATAGATAAAGGACCTGAGGATCTCATTATAATGGCTCTTAAGGAATCTTTTGATTCCAACAATGGCTGGGTTCATGATTTACGCTGTGCTCTCCACAAGCTAGGATCCAGTAAAAACATCAACATTTTGGAGGCTGTCGATGTCAAAGGTATTATGTCTGAAGTTTTTGAGTCATGGAGGTTTAAGTACCCAAGTGACACCGATGCAGTCAGAGACATCCCTAATGAGAGAATGGTTGGCTTTAAACGCCTCCGATACCAGAAATGGTTCGCAGCCAACAGCAATGATGAGAATGGCTTGATTCCCTTTACATCCGCTTTACATAAGCGGGATCAGATTCATTCTATAGCACAGTTTAGAATGGGCTCCCATTGGCTGAACACGGAAAGAATGAGGGTGGTAGATGGAGCATACATCCCTCGTTCAATAAGACTCTCTCAACTGTGTGGCTTCCAAAAACCTGAGGATGAAATGCATATGTTTGAGTGCCCTTTTCATAATGATATTCGCCTCCGCTACCAGAAGCTGTTTACGGATATTTATAGGCATGTCCACGAGGATACCGACTTAACCATATGGAATGTGAAACTCTGCGATTCCACATTCAGAACCTTTATGAATGGAAATGGCACTAAGTCTTTTTGGAGCAACCTAGCTGACTATCCTTCTACTTGTAGAAAAGCAAGACAGGAAGCTCTGGACTGCTTAGTGGCACCGTAATTTATTCTCCTTTTTTTTCTTGTGACTTCTCATTTGTTAGCTTCTTACCTCCGCCACTGTTCGTGGTTGAGATCTGGGTCCTGCTCTAGGGGGTTCAATACCTACGCCACCAAATCGGTGATTGGGAGTTTGGTTTGTTTGTCCTCGACACACCCCTGATGTAATGGGGTTTTTGCTTTGTGGGTGCTTTTTCTTTTTGTTCAAAGCACTGAGTCTCATACACCCTCACGGTGTCAAGTAGACTTTAACATGAAATGTAATGTTATGTAATGTAATGTTTCAGTCGGTTCAGACCAACACAGAGAGAGGATATTGTTACATCCTCAGCAAAAAAATAATGCCGCGACCATACAGAGCCGGAGCAGCTGGACAGTTTTATAACAATGAGGGTTTAGGCAACAAAGAGAGGACTTGAGCAGCCTTAAGGCTGGGGCCATGTAACCCCAATCAATTCCAAGGTATGCAAGACTATAGCCGTAGTGGTAGAGCGGGGTATATACCGTAAATGGTATCAACATCCCATTCATCGGTTCAATCTGCATACGATGATATGATAGCTCCTTTCACAGACTGTGTTCTGGGTGTGGAGTGGATCAGGTAGAGGATACCTGCCTAGAATATATATTACCTGTAGCAGCCTCCGGTGCCCCAATGGAAGGCCCAGGTGCTCAAGGTCAGCCTCTGTAGCTAAGGCCAGCATTTCCAGCGTTTCAAAGCCGTTGTCCTTGAACACTTTTACATGCGCTGCCAAAGGGGGGTGAGCAGTCTTGACGTGCTCCACGTCACGCCCCTCCATACTATAGAGCCCCCCCAGACTGGGAACCTCATATGATAGGTTGTGAGCACTGCTTGGACTCCAGGACTTCGACTCCAGGAATCGGACTTCCAACGCGTGTGGACGTCGCGCAGTGGCTCGGCTTACGTGCAGGATGCGGAGCAGAATTAAGGTTCCTGATCCACGAGACACTGTTGCGTAATATAATTTAAGGTTCCGCTCCATTTTAGAGCAATGCGGGACCACAATCTCGCACGCAGAGCATCTGCCTCATCTGGTTCCGCTTGGGAGCTTGGCGCATGGTCGGGTGATACTGTTTTTTATGACTAGCTATATGTAATTTCAGACATCGCTGAGGGAAGTGCCATGGCGCCAAGCTCCCAGCCTGTATCAACACTTGCGTTCGAAATTGTGGTCCCGCATTATATAATCTAAAATGGAGCGGAACCTTGTCGCATAATAAAGCAGCCGTGTCTCGTGGATAAAGGAACTTTGATTCTGCTCCGCATCCTGCACGTAAGCCGAACCACTGCGCGACGTCGACACCCGTTGGAAGTCCGATTCCTGCATCACCTTGTAGTGCCCAGCATGTGTGATGCATAACCTTGTAGTGCCCAGCGTGTGTGATGTATCACCTTGTAGTGCCCAGCATGTGTGATGTATCACCTTGTAATGCCCAGCATGTGTGATGCATCACCTTAGACAAGCACCTGGCACCCCTGCAGGCACCCCCGAGGATGGGACCAGATGGAATAATAACTATAGTGGTGAGGGACACTTCAGGGTCTGAGGTAACGTTCAAAGTCAAACCAGCAACTGCGTGGAGGAAGGTCAAGGATGCATACATACAATTTAAAGCTTTCCCCACAATGGAGGAAGAAAACCAAGATGGACTTCACACATCCTTTCATATGAGGTTCCCAGTCTGGGGGGCCTCAATGGAGGGGCGTGATGTGGAGCACTTTCTGACTGCTCACCCTCCTTTGGCAGCGCATGTGAAAGTGTTCAAGGACAATGGCTTTGAGACGCTAGAAATGCTGGCCCTAGCTACAGAGGCTGACCTTCAGCACCTGGGCCTTCCATTGGGGCACCGGAGGCTGCTACAGGTAATATGTATTCTAGGCAGTTATCCTCTACCTGCTCCACTCCACACCCACACCACCCATCCGCACTCCACACCCACCCACCCACACTCCACACGCACACACTCCACACGCACACACACCACATACACATTGGGGACCGGAGGCTGCTACATGTATAATGTGTGTGTGTGTATATATATGTATGTATATATGTAAATAATTGTTGTATGCCCAACTGGTTCATGGACTTTGCTACCTTCCCTGCCGTATCTGACTGCATTATCGTCTCAGTAGTTTCATGCAAATCTTATCGTGTCAGTATTATCATGCCAGTAGTATCATGGAAGTAGTATCATGCCAGCCTTATCATGTCAGCATGTCTTTTTCTGCAGAGCAAGCTGCCAGAGCAAGCTGCCAGAGCAAATCCAGCTAAGAGATGAGGAAGCTGGAAAGGCAAAGCGCTTAATGAAAAAAGGGGAGGAGCAGTGGAGGTTTATATTCGATACTTCACGCATGCAAGATTTCCAGACCTTTGCTGACCTGGAAATGGAAGATGGGGACGTAATCGATGCCTACATTGAACAAGTCGGCGACATTGGCCACTTTGGTCTCCACCTCTCCTCCCCTGGTTCTGCCTTGCTGTCTAGCAGCTCTGCCGCGCTTGGGGGCAGCAGGGAGGAGGTGGTGTGTGTGTTAGAGCACGTTTGCAGGGAGAGCGTGAGGGGCAAGCTGAGAGAGGGAGCAGGAGGGCGTTGTGACAGTGTGTTGGGGGAGCAGCAGGAGCCCCAGTGGCATGCCCCCAGCCAGGGCCTCCCCAGTGAGCAGCAACGCATAGCTCTCATGCACATGTTGGATGAACGCTGGAAGATGCAGCAGCAGCAGCAGCAGCAGGATCGTTATCAGGAGGCAGGGGCATCCGCAGGAGATGCCTTGTCGGCTTCCTCTCCCGCCATCCCGTTTGCAGACTTCAAGGTTGAGCTGTCCCTAAGTGAGCTTGAGAGTTTGGTTGGGGTGGAGTCGGTTGCACGCCTGGTGTCCTTGTTTGGTGGACGTGTGGACCAGGTCAAGCTGAGGCGTGTGTCTGCTGGCAGCCACGGCCGTGGGCATGGGGGTGAGCAGGATGGCAGGTTGGACAGCTGCTGCATACCCTTCCACTTGAATGAGTCGGAGCTTACCCTGCAGGTGGGTGTGGAGTGCTAGTGCTTGGTAGTGGTGGTTTCCTTTCCCCTCCCTCTTCCAGCTCACTCCTCCCTGCCCCCTGCTGCCCCATCCTCCCTACCTCCTGCCCCCTCCCCCCTGCTGACCCAGCTCATTCCTCCCTGCCCCCTGTCCTGTGCCCCAGCTCACCCCACCCTTCCCCCTGCTGCATCAGCTCACTCCTCCCTGCCCCCCGCCCTCTGCCCCCTGCCCCCTGTCCCAGCTCATTCCCCTGCGGCCACCTGCCTAAGGCTGCCCTCAACTCCCCCTTCCAGCTCAACTCCCCCTGCCCCAGCTCACTCCTCCCTGCCCCCTGTCCCCTGCCTCAGGTCGCCCTCAACTCCCGCCTCCAGCTCACTCCCCCTTCCCCCCTGCCCCCTGCCCCAGCTCACTCCCCCTGCTCCCTGCCTCCTGCCCCAGCTCACTCCTCCTTGCCCCCAGCCCCCTTCCCCCTGCCCAAGCTCACTCTTCTCTGCCCCCAGCTGCCCTCTGCCCCAGGTTGCCCTCAACTCTCCCTTCCAGCCCACTCCCCCCTGCCCCATGCCCCCTTCCCTTTGCCCCAGTTAACTCCCCCTGATGCCCCCTGCCCCCTGCCCCAGCTCACTCCTCCAGCTGCCCCCTGCCCCCCTGCCCCAGGTTGCACTCAACTCCCCCGAGGACTACACATGTGGTGCCCTTGTGTTCCTGCTGCCCCGCACCGCTTCTGCCCTCGTCCCCTCCAGGTGCCCAGGCTCTGCTACAGTGCACGACAACAGCGTGGTGCATGGTGTGACGCGCATGCAGGCGGGGGTAAGCTACAGCCTCTTCCTCATGCAGCTCGCAGACAAGCCGGTTGGGGGGGAGGGGGCGGCGGCAGCCTCATAGATAGATAATCCTAGCTTGGGAGTTTCAGATGGGGGAGGGTGGGGTGGGGGTGGGGTAGGGGGGGGGGGGGGGGGGGATATTTAAGTTTTGTGCTGATGAAACTCTTTTCCACATAGCTAGTTATTTTGTATGTGTTATGTGCCAGATCATCACCCCCTACCTTAGGAGATGGAGATGCTATAGCAGCGCACCTCAAGAAGGCCTACGGATCTCGCCTCCCTGCCACTTGGCATGAGGCCATTGTGAAGCAAGCCATTCCGTACCTCATGACCCCGACTCTGTACCTCATGACCCCCCTAACTCCAAAGCCCCATACCTCATCACCCAGACCCCTTTGTTATATGTTCTTGCCAAATGTAGTTATATTTTATTGCCAGATCTAGTTATATATTATAGCCAGATCTAGTTATATGTACTTGCCAGATCTAGCTGTATGTTCTTGCCAGATGTATTTATATGGTCTTGCCAGATCTAGTTATTTGTACTTACCAGATCTAGCTGTATGTTCTTGCCAGATGTATGTATCTTTTATCTACTTGGGATCCCTCTTTGTGGATGGTGACTCAAGCAATCGTGCAAAAGCTGCTTTTTCTAGGATGCTCACTAAGGCCCAAAAGGCACACCACATGCTCCGTAGGCGATGCCATACTATGGAGATATACAATATTGATATTCTCACCCACCTGTTTGATTCTCTTGTACAACCTATCCTGAATTTTGGCTGTGAGGTGTGGGCTCCTTCTATTCTGAACAACACACTTATCTCAAATGACCATGCTTGTGAGAAATGGCATAGAGGTATACTTAAACAAATGTTGGGTGTTTGCCAATCTACTACATCTAATATTATCATGGAAGAGCTGGGTAGAACCCCGTTGTGTTTTGCTTGGCTTAAACAAGCTTTGCGCTTCTGGAACAAGACCATACATAAAGAACCTGAGGATCTCATTAGAATGGCTCTTGAGGAATCTTTTGACTCCAACACTGGCTGGGTTCATGACTTGCGTTGTGCTCTCCACAAGCTAGGATCCAGTAAAAACATCAACATTTTGGAGGCTGTCGATGTCAAAGGTATTATGTCTGAAGTTTTTGAGTCATGGAGGTTTAAGTACCCAAGTGACACCAATGCAGTTAGAGACATCCCTGATGAGAGAAGGGTTGGCTTTAAACGCCTCCGATACCAAAAATGGTTCGCAGCCAACAGCAATGATGAGAATGGCTTGATTCCCTTTACATCCGCCTTACATAAGCAGGATCAGATTCGTTCTATAGCACAGTTTAGAATGGGTTCCCATTGGCTGAACACAGAAAGAATGAGGGTGGTGGATAGAGCACACATCCCTCGCTCAATGAGACACTGTCAAATGTGTGGGTTCCAAAAACCTGAGGATGAAATGCATATGTTTGAGTGCCCTTTTTATAATGATATTCGCCTCCGCTACCAGAAGCTGTTTACAGATATTTATAGGCATGTCCATGAGGATACCAACTTAACCGTATGGAATGTGGAATTCTGCGATTCCACATTCAGAACCTTTATGAATGGAAATGGCACTAAGTCTTTTTGGAGCAACCTAGCCGACTATCTTTCTACTTGTAGAAGAGCAAGACAGGAAGCCCTGGACTGCTTAGTGGCACCGCAATTTATCATCCCTTTTTTTCTTCTTCTTGTGACTTCTCATTTGTTAGCTTCTTACCTCCGCCACTGTAAGTGGTTGAGATCTGGGTCCGGCTCTAAGGGGTTTAATACCTACGCCACCAAAACGGTGGTTGAGAGTTTGGTTTGTTTGTCCTCGACACACCCCTGATGTAATGGGGTTTTTTGCTTTGTAGGTGCTTTTTCTTTTTGTTTAAAGCACAGAGTCTCATACACCCTCGCGGTGTCAAGTAGACTTTAACATGTAATGTAATGTAATGTAATGTAATGTATATGGTCTTGCCAGATCTGAGGCCACCCTGGACTGGCCATTTCTCAAGCCTTGGCTTAGGCACTGTGTTACCTCCCCATTGGCTTTACGGTTCAAGATATCCACGAACATGCTGAAAAAGATTACATGTGAGCAAAACGATAGCTATCAACGAAGGATGACATCCACCAGAGGATTGCTAGCTTCCACACGGCTTATTTCTTGTGTATTTCATTATTTGTTTCTTACTGTGGTACCAATGGTTGTCAGCACATAGCTTCCACACAGCTTCCTTCTTGTGTATTTGTTTCTTCCTGTGGTACCAACGGCTGGAAGCACATAACTTCCACACAGCTTCCGTCTATGGCAAGGGCAAGATATTCACCAGGACTTTTCAAGCACATAATGGAACATATGAGTGCATTGGCCAACGCATCAACCTGCAGGTGCGAGTGTGACTTGTCGTGCGTGGGCTGGCAACTGCCGCCGGCCTAAGGGTACATACTCGTTCGTTCCGAGTAAAAGTGACTCCTCCATTCACATATAATATTCTGAGTTCAGGGCTATAATAGGGACTTAGGGAGACCCCCTTGCCTCCCCCCCCCCCCCCCCCCCCCCCCCCCCCCCCCCCCCCCCCCCCCCCGGGGGACGCCCCTGGTGACGCAACTCAACTGCAAACTCATAAATCCTCGGTGCCGCTGGCTTGTGTCCAGGGGCTGCTTGTGTTGGGAGACTCACCTCGTGAGGGTGAAAATCTTATAATAAAAATAAAAAATAACTGTAGATTTTCGTTCTAAAAAATCCAACGACTTCGTTGCAGATCTACGTTGTACAAAATATGATTTGACATTCATGACATGGCTGAGAACCGATTGAAGACTGACGGGGCTTTGGTATACTATATCCTGGATCGCTCAGGCCTGGAACTGATGAGCGAAATGTGGCATCATTTTACTTGACATCATAGGGTTAAAAAAAGAGATCGCCAACCTACGGTGAAACCATTTCCCCTCGTGTCAGCGTTTAACTGTAGACCAGAGTGCTGGAGACCCCGGCTGTAGACGGGGCTGTAGACTGCATGTCTGTCCTTCCGCCCCCCTTAGATGAAACCAACCACAGGTCCTTTTTATTGTGTGCATTGCCTCCAGTGCTTCCCGAGTGGCTCCAGTGCCCCCCTCCCCCCTCCTCCCCCCCCGCTTTCAGTCGTCGTTGTTGCACAGTTTAGACTCAATGGAGGAAGATTGCTATTAGACGCAATAGAGCGGTATATAGGAAATATCGGAGGCGTACTGCAGGGTACTGCAGGTACGTGCAGGTCATAGCTAGCCTATGGCCTGGCGGCAGGCAACACGGGTCCTGGAGGTGACACTTATCCTGGAGGTAACACGGGTCCTGGAGGTGTGCACTTTTCCACCTCAGTAGCCGACGTGGAAGTCGGTCAATAACACCCGCCACCCCCGCCCATGAGTGGTTCCAAAAATCACCATTTTCAGTAGAGGACGGGTCATTGACCCATATCGAGTTCAATACGGTTATCTGAACCATATTTGGTACAGGACGGATTATTGACCCATAGCTACCGGTTTCTTATTTGAATATCTAGGGTGCTGGTAACGGTGCCTCTATGCCACCGTATCCTCGTATTTGAATTTTCCTACCTAGGGTGCTGGTAACGGTGCCTAAACCCTCATATTTGAATTCTCCTTGTTGTCCTCTTTTAAACCACAACTTTTGTTCCAATCGCTCAAATCGTCAAAAAGGTCTCATAATATCGCCTCCTGACTCCCTTGTTTACACCTCGCGAACAACAGTTATCATTGAAGTGCCTACCATCCTTTCCCGTGGAAAGTCCAAGTCTGAAATATCTCCCCCAATCTCGGTGACGACGTCGTTTCATCCTTTTGCGTGGCGCGTCTGGCGGCTCTTCAGTCCCGTGTCTCAGGCGAGTTTAGCCTGCTGCCCTTGATGCTTTCCTGCGCTAGTAAGGTTCCCATTCAGCTATCATGGCTGGCTCCGCCTTTCCGGAGAAAACTCACCGCACCCGAACGACATCCCCTCATTTGCGATACTCATGCGAATCAACGCAACGCTGCAACACCCCAAATACTTTTCTTGATTCGCTTCCGACCCTCTAATCCTCCCAGACACCCAACCACCAAATCACCAAATACCATTTATATGACACACGGAATAGCAACCTTGTCCGCTTTCTTCTGCTCAATTGCAAGAACACATTTCGCGCCGCCAATTTCCTCTCTCTGATGTCCCTGACTCATCCGACGTACACTCTTGGTCGCTCTTCTCTCTTTTCCCCCCCAACCCATGATCACCGATCCTAATATTTATTTCGCTACCGTAACACCGCAGATCCTTTTCTTGGAATAAGAAAACTAATCCAGAAGCTCACTGCCTTTTCTCATCTTGATATTCTTCTTCCGAGTTAGAGCAACATGTGATTGATTCCACGTTTACCTTCCTTCATAAGCTCCTTTCTTTCCATGATTATCTCCATATCCCTGATCCCCATAGAAATCATGATATGCTTCTCCATAACTGTAACCCCTCCAAACACTTTGATTCCATTGCAGTTGCTCTCGACCACCGCGCGGTTCTTCAGCCTTGACCACCAAGCGGCCTCCTTTCCAACACAACACCTGCGGACCAACGCCTAATTTCAATTATGGTGACAACACCTGCGGACCAACGCCGAATTTCAATTACTGTGGGACTCCTTCACTACATGCTTCAAATCCTCTAAAAAGGCATATGGTCATCTTCTGTGACAACACCCCCAAAGACTTGTCAACCCATAATAATTATATCCTTGCCACTGCCATAAATAATCTGATTTCCTCACATAACGCCATCAATAACCATCCCCAAGATAAAACTGCTTTCAATAATCATCGCCCCTCTCGCGCCATCATTACAAACATTATAGATGACAATTTCAACACCTCTTCTTGGCTCTCATTGCAAAAATGGTTCGATAATAATGAAAAAAACACCACCTAATATCTCTATAATCCTCTAAAATTATACAATCAATCGATGCCATCAAAGTCAACAACAATCCAATTTCCGATAACCTCAGTCATTCTTAGCTGCTTTGCAAATGTCTATAATACACGTAATTTGTAAAGAAAACCAGGCTCATTCTAATACCCCAAACCACTGTCTTTCCTGTATCCACAAATTCATCGAAGATGACAAGTTTAAATCACTAGATAGACCATTCGTTGCTGCTGAATTCAATAGCATTAAAGGCAAACTCGCCAAAAACAAAGTTCCAGGTGGGATCTGAATTCTATGAACGTGTATGAATTCCACACCCTTATTACTTGGCCTTACAACCTTCCTATTCTCGTCAGATTAGGTTACAATATTGGTAAAGACCTCACAGTCCCTCCCTCCACGAATCATGCTATTATCGTAATTAAATATAAACAGAAGGGAGTCCGAACTCATGTCGCAAAGGATTGTCTCATTTCCCTCATTAATTATGACTATACACTTATTGCCAATGCCTATTCCTTACGCACTTATCGTGTTTGACCTCCCTAATTCATCATGACCATACAGGTTTCATCCCCAGCTTACATATTTCACTGAACTTCTCATGAAACTGGCAGTTATCACTTATAAAACTTTTGCACCCATCCTTTGTAACGCAAAATACATATTGTTGTAGACTATTGTAATATACTTGCAAACTGTCCTTTTACATGTGAGGATTGGCTTGGCTTCTCTTTGGTAAAGTTATGGGTCTCTGTACGAGCTTGCAGTACCCATCATGTGTGATGCAACAGCTTGTAGTACCCAGCATGTGCGATGCAACACCTTGTAGTGCCCAGCATGTCTGATGCATCACCTTAGTCAAGCACCTGGCACCTGGCACCCCTGCAGGCACCCCGGAGGATGAGACCAGATGGAATAATATCTATAGTGGTGAAGGACCAGGTTGGGTCAGAAGTTCTGTTCAAATTAAAACCAACAACTCTGTGGGGGAAGGTTAGGGAAGCATACATAAGAACAAAAGGTTATCCCATGGAGGAGGCAAAAAACCGAGATGGACTTCCCACAAGCTATCATATGATGTTCCCAGTCTGGGGTGCCTCTATGGAGGGGCGTGATGTGGAGCACTATCTGACTGCCCACCCCTCTTTGGCAGCACATGCGAAAGTGCTAAAAGAAAATGGCTTTGACACTCTGGAATTGCTGGCCCTGGCTACAGAGGCTGACCTAGAGCACCTGGGCCTTCCATTGGGACACAGGAGGCTGCTACAGGTAATATATATAAATATAGGAGGAGTGAATGGGTGGGTAGTATGGGTGGGTGTAACAGTGGGTGACTGGGTGTGGTTACTGGTGGGGTGGGTTGGTGGGGTTTTTAGAATGGGTCGGTGGGTCTGGGTGCGGGTGGTGCGTGTGCGGATGTGTGTGGGGACACTGAGGGGGCGGTGGGTGTTGGTGTGAGGGATTTTTTTGTTGGTGGTGGTGGGTGCTTTGCGTGTGTGTGTGCTTTTGTGGTGCCCCAATGCCCCTTCTGCCCTCCCCCGCTCCCGTTTTGTGTGAATAATGAGAACTCTTCAGTTTCTGGCGCCCCCTGAGCGAAGGGTGACTACGGTATTGGGGTCAACCCCAAAATGGGGGGGGGGGGGGGGGGGGGGGGGGGGGGGGGGGGGGGGGGGGGGGGGGGGGGGGGGGGGGGGGGGGGGGGGGGGGGGGGGGGGGGGGGGGGGGGGGGGGGGGGGTGGGGGCGGGGGGGGTGGGGGGGGGGGGGGGGGGGGGGGGGGGGGGGGGGGGGGGGGGTGTTTTTTTTTTTTGTTTTTTTTTTTGTGTGTTTTTTGTTGGGTTTGATTTGGTGGTTTTTTTATTTTTTTGTTGGGGGTGTGGGTGTGTTTTTTTGTTGGTGGGTGTTGTGGTTTTTCGGTTCTTTTTTTGGGGGTTGTTTGGGTTGTTTTGTTTATTTTTCGTGCTTGTTTTGGGTGGTGGTTTTGGTGTGGGTGGGGGGTTTGTTTTTGGGTGGTTGTTGTTTGTTGTTTTGGGTTTTGGTGGTGTTTTGTGGTGTGTTGGGTGGGTGGGGGGGGGGGCGTGTGGTGGGCGTCTGTGTTCTGGGGGGGGGGGGGTTGGTTGGTGGGTGTGGGGGTGGGGGCGGGGTCTGGGGGTGGGTTGGGTGGGTTGGGGTGGGTGGGGGTTGGGGGGTGGGGTGTTGGTGGGGGTGTGTGGAGTCGGGGGTGTAGGGCGGGGGGGGTGGGGGGGTTGTCTGGGGTTGCCCCTACCCTTTTTCTCGCCGTTTTGTGCACTTCTGCTTGCCCTCCCGCTACCGTTTTGTGTGAAATAATGAGAACTTCAGTTTTCTGGCTGCCCCCTGGGAAGGCGAAGGGTGACTACGGTACTTGGGCAACCCAAAGGGGGGAGGGGGGGGGGGGGGGGGGGGGGGGGGGGAACATACTTTTTTCTAGAGTTTGGGAATTCTGAGGATGCCATTGCGTGCGCCAAAGTGTAAATGCCCAAAAGCCATATAATTTCCAGTCGTGCCCTCTTATTTCTATTCAGGTGTGTGTGGTGTGTGTGTTGGGGGGGGGGGGGGGGGGGGGGGGGGGGGCAGACCCTCCTCAGGATTTTTAGGTGGTGGGGGAGAGATGTTTTTGTTTACCTCTGATTTTTATCTATAAACACATACAATATATACAATATATACACATACACAATACAATATATACAATATATACAATATAATCTATACACAATATACACAATATACACAATATATATAATATATAACGTATATAATGTATATATATATAATAGGTAACGTATATAATGTATATATATAATATATAACGCATATAATGTATATATATAATATATACACAATATACACAATATATACAATACAATATATACAATATATACACATACACATATATATACACATATATACATGTATACATGTTGTATGCCCAACTGGTTCATGGACTTTGCTTACCTGCTGTATCCAATTGCATTATATTCTCACTATAGTATAATGCCAATCGTATTGTGTCAGTCTTATCATGCTAGCAGTACTACTATGTTTTCCGTCGAAGACAAGCCATGCTGACTTGCTTGACGCAACGAGGGTATAGGGCTCAGCGGCGCAGTCAAAAGTGCTAGGTCATTAACTCAATATCGCCATCGTATGTAGTCCGCATGCGTTCCGCAGCTCTCAAATACATTTCGCACTTTTGTATCATGCCAGTCTTATCATGTCAATATGTCTTGTTCTGCAGAGCAAGCTGCCAGAGCAAATCCAGCTAAGAGATGAGGAGGCTGGAAAGGCAAAGCGCTTAGTGAATGAGGAGCAATGGAGGTTTATATTCGATGGTAGCCGTCTGGACGAATCTCGGACCATTGCTCAACTGGAACTGGAAGATGGGGATATAATCGATTTCGTAATTTATCAAGCCGGTGACATTGGCCACTTGGGTCTCAACCTCTCTTCCCCTGGTGCCGCCTTGCTGTCCAGCAGCTCTGCCGCGCTTGAGGGCAGCAAGGAGGAGGTGGTGCGTGTGTAAGAGCATGTGTGCAGGGAGAGCGTGAGGGGCAAGCCCAGAGGGGGAGCAGGAGGGCGCTGTAGCAGTGTGTTGGGGGAGCAGCAAGAGCCCCAGTGGCATGCCCCCAGCCAGGGCCTCCCCAGTGAGCAGCAACGCCTAGCTCTCATGCGTGTATTGGATGAACGCTGGAAAATGCAACAGCAGCAGCAGCAGCAGCAGCAGGATCACGAGGCTGGGGCATCCGCAGGAGATGCCTTGTCGGCTTCCTCTCCCGTCGACCCGTTTGCAGACTTCAAGGTTGAGCTGTCCCGCAGTGAGCTTGAGAGTGTAGTTGGGGCAGAGTCTGTTTCGCGCTTGATGTCATTGTTTGGTGGTCGTGTGGACCAGGTCAAGCTGAGGCGTGTTTCTGCTGGCAGCCACGGTGGTGAGCAGGATGGCAGGTTGGGAATACCCTTCCACTTGGATGAGGCGGAGCTTACCATGCAGGTGGGTGTGGAGTGTTGGTACTGGGTAATAGTGATTTCCTTTCCCCTCCCCCTTCCAGATCTGTCCTCCTTGCCCCCTGCTGCCCCATGCCCCCTGCCCCCCTTCCAGCTCACTCCTTCCTCCCCCCTGACCCCTGCCCCAGCTCACTCCTCCCTGACCCCTGACCCCTGACCCCTGCCCTAGCTCACTCCCCCTGCTGCCACCTGCCCCTGCCCCTTGACCCTGACCCCTGACCCAGCTCACTCCTCCCTGCCCCCTGCCCCCTGCCCCTTGACCCCTGACTCCTGACCCAGCTCATTCCTCCCTGCCCCCTGATCCCTGACCTGGGTTGCCTTCAACTCCCATTTCCAGCTCACTCCTCCCTGCCCCTGCCCCTGGTACCCCTCAACTCCCTGGAGGACTACACAGGTGGTGCTATTGTGTTCCTGTTGCCCCCTGCCCCCTGCCTCAGCTCACTCCTCCTTGCCCCCTGCACCAGGTTGCCCTCAACTCCCCCTTCCAGCTCACTCCTCCCTGCCCCTTTCCCCCTGCCCCAGGTTGCCCCCCTGCCCCCCGCCCCAGGTTGCCTTCAAGTCCCCCTTCCAGCTCACTCCTCCCTGCCCCCTGCCCCTGCCCCCTGCCCCAGCTCACTCCCCCTGCATCCCCCTGCCCCCTGCCCCAGGTTGCCCTCAACTCCCCCAAGGACTACACTGGTGGTGCCCTTGTGTTCCTGCTACCCCGCACCGCTTCCGCCCTCGTCCCCTCCAGGTGCCCAGGCTCGGCTACTGTGCACGACAACACCACGGTTCATGGTGTGACGTGCATGCAGGCGGGGGTACGCTACAGCCATTTCCTCATGCAGCTCCTTGACATGCCGGTTGGGGGGGAGGGGGTGGCAGCAGCCTCCTAGATAGAAACCCCTAGCTTGGGAGTTTCAGATGGGGGTGGGTCGCTGTGTGTGTGGATGGTGTGGTGGGTGGGGGACTGGGGGGAGGGGGGGGGGGGGGGGGGGGGGGGGATTGAAGTTTTGTGCTGATGAAACTCTATTCCACCTAGCTAGTTATATGGTATATGCCAGATCACCACCCCCTACATCAGGAGAGATGCAAATGCAGTAGCAGTGCAGCTCAAGAAGGTCCACAGATCTCGCCTCCCTGCCTCTTGGCATGAGGCCATTGTGAAGCAAGCCA
Source organism: Chlamydomonas sp. ICE-L (assembly GCA_013435795.1). Taxonomy (NCBI): domain Eukaryota; kingdom Viridiplantae; phylum Chlorophyta; class Chlorophyceae; order Chlamydomonadales; family Chlamydomonadaceae; genus Chlamydomonas; species Chlamydomonas sp. ICE-L. The sequence goes on from JACBWV010000099.1 coordinate 776,221, forward strand.
TTCCAAACCTTATGACCCAGACTCTGTACCTCATCACCCGACTATGTACCTCATGACCCCGACTCTGTATCTCATCACCCGACTATGTACCTCATCACCCCGAACCCTTCGTTATATGTTCTTGCCAGATCTAGTTATATGCCTTTTCCAGATCTAGTTATATGTTCTTGCCAGATATAGTTACTTTTCCTTACCAGATCTAGTTATATGCTTTTTCCAGATCTAGCTACCGGTATATGTTCTTGCCAGACCTAGTTATATATTATTGCCAGATCTGTGGCCACCCTGGACTGGCTAAACCTCAAGCCTTGGCTTAGGCACTGTGTCAGTGTGTCACCTCCACATTGGCTTGACGGGTCAATATGTCTACGCACATGCGGTACAAGATTGAATGTAAGCAAAATAAAAGCACTTAACAAAGGATCTTATCCACCACAGGATTGATAGCTTCCACATGGCTTCCTTCTTGCGTATTGTTTTCTTACTGTGGTACCGCCGGTTGTCAGCACATAGCTTCCACACAGCTTCCTCCTCGTAAGTGAGGAGTTTAGCTTAGGTGTTGGAAGATCTTGAAGCTTCCACACCGACCTTAACCACAAGGGGGGTGGGAGAGAGAGAGAGAGACGTTATTTGGAAAGTATCTACGTGATTAATTACTCGTCATTATAGATTTAATTTCACGGGGTTTCTTATTTTACTTTACTTCGCTGCGATAAGAATCAAATAGTATACCGGTAGTGGAGGATAAATTCAACTTCATCTGTGAATGCCTCCTATACAAGCAAATATGAAATTAATGTATGGAACCAAGGTAATTCAAAGCGCACGTATTTGCAATTTTGAGCGCTGACTTATTGACCCCCTCTGCGCTTTAAGCGCAGTTTTTTGCAACTCCTTTTGGGCGCGCAAGCAAATTTTGCGCTTTTTGCACTCCAAAGCGCAGTTTTTTTGTCTTCAAGTGTGCTAAAGCGCTGGCCAATTTGGCATTTTGAAGTACCCTGTATGGAACTGTCTAGAAATACAATTAACCACAACAACCTCTATGACTGCAAGTATGTGCACCGGCATCAGCCCACAACACAGACAGTTTTTCAGAGATTACATGGTTGGTTACTGAGTTAATGTGATGATAACGTTCTTCGACCGCCTTAACCAGGGCCTACTAGTCAGTTTTATTATAAAATGCACACATAACTGCCACAGAATTACACAGAACACCGCAACTGATTTGAATTGGGCTGACTTGATTCGCTTGATAATAATGTTTTGATTTTAATTGTTTACGCTGCTGAAGACGGCAAGCAGCTAAACTGCTGGCTGAACTGGAGTCACGTAATAAAGTTCAAGTTCTTGGTTCAATCATGACAGACCAACCCACAGAGAGAGGATATTGTTACATCCTTAGCAAAAAAAACTATGTCGCGACCATACAGCGCCGGAGCAGCTGGACAGTTTTATAACAGTCAGGGTTTAGGTAACCCCCGGAGGACTCGAGCAGCCAGAAGGCTGGGGCCATGTAACCACGTTCAATCCCAAGGTCTGCAAGACTATAGCTGTAGTGGTAGAGCGGGGTATATAAATGGTATCAGCATCCAGTCATGGGTTCAATCTGCGTGGCGTGCTCCCTAGTTTCTGTGAGTATCGCATGGGGGGACTTCCAACAATTGGCAGGCGGCGAGCAGCCCAGAGTTAGCTGGAAGACCATTCAATTCAAGTTTAGACTAAGCAACAGAGATTGGCTCAATGGTAGAGCTTGTTGAAATCAGAAGGTGCGGGGATCAAATCCCTACGGATGCGCCTTAGTGTTCGCGGTCGATGTCAATCGCCATGGTAGCACTGTCCAGGTAAAGTAGCAGCCCGTTCTCTACCGCCACATGACAGAGCTCTCTTAATACCAAGCCTCACCAGGCGTTATCATTACTAAGAAACAGAGCAAAGAGAGCCAGTGCGTGGATAGAATCGATCATGCCTAGAGTGCTCCCCGGTTTCTGTAATAATCATGGGGGTTAACTTATATTTCTCGCACGGGGGGACTGCCCACAATTGATAGACGGTGGGCAGCCCAGAGTTGGCTGGAAAACCATGTAACTATGAATCGTTTTTATGGAATTGATCATGCAAACATGGTTATAATCGACTGGTGGTTGACAACGCCAACAACGGCGATGCAGAGGAGAATAGGCAGGGCAGCAAAGCGTGTGAATAGTTTCACCACTTCGTGGTACCCTCGTCGACCGTCACGGAGTTGCTCACGGATCCAATTTGGGCTGATCCTGCAGTGGATGTGTGAGAAAGAGATTCAGACAAAAGGACATCAGGTACCTACTTCAGGGACCAGACTATGCGCTGCCTCTACACGCAGGTATCTATCCAGCTTCTAGGCAGCTCTTCTTCCCTGTCCCCTGTCCTGGGACTGAAGCTGGAGCTAAGTAACAAGCCGGACAGCTGACATGACATGAATTCTAGTGCAGTATAACGTGACATACATTAAGGTAGGCAAGTTGCAGGTAAGGTGAAAGCAAGGTGCTTCTGACAATGCAGCACGGACCTATGATGCTTGTGTCGGAAAGACCTGGCCTACATGCACATGTTTGTATACTGGTATGTTTATCAAGTGATCTCTCCCTCCCCCCCCCTCTCCCCCCCTTCTTTATCTGTCCCCCCTTCTCTCCCTCTTCCTCCCTCTCTCCATATCGAGGTTGCATAACTTACTTGTCTGGAAGGAACTTGTGCAGGATCATGACAGAAAGAGCGGCAGAGCGATAGACCATGGCAGACATCCAAGAAAATACGGCGAAGACAGCGTCACCAGACACAGCGTTTGGTTTTCGTTTCCTCTGCAAGATGAAGGCAGGGATGTGGGTGAGGGTGAGGGTGTGGTGTGTGTGTGTGTGAGTGGGGGGTGCGGGCGTGGGGTGTAGTGTTTGTGCTGTTTGTGTGTGTGTGTGTGTGTGTGTGTGTGTGTGTGGGGGGGGGGGGGGGGTGATGAAAGATCCCATCTACTCAATGATCCTACCCCTATCTGCTTCATCGTTTGCATACAGTGCGCATCCTTACAGCGGATCTGTAAACAATTACCCCTAGGTTGTGGGGTGTGGGTGGACTAGTGTGTGTGTGTGTGTAGGCTGGTCTGTTTGCATGTGTGTGTGTGAGTGTGAGATTCCATCTTATCAAGGATCCTACCCCCCTCTGCTCCAACGTTTGCATAAAGTGCGCTTCCTTACAGCGGATCTGTAACAAATTACCCTTAGGTTGTGGGGTGTGGGTGGGATAGTGTGTGTGTGCGTGTGTGTAGGCTGTGCATGTGTGTGTGAGCAGTGTTTCTTTTTTCGACGACGCGTCGCCATTCCATCGCCATTCTGCAGAATACTACACCCCCCGGACCCCCCGATATCGGGACGCGCTGCCCCCCGACCCCCCCAAGCTCCGCGCTTCGCGCTCCGCCCTGCGATGGCGACCCAACTATCCTGAAATCAGGGTTACGTAGCCCAAGTAGCTACTCGACCTGGACCACAGAAATCTGAAATAAAAACACTGTGTGTGAGTGACATATCTTATCTCCTCAATGATCCTACCTCCATCTGTTCCAACGTTTGCATACAGTGTGCATCCTCGCGGCGGATCTCGCTGAACACCATGGGGGCCCTCTTGGTTTGGTCGGCTGAAATCTTGAAGATCACGTTGAGCAAGCGCACGGATTCTATGCTGAAAGATAAAGTTAGCCATACGCGTGTTGAGCATTTTGAAGGGCCAAGATTCTTGGACACCGTTCCACCTCGCGGGCAGCAGCAGTGAAAGATAAAGCTTAGCAATAAGCAGTGTGATGGCATTTTGAAGGGCGCCCAGCTTCAATGCACCGTTAAATCTGCAGGGCAGCAGAGTTGGCCCGTACAGCTTGCGCATAAGCCAGTGTGAATGCATTTTGAGGCGCAAGATCAATGGACAGTTTCAATCGGGCCACCGGTGAACGACAAGTTCGACATAAGCAGTGTGATGGTTGGCACGGCGCCAGCTTACCCCTGGACCCGTAACTTGCCAGTGCCCCGCAGCAGTGAAGCTTATCAGATGAAGCACATACGGCAGGTGCCCTGATGGCCCTTGGCGCCAGGGCCACGATCCAATGGAACCCAGTTCGAATTGAGGGACAACCGAACCGCCAGGCACGAATACCGTACGAAAGGAATAGCAGCCGCGCCCCCCTGTTTTTTGAGACCTTTTGAAGCGCCGCACAGATTCATGGCACAGTTACTATGCCGGGCAGCAGCCAGTGAAAGTGATCGGAGCTTAGCAATACAGCACCGCAGGAGACTCTTTGAAGGCCCGCACGCACCAACAGGAGACCACGCGTTCAAATTTCGCAGAGGCCCCCCCCACCACCACCCCGGAGCAGTTGAAAGACATGCCGCTTAGCAAGGATCCCGTGTGGAAAACTACATTTGAAGCCCACACGTTACTTCTTATGCGAGAAAAATTAAAGATGAAGCTTAGCAAGACCACGATGAGAAAGCGCACCTCTTATTTTGGCAGTTTCGTTTAACCTGCAGCGCAGCAGCAGTAATCAAAGATCGCGCTAGCAGGAGCCAGTGCAACTATGCGTTTAGAAAGCGCACAGATCACAGGATTATATGGAACGGTTAGACAACCTGCAGGGCAGCAGAGAGAGAGAGAAAGATAAGTTTGCAAAGACCCCCAGCCATCGCACCCCGTGATCACATTTTGGGGGCGCACAGATTCTATGGAACATTTCAGACTCTGCAGGGCAGCAGCAGTGAAACATCAAGCTTAGTAAGGAGCAGCGCAAAAGATCGCATTTTGAAAACGCAAAGCTTTTATGTAACAGTTCAAACCCTGCAGGGCATCAGCAGTGAAAGATAAAGCTTAGTAAGGAGCAGTGTGAAAATTCACATTTTGAAGGCTCACAGATTCCTTCTTATGGATAAATTCAAAGATGAAGCTTTGCAAGGAGTAGTGCAAAAGATCACGTTGAGGAAGCGCACAGATTATACTGGACATTTCAGACTCTGCAAGGCAGCAGCAGTGTGAAAGAAAAAGTTTAACAAGGAGCCGTGTGATGACCTCTTGAAGGCGCACAGATTCTATGGAACAGTTCACATTCTGCAGGGCAGCAGCAAGGATCTGTGTGAAAAATCACATTTTGAAGGCACACAGATTCTTGTGGGAAAATTCAAAGATGAAGCTAAGCAAGGAGTACTGCAAAATATCACGTTGTGAAAGCGCACATATTATTTTGCGCAGTTTAAACTTTGCAGGGCAGCAGCAGTGAAAGAAAAAGTTTATCAAGGAGCAGTGCTTAAGATCTCGTTTAGAAAGCGCACAGATTCTATGTACCAGTTCAAACCCTGCAGGGCAGCAGCAGTGAAAGATAAAGTTTATCAAGAAGCAGTGTGATGACATTTTGAAGGCGCACAGATTCTATGGAACAGTTCAAATTCTGCAGGGCAGCAGCAGCGAAAGATCAAGCTTAGTAAAGAGCAGCGCAAAATATCGCAATTCGAAAACGCGAAGCTTTTATGTAACAGTTCAAACCCTGCAGGGCACCAGCAGTGAAAGATAAAGCTTAGTAAGGAGCAGTGTGAAAATTCACATTTTGAAGGCTCACAGATTCCTTCTTCTGGGAAAATTCAAAGATGAAGCTTTGCAAGGAGCAGTGCAAAAGATCACGTTGAGAAAGCGCACAGATAATATTGTGCAGTTGAAACTCTGCAGGGCACCAGCAGTGTGAAAGATAAAGTTTAGCAGTGTGAAAATTCACATTTTGAAGGCGCACAAAATCTATGAAACAGTTCAAACTCTGTGGGGCAGCAGCAGTGAAAGATAAAGTTTATCAAGGAGCAGTCTGATCACATTTTGGAGGCACACAGATTCCTTCCTACGAAAAAATTCGAAGATTAAGCTTTGCAAGGAGCAGTGCAAAAAATCACATTGAGAAAGCGCACAGATTTTATTGGACAGTTCAAACTTTGCAGGGTACCAGCAGAGCGGAAGGTCTCCTGGCTTGCCATTTTTTTAAAGTACTGGAAAAATAATTCTGCCAGGTTCACGTTGCACTAGTTTTCTCCAGGTTCGGTTGGCTGCCAGCCAGGAGATCTGCCTAGAAGCTGATATGTGCAAGAGCCAAGAAAAACCTAGTGAATAGGCTGCACACAGGATATCTGCCTAGAAGCTGATATGCGCAGTAACCAAGAACACAAATAACAAATATACTACCTACCTGTCTCTCTCCCCGGTCATTCTTTTGATTAGACAGGACAAGCCATGTTAGCAGTGCACATGAAACGCAACACAGCAGAGTGCGTATAACAGACAGACAGACAGACCCACCTGTCCCAGCTCCTCAGTGATTAATTTGATTAGTCAGGACAGAACATTTGAGCGGTGATGATGCCAGCTTCTAGGTAGCTCCATGAGCTAAAAAGTTGGCAAAGCCCAATGATTTGAGGAGTGCTGGAAAGCTGATGATGCCAGCTTTTAGGCAGATTTCTGAGCTAATAAGTGGACGAAGCCCTATGATTTGAGGAGTGCTGAAAAGCTGATTGTGCCAGCTTCTAGGCAGATCCCTGAGCTAAAAAGTGGGCGACGCCCAACGATTTCAGGAGCGCTGGAAAGCTGATGAAGCCAGCTTTTAAGCAGATTTCTGTGCTAATAAGTGGACGAAGCCCAGTGATTTGAGGAGTGCCGAAAAGTTGAGGATGCTAGCTTCTAGGCAGTTATATTTGATTGGCAGGACTAACGATGTTAGAAATGCAAGTAAAACCTAAATCAGCAGAGTGAGTGTAACAGACAGACAGACAGACAGACAGACCTGTCTCAGCTCCCCGGTCGTTCATTTGATTAGGCAGGACAAGCAATGTTAGCAGTGCACATGAAACGCAACACAGAAGAGTGAGTGTAATAGACAGACAGACAGACCTGTCTCAGCTCCCCAGTCATCTGATGTGCAGCATCGCCAAGCAGAACAGCGTGGGGTGCGTCGAACTTGGAGCACTGCACCGTTGCCCCGCAGCTGTGTAGTGTTGGCTGAAGGGTGCTGGTGGCAGTCGTGCTGGAGCTAGGAATGGTTTGCTTCACAATGGCCTCAAGCCAAGAGGCAGGGAGGCGAGATCCGTAGGCTTTCTTGAGCTGCGCTGCTACTTCATCTCCATCGCCCCTGGGGCATGTGTTGATGAGGTATGGGTTGATGAGACAGGGTGGTCGGGGTGATGAAGTAGGGGGTGATGAGGTAGGGGGCTTAAGAGTTAGGGGGGTTCTGAGGAACGGAGTCGGGTGATGAGGTAGGGGGGCTGGGGTAGTGGGATAGTGGGTTGGAGTGATGAGGTAGGGGGTGATGAGGTAGGGGGGCTGGGGTAGTGGGATAGTGGGTTGGAGTGATGAGGTAGGGGCAGGGTGATGAGGCAGGGGGGCTGGGGTAGTGGGATAGTGGGTCGGAGTGATGAGCTAGGGTCGGGGTTATGAAACAGGGGGGTCGGGTTGATGAGGCAGGGGGGCTGGGGTAGTGGGATAGTGGGTCGGAGTGATGAGCTAGGGGGGTCGAGGTCATAATGCAGGGAGGTGAGATCGGTAGGCTTAATTAAGCTCCCCTGCTACTGCATCTCCAGCGCTCCTGAGATAAGGGGTGCTGAGGTAGGTTCGGGGTAATGAGACAGGGGGGGCGGGGAAAATAGTCATAGCGGTTATTGTGGTTTGCTGTAGATTGACTGATACTTGGCCGGGGTAATGAGGCATGGGGTTCGGGGTGGTGAGGTAGGGAGCCGTGGTCATGAGGCTGGGAGGCATGAGGGTCAGAGGTAACATGTCCTGAGTGAGGCCCAGCACCTGCAAGGCCTAGCAAGACCTGAGAACGCAACCACCGAGGAGTAGGGGATGCTTTGTGCATTGTACAGTCCCCCCCCCCCCCCCCCCCCTCCAAAACGCACATACACACTTCACCCCACCCAAAACGCACAGATGGGCACCAGCTATTGTCACACCGAGGCTGCCCTTTTCAGCCTCAACTCTCCCCACCCCCACCCCATACACACCCTCTAATCCACCTAAATCCCCACCTCTCCCCACTTCACCCCACCATAAACTCACATGTCAACACCTGATATTGTCCCACTGACGCTGCCCCCTTCTGGCATCCCTCATTCTACTCCCCTTCCAGCTCCACCTTAACCCACCTAAATTCTCACCTCTCCTCACTTCATCCCCACCCTAATCCCCCCCCCCCATACACACACACAACCTCTCCCAAATCCACCTAAATTCACACCTCTCCCCACTCCACCCAATCCGCCCTCACATGTCAACACCCGATATTGTCCCACTGACGCTGCCTTCATCAGGCATACCCACCCAGATCCCCCCCCCCCCCCCCCCCCCCCCTAATACACATAAATTCCCAACTCTCTTTACTTTACCCCACCCAAGATTCACATGCCAACACCCGATATTGTCCCACCGACGCTGCCCCCTTCTGGCATCTCCCCCCCCCCCCCCCCCACACACACACACTCCCCTTCCAGCCCCCCCCTACCCCCTAAATCCCCACCTTTCCTCACTTCACCCCCCCCCCCCCCCCCCACACACACACACACACAAACCCTCCCTAATCCACCTAAATTCCCACCTGTCCCCATTTCATCCCCACCCAAAACTCACATGTCAACTCCCGATATTGTCCCACTGACGCTGCCCTCTTCAGGCATCCACATCTCTAGGGTGGGTGTGCTCCGTGCCTCGTAGCGGTACAGGTACTGCCTGGGTGTGTGGGAGGCAAGCCCTGGGATGGGGAAATCTGCGACGGAGGTGGACTCTACTGAAGGGAAGGGCAATCCAGTGAAATAGCCAAAGCTCTCTTCATCAATCATTGGCTGTTGAACGAAAAAGTCATGTACCTATGATGGGTTTAGATGAGAATACTTGGGTTAGGGGTGCTTGAGTTGGGGGTGCTGGGGTTGGGGGTGCTGGGGTAAAGTAAAGCAGCCAAAGTTCTCTTCGTCAATCATTGGGTGTTGAACGAAGAAGTCATGTACCTATGATGGGTTTGGTTGGGGGTACTTGGGTAGGGGGTTTGGTTGGGGTGCTTGGGTTAGGGGTGCCTGGGTTTAGGGATTCTTGGGTTGAGGGTGCTTGGGAAGGGAGGAATTGGGTTCAGTAAAGTACTCAAAGTTCACTTCGTCCATCATTGGCTGCTGGATGAAGAAGTCATGTACCTATGTTTGGTTTGGTTGGGGGTACTTGGGTGAGGGGTTTGGTTGGGGGTGCTAGGGTTGGGGGTGCCTGGGTTCGGTGAAATAGTCAAAGATCTCGACGCCCATCATTGGCTGTTGAACGAAGAAGTCATGTACATATGTTGGGTTTGGTTGGGGGTACTGGGGTTAGGGGTGCCTGGGTTTAGGAGTGCTGGGGTTGGGGGTGCTGGGGTAAAGTAAAGCAGCCAAATCTCTCTTCATCAATCATTGGCTGTTGGATGAAGACATCATGCACCTATGTTGGGTTTAGATGAGGGTACTTGGGTGAGGGGTGCCTGGGTTAGGAGTGCTGGGGTTGGATATACTTGGGTTGGGGGTGCTGGGGTTGGGGGTGCTGGGGTAAAGTTAAGCAGCCAAAGTTCTCTTCATCAATCATTGGCTGTTGGATGAAGACATCATGCACTTATGTTGGGTTTAGATGAGGGTACTTGGGTTAGGGGTGCTTGGGTTGGGGGTGTCTGGGTTCAGTGAAGTAGCCAAAGATCTTGTTATTGATCATGGGTCGTGGGATGAAGAGGTCATGCACCTATGTTGGGTTTAGATGAGGGTACTTGGGTTAGGGATGCCTGGGTTGGGGGTGCTTGGGTTGGGGGTGTCTGGGTTCAGTGAAGTAGCCAAAGATCTTGTTATTGATCATGGGTCGTTGGATGAAGAGGTCATGCACCTATGTTGGGTTTAGATGAGGGTACTTGGGTTAGGGATGCCTGGGTTGGGGGTGCTTGGGTTGGGGGTGTCTGGGTTCAGTGAAGTAGCCAAAGATCTTGTTATTGATCATGGGTCGTTGGATGAAGAGGTCATGCACCTATGTTGGGTTTAGATGAGGGTACTTGGGTTAGGTGTGCCTGGGTTTAGGGGAGCTGGGGTTGGGGGAGCTAGGTTTTGACTTGTTATTGGTCATGGGTGGTTGGATGAAGAAGTCATACAACTGGTAGCCGTGATGTTGGCTTTGGTTGGGTTGGCTTGGCTTGGGGTGCTTGGGTTCAGTGAAGTAGCCAAAGCTCTTGTTATTGGTCATGGGTGGTTTGATGAAGAAGTCATGCTCCTGGTGGCACGGGTTTAGGGTTTAGGGTTTAGGGTTTAGAGTTTGGTTTGGTTGGGTTGGCTTGGGTTAGGGGTGCTTGGGTTAGTTGAAGCAAGTTTGGTTTGAACTGTTAGGTGGGCCTACTTTGGTGGTGGTGGTGGTGGTGGTGGTGGTGCGACGTGGTGTGCCATGTTTTGTTGTGTATTGCTGTGTATTGTTGTGCTGTGTTGTGTTATTTTGTGCTATGTTGGGTTCTACTAAGGTGTATGTGAGAGTCATACAAACCTGCGCACCATCGCTTTTCTTTAAAGATACGAACAACAGCTTCTAGGCAGCTCCCCTGACCATCAATTCAGCCAAACCGCATGTGACCTAGTGCACCTTGAAGCAGACGCAATCAGCTATCCAGAAGTGCTGAAATAGTTGGGTGTAGCTCAGCAGCTGGCTCAAGGAGCAGCCGCCCAATAGCTACTGCTCGTAGCCGAAAAGAAAAGCTAGACTGTCTGTTCCCCACATTGGCCTTCTTCATACATTCGTGAACAGGGCTGTTTACTCCATCAGCTTCGTTTTTTTTTGCGGAGAACCCTCTTCAAGGAAGCGGGAGCCTCCAGGGTCACCCTGTTGCCCGAGCGTGTGACCGGATGACCGTCTGACCGAAATGAAGCCTGACATGTCAACCAACGGTCTTGCAACTAACTCTTCTGTTGCCACCTGTCGCTCCGTTGCGACGCTGCACAGAACTTTTTATTTTCAGCTACGAACAGCAGCTCCTAGGAAGCTCCCCTGACTGGCTATTCAGCCAATCATGGCGCAACCTCGAGCACCTTGAAGATGGTATCATCAGCTGTCTAGAACTGCTGGAATATTTTGGTGCAGCCCAGTGGCCGGCTCAGGGTGCTGCCAAGAAGCTGCTGTGAAAAGACTAGAAGAAAAACCCTGATCAGCCCCCATAAGTTAGTCAAAAGATAGTCCTACCTTCTCCTCTGTCGCACCTTCGACCCCCCAACCCCCACACCCACACCCTCACCACCAGACCACCCACGCAACTTGGCCTTCTTCATGCATTCACGGACATGGCTGTCCGCTCCATCAGCTCCCACCAGCATGTCACTAGATAACTCAACCTTCTTCTCACTCGTTTCAGTGGCCCCGCTCCACCACACACCCTCCACACCCTACGCCACCCACACACCTTGGCCTTCTTCATACATTCACAGACATGGCTGTCCGATCCACCAGCTCCCACAAACATGTCAAAATATAATGAAACCTGCTTCTCGCTCGTTCCATCGGCCCCGCTCCACCCCACCCACACCCGCCACACCCCACCCACACACCTTGGCCTTAGTCATACATTCACGGACATGGCTGTGTGCTCCATCAGCTCCCACGAGCATGTCAAACGATAGTTCCACCTGCTCCTCTGTTGCTCCTTCAGCCACACCCCTTTCCTTAGCATCAGCTGCCGCTGCAGCCAAAGCCACCGTGTCCCAAGCTGGGATGGTGGCGCCTGTAAGGGAGGAGGGGAGGGGGGAGGGGGATATGAAGGGTTGGGTTGGTTTAGGTTGGGTCTGGGTTTGGGTTAAGCTCCTTTGGCCGCATACCTTGCTTTAGCATCAGCCGCCGCTGCCACCAGAGCCACCATGTCCCAAGCTGGGATGGTGGCCCCTGTAAAGGAGGGGGGGAGGAGGGAGGAAGATAAGGAGGGTTGGGTTGGATTTGGATTTGGGTCTGGGTTTGGGTTGGGACGCACCCCTTGCTTTAGCACCAGCCGCAGCGGCCGCCAGAGCCACCATGTCCCAAGCTGGGATGGTGGTGCCTGGAAAGAAGCAAGGGAGGGGTGGGGAGGGTGAGGAGGAGGAGGAGGAGGAGGAGGAGGAGGAGGAGGAGGAGAAGGGGGAGGAGGATGTGGTGGGTAAGGGTAAGGGGTCCAGGGGGGTGCGGGGTGCGGGTGCGGGTGCGGGGGGGGGGGGGGGGGGGGGGGGGGGGATTTGACTGAAAGTGAGCAAAGAATAGGTGGTACATAGGCTTCGTACTTTTCTTAGCATCAGCCGCCGCTGCCGCCAGAGCCACCGTGTCCCAGGCTGGGATGGTGGCGCCTGGTAAGGAGGAGGGGAGGGGGGAGAGGGATGAGGAGGGTTGGGTTGGGTTTGGGTTTGGGTTGGGCTCCTTTGGCCGCACCCCTTGCCTGGGCATCAGAAGCCTCTGCCGCCAGAGATACCGTGTCCCAGGCTGGGATGGTGGCGCCTGTAAAGGGGGAGGGTAGGGGAGAGGAGGATAAGGAGGGTTGGGTTGGGTCTGGGTTTGGGTTGGGCTCATTCGGCCGCACCCCTTGCTTTAGCACCAGTCGCAGCGGTCGACAGAGCCAACGGGGGGGGGGGGGGGGTAGTGGGGGGGGATTGACTCAGGTCAACAGGTCTGAGGCCAGCACCATATCCCAATGAGGGATTGTGGCACATGTAAGGGAGGAGGGGAGGGGGGGGGGGGGAGGGGGATGGGCAGGGTAGAGTGGGGTGGGTGGTGGTGGTTGTGTAGATTGGGTGGGGGTGCTTTATCACTTTCGTACCACGTCCTTAAAATCATCAAAAAGCTTGTTGACCATACAACACGAGCTTACCTGCCGGAGTTACTGCCTTGTGTGTTGTTGGGTGTGGGTGTGGGGTGTGTGGGTATGAGTGTGTGTGTGGGTATGAGTTCGAACCTTGCCACACTCCCTGTTTCCCGTGACTATTGCACAGGGGGAACTATTGCATTCTGAAGACGGTTAGTCGCCGAATGGCCGGTGTATAGAACCTTGTAACAAACTGTAACAAGTATTATTTTTAGAGGGGCGTGTGGCTGAAGCAAACATACTGGTAAGGACCGACAGGCTACCACAGCATTGCAAAAGGCAGTTGGTTAGGACTGTATACATGTGAGAGACATGTTGCCAGGTCATTGCCAGGTCATTGCAAAAGGCAGTTGGTTAGGACTGTATACATGTGAGAGACATGTTGCCAGGTCAATGCCAGGTCATTGCAAAAGGCAGTTGGATAGGACTGTATACATGTGAGAGACATGTTGCCAGGTCATTGCCAGGTCATTGCAAAAGGCAGTTGGTTAGGACTGTATACATGTGAGAGACATGTTGCCAGGTCATTGCCAGGTCATTGCAAAAGGCAGTTGGATAGGACTGTATACATGTGAGAGACATGTTGCCAGGTCATTGCCAGGTCATTGCAAAAGGCAGTTGGTTAGGACTGTATACATGTGAGAGACATGCTGCCAGGTAATTGCCAGGTCATTGCAAAAGGCAGTTGGATAGGACTGTATACATGTGAGAGACATGTTGCCAGGTCATTGCCAGGTCATTGCAAAAGGCAGTTGGTTAGGCCTGTATACATGTGAGAGACATGTTGCCAGCTTGGCCCACAAGAGCTTACCTGCTGGGGTGGCCATCTTGGAGGGCGTGTGGCTGGAGCAAACATACTGGTTATGACTGATAGGCTGCCACAAGAATGCACAAGGCACTTGGTTACCATTGTAACTATTGTGAGCTTAACCTTCAGCTCATCACACAATAGCTTAGAGGGGCGTGTCAACGTGCCCAAAATGTTAATCGACGCGCAGGGTACTACCCGTGATACCCACCCAGGACGAACCTTAGAGAGGCGTGTGGCTAAAGCAAACATACTGGTCATGACTGATAGGCTACCACAGCATTGAAAAAGGTACTTGGTTAGTACTGGATACAGGTGAGAGATAGCCACAGCGTAGGTTGCCAGCTCGGCCAACAAGAGCTTACCTGCTGGGGTGGCTGCCTTAGAGGGGCGTGTGGCTGAAGCAAACATAATGGTTGGGGCCGACAGGCCACCACAGCATTGCAAAAGGGAATTGGCTTGGACTTTATACAGGTGAGAGATATGTTGCCAGGTCGGTCCACAATAGCTTACCTGCTGGGGTGGCCGCCTTGGAGGGGCGTGTGACAGAGGCGAACATACTGTTGCCCATGCGTGGCTTCTTCCTGCATAGTTGAGGAACGGCCATTTAGGGTTGGCACAGAGTTTAGGGTTGGCGCAGAGATTTAGGGTTGGCGCATTTAGGGTTGGCACAGGCAGAGATGTCTACGTGCTCGTTTTTATTGTGGGCAGGGCTTATGCCGGCACAGATGTGTCTGTGTTTGTGTTTACCGTGGGCAGGGCTTATGCAACCCAACTGTTGCCCATGCGTGGCTTCTTCCTGGACAGTTATGGAATGGTCATTTAGGAGTTTGCGCCGGCAGAGATGTCTCAGTGTTCGTGTTTGAAGTGAGCAGGGCTTCAACCGGCACAGATGTGTCTGTGTTTGTGGTTAACGTGGGCAGGGCGTGCGCAACCCAACTGTTGCCCATGCGTGGCTTCTTCCTGCACAGGTGTGCGATAGCCATATAGGAGTTAGCACAGGCAGAGGTGGCTCTGTCTTTCTGAGTAATGTGGGCAGGGCTTATGCCAGCAGAGATGTGCCTGTGTGTGTGTTGTGGTGAACGTGGGCATGGCTTATATCGGCACAGATGTGTCTGTGTGTTGTGGTGAACGTGGGCAGGTCTGAAGCAAACAAACTGTGGAAGCCTTCACCCAATTCAGGGGATGAAATGGGTAAAGAGGTCAGACTTCAGATTTCTTCGAAGATGAAATCTCCCAGAATTTATCAGAATTCTCAGATTCCAGGCTAAATTTGAGATACAAAGTCTGAAGTACAATTGTTTTTGAAAATCCAACTTCCAAAGCATTCTCTGAACTGTTGTAAGAGTTGATAAAGGTAGAGCCAGGAGGTGCCCAGGCCTCAAAAATTGAAGTTATGCCAATCGATTTTTTCGGAGAATGGGGCTAGGAATTTTTGAGCCATTTTCCAGGTCATTCTGAGCACCTCATTTGGGGGGTGGGGTGGGGTGGGGGGGGGGCAACCCTCCTCAGGTTTTTAAAGGCATTACAGGTCAAAACATAAGCATGTTTCACTCCATCAATATGCTGGGGTACCTCATCTTGCTGTGAGGTACAGCCTCCAGTGTGTTGCTGTGAGGTACAGCCTCCAGTGTGTTGCTGTGAGGTACAGCCTCCAGTGTGTTGCGTTATGGAATGCTGGGACAACCAATGCTAAGAGCCACACACACACCCCGACACGCACACACTGACACACACACACACCGACACTCACACACCGACAAACACAAACTGACACATACACCTACACACACACCTTTTTATAGATGCATGCATGCAGACAGACAGACAGAAATCTAGGCAGAGAAAAGCAGATACATATATATGCACTCACATACACGAAGACACACAATGCATAGATGCATGCAAGCATACAGACAGACAGACAGACAGACACATATATATGCACTCACATACACGAACACCAGGGATTTTCCCCCCGCTATATATAGCGATCACTACTTTTGACCCCGACTTGGCCCACATTGCCGCCATAACAAATATTCAAAATAAAAGCTAGAAATCGCCCAATTCCAGATTTGAAAAACAATCCCTGGCAGTGCCCCACCTGTCTGCAGCCATCGTCATGGTTGACCCCATGACAGCTCCGGTTTTAGAAAATGAAGCTGTCTTCTTGTCAAAGTTCACTCCTTCCAACCTGGATGACCAGTTAAAGCAGATGCGGCTGGGGAACATTTGCTTGGCTGCTTTCAGCAGGAAGCTCCGCAGCTCTGAAAATGGGATGAAGGGAAACAACGGAGGTGTATCATAAGGAGAGCCAGGTAGAGCAAAAAAACAAACAAAAACGAGAATCATAAGCAGGCTTCTTGTCAAAGTTCACTCCTTCCAACCTGGATGACCAGTTAAAGCAGATGCGGCTGGGGAAGATTAACTTGGCTGCATTAAGCAGGAAGCTCCGTAGCTCAGAATGGGATGAAGGGAAACAACAGGTTTATCATAAGGAGAGCCAGGTACAGCAAAAAAAAGAACATGAGAATCATAAGCAGGCTTCTTTCAAAGTCCACTCCTTCCAACCTAGATGACCAGTTTAAGAAGATGCGGCTGGGGAACATTTTCTTGGCTGCATTTAGCAGGAAGCTCCGCAACTCTGAGAATGAGAAGAAGGGAATCAGAAAAAGATAATAATAATGAAATTAGTGAATTAGTGAAGTGGATTAGAAAAAGTGTACCAGAAAAAGTTAATTAGAAGTGGCCAACGTAAAAAAAAAAAGTGACTCAAGAGAAGTGAATCTGGGAATAATATCAAGCGCCAACCAAGGTTGGCCTAGGGTGCTTAAAAATCTACATGTTCACATGTAAATCTACATGTTCACATGTAAATCTACATTTTTACATTTAAATCTACATTTTACCAAGGTTGGCATAGGGTGCTTACAAATCTACATGTTCACATGTAAATCTTCATCTTAGCATTTAAATCTAAATGTTTACCAAGGTTGGCCAAGTGTTCTTAAAAATCGAAGTATGAGACGTAACTGTTTTCAAAATACCGGTATACGTTTTGTGAGCCAAAAGCTGTGTTTCCAACTTTACTGACCCCCTTGACTGACCTGAAATCTTCGTCTTGTGAGCCAAAGTCTACGTGGTTGCGTGGGGAACAGGATTGCTCTAGGGCCCTTCAAAATCTTCGATTTGAGACATAACTGTTTTCAAAATTTCACATTTCGTTGGCCAAACAGTTCGTGAGCCAAAAGCAATGGAAGTATCCACAAGCTGGAAACAATGCACATGCAGCTAGCTTGGGGTTGCCTCCAAGCGCCAGAACGACCTTCTGGAGGTAAGTGTAGCGGCTAGTGAGCCAACAGCGAAAGTGTTTCCAACTTCACTGACCAGTTTTTTTTTCAAATCTGAAAGTGGGTTTTTTCTAGCTTTATGGTTGAAGGCCTACTACAGGGACAGCATTGTAGTGCTTTTTATAACTTTTTATAGCTTTTATAACCTATTATACCTTTAAAGGGCCATTTATAACCCCCCAAAAAATACATTCTTATAGCGATAATTTTGCGAAAACGGGGTAAAAACTAGCGCTCTAGGGGGGGAAAAGCCCTGTCACTGACCCTCCTAAATCTGGGTTGAAGACGAGAAAGATTATGTTTTGAGCAACCCTGGTGCCAAGCCACTTACCTTGGTATTCCAGTACAGCAGATTGCGTGCAGGAATAAGATGTAGTGCCAAACTACCCACCTTGGTACTTCACTTTTTACATGTTTATACGAAACGTTTACTCAGTCTCATACCTGCAGACAGTGCGAAGCCTGAATACAGACCATAGTATTAATCAAAATCCAACCAGCCCACCCGCCTATGTACTCCATTACCACCACCACTGTACGTATTCCGCCACTACCATCACAACCACCACTGTATTCAAGCAAAGCAGATTGCATATCGGAATAAAAAGTGCAGACTACGCGCATGCAATTCAAGTATGTATAGGGGTCCGCAATATCATATGATATCATGTCATCATATGATGCCGGCGGTCTGAGTATGTAACTTTGGCCTGGGGCATCATATCATATGATATCATACTCGTCTTTGGTCAACATCATATGATTTGCCGTTCCCTAAGTATGTAACACGGCGCCGCCCACCCACCTTTGTATTCCAGCACTGCAGATTGCGTGTAAGACTGTGATGAACTCCAGTCCTCCACTTTGCCAGTCATCACGTCCAGGATTCCAGCGAGGGGCGTTATGATATTTTGACCATCAACATTTGAGAAGGGAAGCTCTAGTTTTAGTTCCTTGAATGCCAACAGTGCCCTACGAGGTCAATTTGGGAATTTTGGTCAGTTTGAGAATGGGAGGTTTGAGAAGGGCAGCTCTACTTTGACTTAGGTACTTGATATAGATGCCTATATAGATGCCTGTAGATGCCTATGATAGATGCCTATGTAGCATCCGTGTGCTTGTAGTTCACCATTCTGACATAATAATCTATTCGGTACTTGATAAAAGTTTGAGAAGATCTATAAGAAATGTTTGAGAAGGGAAGCTCTAGTTTCAGTTCCTTGAATGCCAACAGTGCCCTACAAGGCCAGTTGGAGAGTTTTGAGAAGGTCACATTTAGAGTTAGAGAAGAGAAGCTCTAGTGTGATAAGTTTGAGAAAGTCTGTTGGAACTGTTTGAGAAGGGAAGTTCTAGTTTCAGTTCCAAGAATGCCAACAGTGTCCTACAAGGTCAATTGGAGATGTTTTAAAAGGTCCCATTGATCATTAGAGAATGGAAGGTCTAGTTTGAGAATTTTGAGAAGGTCGGTTGGAACTGTTTGAGATGGGAGGTTCTAGTTAGAGAATTTTGAAAAGTCAGTTGCAACTGTTTAAGAAGGGAAGTTCTAGTTGCAGTTCCTTGAATACCAGCAGTGCCCGAGAAGGTCAGTTGGAGAAGTTTGATCAGTTGGAGATGGTCACATTGAGAGATTAGAGTAGGGAAGCTCTATTTTGAGAATTTTGAGAAATCGGTTGGAACTGTTTGAGAGTTCTAGTTTGAGAATTTTATTTTATGTCTAAGAAGGGATGTTCTAGTTTTAGTTCCTTGAATGCCAACAGTGCCCGAGAAGGTCAGTTGGAGAAGATTGATAGGTTTGAGAAGGTCACAATGAGAGGTAAGAGAAGGGAAGCTCTAGGTTAAGAAGTTTGAGGAGGTCAGTTGGAGAGGTTAGGGCAGGGAAGTTATAGTTTCAGTTCCTTGAATGCCAACAGTGCCCTACTAGGTAGAGTTAAAGAAGTTTGAGAAGTTTGAGACGTTTAAAAGTTAGAGAAGATGGAGAGGTTTGAGAAGCCTGGCAAGGTCAGTTAGAGAGGTTCTGGAAGTTTGAGAAGAGCAATTAGCGAGGTTTGGGAAGTTTGAGAAGCCAGGCGAGGTCAGTAAGAGAGGTTTGAGAAGCCTGGCAAGTTCAGTAAGAGAGGTTTGAGAAGCCTGGCAAGGTCAGTAAGAGAGGTTTTAGAGGCCTGGCAAGGTCGGTAAGAGAGGTTTGAGAAGCCTGGCAAGGTCAGTAAGAGAGGTTTGAGAAGCCTGGCAAGGTCAGTAAGAGAGGTTTGAGAAGCCTGGAAAGGTCAGTCAGAGAGGCTGGGAAAGGAAAGCTCCAGGTTGAGAAGACAAGTCTTAGAAATCTGAAAAGGGAAGCTGCAGTTTGAGAAGGTCTGTTCGAAAGTTGGAGGAGGGATTTTGGGGTCCTTCAAAACCTACAGGCTTGGGTCAACAATGGCCTACCTATGAAAGTGACTGCAATGGCATGCGAACTTATGATAACAAACAAATGATAACTAACTAATGATAACGAACCTGCTAGCCAGCAGCACATGCGAATTAGGCTGCCCTGGCATGCGGCCGGCTAGAACAGCCGCCTCAATTTCGGAGTCGGAAGGCGACTGCTCGTGAACCTGTACATTGAATCCTCGGCGAGCAAGGTAGATAGCTGTCAGGATGCCAGTGATACCAGCGCCCACGACTATGATATGCTGGGCGGAGTTGGGACTGCATGGGGGAGGGGGGGGGGAGGGGGAGGGGGGAATGTGTGTGTGTGTTTGTGTGTGTGTGGGTGTGTGTGGGTGTGTGTGTGTGTGTGGGGGGGGGGGGGGGGGGGGGGGGGGGGGGGGGGGGGGGCATGGTGTATGGTGCATGTTTGCATGGTGCATGTGTGCATGTTTGCAGGGTGCATGTTTGCATGGTGCATGTGTGCATGGTGCATGGTGAATTGTGCATGGAGCATGCAATCATAGTGAACCATGTTGCATGGATACACAGCGCATGTAAACACAGTGTATGATACCTTCTCTGCACCTTGTTGAGCTACCTAGAAGCTGGTGAGGAAAGCCGGGGGGCAAGCCCTACTCTAGTGAAACATGGCCTAAGGTGCATGTTTTGTTTCAGCCCATGCTCCATGATGCATGGTACATGGGAACAAGGTGAACCATGTTCCATGATGCATGCAGCATGCAACATACACCATGACCATGGTGTTGACCCATGATCAACTGCCCATGGTGCATAGGGAGAAGTTGGACCATGGCCTAGGTTGCATGGCGCATGGCTGCATGGTTCATGGTGCATGGGATCAAGGTGAACCATGGCCTAGGTTGCATGGCGCATGGTGCATGGGACGTGGTGAACCATGGCCTAGGTTGCATGGCGCATGGTGTATGGTGCATGGCTGCATGGTGCATGGGAACGAGGTGAACCATGGCCTAGGTTGCATGGCGCATGGTGCATGGTGCATGGTGCATGCCCGCATGGTGCATGGGAACAAGGTGAACCATGGCCTAGGTTGCATGGTGCATGGTGTATGGTGCATGGCTGCATGGTGCATGGGAACAAGGTGAACCATGGCCCAGGTTGCATGGCGCATGGTGTATGGTGCACTGGAACGAGGTGAACCATGGCCTAGGTTGCATGGCACATGGTGTATGGTGCATGTGAACGAGGTGGACCATGGCCTAGGTTCCATGGCACATGGTGTATGGTGCATGGCGCATGGTGTATGGTGCATGTGAACGAGGTGAAACATGGCCTAGGTTGCATGGCGCATGGTGTATGGTGCATGGCTGCATGGTGAATGGGAACAAGGTGAACCATGGCCTAGGTTGCATGGCGCATGGTGTATGGTGCATGGCTGCATGGTGCATGGGAACAAGGTGAACCATGGCCTAGGTTGCATGGCGCATGGTGTATGGTGCATGGCTGCATGGTGAATGGGAACAAGGTGAACCATGGCCTAGGTTGCATGGCGCATGGTGTATGGTGCATGGCTGCATGGTGCATGGGAACAAGGTGAACCATGGCCTAGGTTGCATGGCGCATGGTGTATGGTGCATGGGAACGAGGTGAACCATGGCCTAGGTTGCATGGCGCATGGTGTATGGTGCATGGCTGCATGGTGTATGGTGCATGGGAACAAGGTGAACCACGGCCAAGGTTGCTAGCGCATGGTGTATGGTGCATGGCTGTATGGTGCATGGGAACAAGGTGAACCATGGCCTAGGTTGCATGGCGCATGGAGTATGGTGCATGGTGCATGGGAACAAGGTGAACCATGGCCTAGGTTGCATGGCGCATGGTGTATGGTGCATGGGAACGAGGTGAACCATGGCCTAGGTTGCATGGCGCATGGTGTATGGTGCATGGCTGCATGGTGCATGGGGACGAGGTAAACCATGGCCTAGGTTGCATGGCGCATGGTGTATGGTGCATGGCTGCAAGGTGCAAGGGAGCAAGGTGAACCATGGCCTAAGTTGCATGGCGCATGAGGTATGGTGCATGGGAACGAGGTGAACCATGACCTAGGTTGCATGGCGCATAGTGTATGGTGCATGGGAACATAGTGAACCATGGCCTACGTTGCATGGCACATGGTATATGGTGTATGGCTGCATGGTGCATGGGAACAAGGTGAACCATGGCCTAGGTTGCATGGCGCATGGTGTATGGTGCATGGGAACGAGGTGAACCATGGCCTAGGTTGCATGGCACATGGTGTATGGTGCATGGCTGCATGGTGCATGGGAACAAGGTGAACCATGGCCTAGGTTGCATGGCGCATGGTGTATGGTGCATGTGAACGAGGTGGACCATGGCCTAGGTTCCATGGCACATGGTGTATGGTGCATGGCGCATGGTGTATGGTGCATGGGAACAAGGTGAACCATGGCCTAGGTTGCATGGCGCATGGAGAATGGTGCATGGCTGCATGGTGCATGGGAACAAGGTGAACCATGGCCTAGGTTGCATGGCGCATGGTGTATGGTGCATGGGAACAAGGTGAACCACGGCCAAGGTTGCTAGCGCATGGTGTATGGTGCATGGCTGTATGGTGCATGGGAACAAGGTGAACCATGGCCTAGGTTGCATGGCGCATGGTGTATGGTGCATGGTGCATGGGAACAAGGTGAACCATGGCCTAGGTTGCATGGCGCATGGTGTATGGTGCATGGGAACGAGGTGAACCATGGCCTAGGTTGCATGGCGCATGGTGTATGGTGCATGGCTGCATGGTGCATGGGGACGAGGTAAACCATGGCCTAGGTTGCATGGCGCATGGTGTATGGTGCATGGCTGCATGGTGCAAGGGAGCAAGGTGAACCATGGCCTAAGTTGCATGGCGCATGAGGTATGGTGCATGGGAACGAGGTGAACCATGACCTAGGTTGCATGGCGCATAGTGTATGGTGCATGGGAACATAGTGAACCATGGCCTACGTTGCTGCACCATGTATGTGTATGGCTGTGCATGGCTGCATGGGAACAAGGTGAACCATGGCCTAGGTTGCATGGCGCATGGTGTATGGTGCATGGCTGCATGGTGCATGGGAACAAGGTGAACCATGGCCTAGGTTGCATGGCGCATGGTGTATGGTGCATGTGAACGAGGTGGACCATGGCCTAGGTTCCATGGCACATGGTGTATGGTGCATGGCGCATGGTGTATGGTGCATGGGAACAAGGTGAACATGGCCTAGGGTTGCCATGGGCAGGGTGTATGGTGCATGGCTGAATGGTGCCATGGAACAAGGTGGACACATGGCCTAGCGTTGCATGGCGATGGTGTATGGTGCATGGGAAAAGGTGAACCCATGGCATAGGTTGCAGGCGATGGTGTATGGTGAATGGGAACGGGGTGAACCATGGCATAGGTGCATGGCGCATGGGTATGGTTGCATGGGGGAAACGAGTGAAACCAGGCCAGTGCATGGGCTGGTGATGGGCATATGGGAACGAGGTGAGGTGAACCCAGGGCCTCCGTGCTGTGCGCATGGTCATGGTGTATATGGGGCATGGGTACATGTGCCTGGGAAACAAGGTAAACCATGGCATAGGTTTGCATGCGCATTGGTGTATGGTGCATGTCTGCATGGTGCATGGGAAAAAGGGTGACCATGACTACGTTGCATGGAGCATGGTGATGGTGTATGGTGCATGGTCTACTTGGGCATGCGGAACAAGGTGCCTAGGTTTGCCTGGCGCATGTGATGTATATGTTGCATTGCTGCATGGTGCATGGAACAAGGTTGAACCATGGCCTAGGTTGCGTGGCGCATGGTGTATGGTGCATGGGAACGAGGTGAACCATGGCCTAGGTTGCATTGCGGCATAGTGTATGGTGCTAGGGTGCATGGTGCATGGGAATAAGGTGAACCAGGCCAAGGTTGCCATGTCGCTGGTGTTGTACGGTGCATGGGCTGCATGGTGCATGGGATCAAGGTGTAACCATGGCCTAGTTGCATGGCACATGTTGCATGGTGCATGGCTGCATGGTGCATGGGAACAAGGTGAACCATGGCCTAGGTTGCATGGCGCATGGTGCATTGGTTCATGGCCGCATGGTGCATGGGAACAGGTGAACCAGGCCTAGGTTGCATGGCGCATGGTGTATGGTGCATGGCTGCATGGTGCATGGGAACAAGGTGAACCATGGCCTAGGTTGCATGGCGCATGGTGAATGGTGCATGGCTGCATGGTGCATGGGAACAAGGTGAACCATGGCCTAGGTTGCATGGCGCATGGTGTATAGTTCATGGGTCCATGGTGCATGAGGACAAGGTGAACCATGGCCTAGGTTGCATGGCACATGGTGTATGGTGCATGGGAACGAGATGAACCATGGCCTAGGTTGCATGGCGCAAGGTGTATGGTGCATGGCTGCATGGTGCATGGGAACAAGGTGAAACATGGTCTAGGTTGCATGGTGTATGCCTGCATGGTGCATGGGAACAAGGTGAACCATGGCCTAGGTTGCATGGGGCATGGTGTATGGTGCATGGCTGCATGGTGCATGAGGACAAGGTGAACCATGGCCTAGATTGCATGGCGCATGGTGTATGGTGCATGGGAACGAGGTGAACCATGGCCTAGGTTGCATGGCACATGGTGTATGGTGCATGGCTGCATGGTGCATGGGAACAAGGTGAACCATGGCCTAGGTTGCATGGCGCATGGTGTATGGTGCATGGCTGCATGGTGCATGGGAACAAGGTGAACCATGGCCTAGGTTGCATGGTGCATGGCTGCATGGTGCATGGGAACAAGATGAACCATGGCCTAGGTTGCATGGCGCATGGTGTATGGTGCATGGGAACGAGGTGAACCATGGCCTAGGTTGCATGGCGCATGGTGTATGGTGCATGGCTGCATGGTGCAAGGAACAAGGTGAGCCATGGCCTAGGTTGCATGGCGCATGGGGTATAGTGCATGGCTGCATGGTGCATGGGAACAAGGTGAACCATGGCCTAGGTTGCATGGCGCATGGTGTAGGTGCATGTCTGATGGTTTGGCATGGGGACGAGGGTCATAAACCCATGGCCTAGGTTGCATGGCGGCCATGGTGTATGGTGCATGCTGCAGGTGCAAGGAGCAAGGTGAACCATGCCTAAGTTGCCATGGCGTGAGGGTATGGTTTTTTTTTGCATGGGAACGAGGTGAACCATTACCTATGTGCCATTGCGCATCGTGTATGGTGCCATGGCAATAGTCTAACCATGGCCTACGTTGCATGGACATGGTGTATTGTGTATGGCTGCATGGTGCATGGGAACAAGGTGGGGGAACCAACCCCCCCCCCCACCATGGCCTAGGTTGCATGGCGCATGGGTATGGTGATGGGCCTGGTGCAGGGAACAAGGTGAAACCTGGCCTAGGTTGCATGGCGCATGGTGTATGGTGCATGTGACGAGGGGCCCAGGCCTAGGGTCCATGCACATGGTGTGTATGCGTGCATGCGCATGGTGTATGGTGCATGGGAACAAGGTGAACCATGGCCTAGGTTGCATGGCGCATGGTGTATGGTGCATGGCTGCATGGTGCATGGGAACAAGGTGAACCATGGCCTAGGTTGCATGGCGCATGGTGTATGGTGCATGGGAACAAGGTGAACCATGGCCTAGGTTGCATGGCGCATGGTGTATGGTGCATGGGAACGAGGTGAACCATGGCCTAGGTTGCATGGCGCATGGTGTATGGTGCATGGGAACGAGGTGAACCATGGCCTAGGTTGCATGGCGCATGGTGTATGGTGCATGGGAACGAGGTGAACCATGGCCTACGTTGCATGTCGCATGGTGTATGGTGCATGGGTACATGGTGCATGGGAACAAGGTAAAACCATGCCTAGGTTGCAGGACGCATTGGTTTAGGTGCCCATGTCTGATGGTGCATGGGAACAAGGTGAACCATGACCTACGTTGCATGGCGCATGGTGCATGGTGTATGGTGCATGGCTACTTGGTGCATAGGAACAAGGTAAACCATGGCCTAGGTTGCATGGCGCATGGTGTATGGTGCATGGCTGCATGGTGCATGGGAACAAGGTGAACCATGGCCTAGGTTGCGTGGCGCATGGTGTATGGTGCATGGGAACGAGGTGAACCATGGCCTAGGTTGCATGGCGCATAGTGTATGGTGCTAGGGTGCATGGTGCATGGGAATAAGGTGAACCATGGCCAAGGTTGCATGGCGCATGGTGTACGCTGCATGGCTGCATGGTGCATGGGATCAAGGTGAACCATGGCCTAGGTTGCATGGCACATGTTGCATGGTGCATGGCTGCATGGTGCATGGGAACAAGGTGAACCATGGCCTAGGTTGCATGGCGCATGGTGCATGGTTCATGGCCGCATGGTGCATGGGAACAAGGTGAACCATGGCCTAGGTTGCATGGCGCATGGTGTATGGTGCATGGCTGCATGGTGCATGGGAACAAGGTGAACCATGGCCTATGTTGCATGGCGCATGGTGAATGGTTGCATGGCTGCAGGTGCATGGGAACAAGGTGAAACCATGGCCTAGGTTGCATGGCGCATGTGTCTAGTTCATGGGTCCATGGTGCATGAGGACAAGGGAACCATGGCCTAGGTTGCATGGCACATGGTGTATGGTGCATGGGAACGAGATGAACCATGGCCTAGGTTGCATGGCAGCAAGGTGTATGGTGGCATGGGCTGCATGGTGCATGGGAACACGGTGTGAAAAACATGGTTAGGTTGCATGGGTATGCCTGCATGGTGCATGGGAACAAGGTGAACATGGCCTAGGTTGCATTGGGGCATGGTTTGTATGGTGATGGCTGCATGGTGCATGAGGACAAGGTGAACCATGGCCTAGATTGCAGGCGGCATGGTGTATGGTGCATGGGAACGAGGTGAACCATGGCCTAGGTGCATGGCACAGGGTGTTAGGTGGCATGGCTGCATGGTGCATGGAACAAGGTGAAACCATGCCTAGGTTGCATGCGATTGGGAATGCGTGATGGCGCATGGTGATGGGACCAGGTGTTTAACCATGGCCTAGGTGGTTGCATTGGTGCATGGCTGCATGGTGCATGGACAAGAGGGAACCATGCCTAGTTGCATGCCGGCCATTGTTATTGTGCATGGGAACGAGGTGAAACATGGCCTAGTTGCTGGCGCATGGGTGTATGTATAGTGCATGGCTGCATGGTGCAAGGAAACAAGGTGAGCCATGGCTAGGTTGATGGCGCATGGGGTATAGTTGCATGGCGCATGGTCATGGGAATGAGGTGTAAACCATGGCTAGGTTGCCGGGCATGGGTATGGTGCATGGCTGCATGGTGCATGGGAACGAGGTGAACCATGGCCTAGGTTGATTGGGCATTGGTGTCGGTGCATGGCTGCATGGTGCCATGGGAAACAAGGTGAACATGGCCTAGGTTGCATGGCGCAATGGTGTATGGTGCATGGGAACAAGGTGAACCATGGCCTACGTTGCATGGCACATGGAGAATGGTGCATGGCTGCATGGTGCATGGGAACAAAGTGAACCATGGCCTAGGTTGCATGGCGCATGGTGTATGTTGCATGGCTGCATGGTGCATGGGAACAAGGTGAACCATGGCCTAGGTTGCATGGCGCATGGTGAATGGTGCATGGGAACGAGGTGAACCATGGCCTAGGTTGCATGGCGCATGGTGTAAGGTGCATGGTGCATTGTTCATTGGAACAAGCTGAACCATGGCCTAGGTTGCATGGCGCATGGTGTATGGTGCATGGCTGCATGGTGCATGGGAACAAGGTGAACCATGGCCCAGGTTGCATGGCGCATGGTGTATGGTGCATGGCTGCATGGTGCATGGGAACAAGGTGAACCATGGCCTAGGTTGCATGGCTCATGGTGTATGGTGCATGGCTGCATGGTGCATGGGAACGAGGTGAACCATGGCCTAGGTTGCATGGTGCATGGTGTATGGTGCATGGCTGCATGGTGCATGGGAACAAGGTGAACCATGGCCTAGGTTGCATGGCGCATTGTGTATAGTTCATGGCTGCATGGTGCATGAGGACAAGGTGAACAATGGCTAAGGGGGCACGATGGCCTAAGGTGTAATTTCTGGTTCAGCCCATGTCTCATGAGGCATGGTAGCGTTGACCCACGACAAAGTTTCTGCTTGAAGCGTGCTGATAACTTGACCTCCACACTCACAGTCGAATTCCGTCCTCATCATTGTCGTCGTCTTCGTCCTCCAGTCCTGAGGGCACGAAATCCGCGCTGTCCTGTACAAACGCTGCGGACGGTTTTGTAATGATTCCCACGCGCCCTATTTGCAATTTCAGCGGATTATGTAAGCTTAATGCGCGGCCGAAAGGTTTGTGGAGCAGAACATTGGCAGGGAGGGAGCGAGGAGCGATGGTGGGCTTGCAGCCCAGAAGGTTGGGCAAAGCCTGGCGGGACAGCATTCTACAAGGCAAAGGTGTCCGAACGCTAGATGCGTCGTTGTGGACGAGGTTAAGAGACAGAAATTCGGAATCGCGGAACTACTACTACTAAATAGAGGGAGGGCGATGCGTGCGATGGCGGCACCTGAAGTGCGATGAGGCTGGAATGGAAGGAGGTGTGAGGCAGGTGCATGAGCCCAGCACGACAGCTAGGTTCTAACCAGAGAGGTTCTAACACCAGAGTGGAGGTGGACGGTTGCCCGGTTGAGGCCCGTGTGGGTCTGCGAGTCCGAGGTCCTTGAGTTCCACTTGCCCTCTGCCTTCGTTCAAGGAACGCCTCCAAACTCCGAAGTGCTTACCTCCTTGTAGACCTGATTACCGCCCTCAACTAAGCAGAGACACCATGGTTACACCGCTCACACTGGAGGAGGAGGAGGAGGAGGAGGAGGAGCAATTTAACCTAAGGGTTCTTTGTCGCTGAACCTTGAAACTGTCTACCGCTGCCAGTACTGGCTGTGACACCTTGATGAATAAATGATACTTGAATGCAGCTTGAAAGTTGATATTCCTAACGAATATGTATACGGTAGCAATTCTCCCAGTCTAGTGCTAGTGTGGGGAGACCCACCAGTGTATTGGAAGTTTGGAACCAGAGGGATGGTAACAAGTTCAAGGAACTGAGTATGCCCAATACTTGTGTGTTAGTGTGTGTTTTGCAGTCTAGCCGGTAAAGGCGTAGCCATCTAGGCTAAATAGACTTACCCAACCTCGATATTGGGAAGGGCAGTACGGTATTCCAGACAAGCACTGGTGAACTAAAGCCCCTATAACTATAAACGTCGGGGACCCCGACTTCGATCTGCGTAGATGATTAAAATGCCTAATACATAAAACACAATTGCAAGAAGATACTCGGGCAGAGCATGAGATTTCCAGCTCTATCTACTTAAAGTTCTAAGTCTACCTAGTTCAAGTTGCTGTCAGCCCACGCCTACCTGTCTGCCTGCCCCGAAAACCCCTCATAACATGCTACCTCGCATCATACGAACTTGCTAACCTGCGGGACATGGTCATATCGGACAGGGGGACTTGGAATTGGAAGACGGTTTGCAGCCATGAGTCGGCTGAAAAACCATGTGACAATTCAAATTCAAATATGGCAGGATTTGCAGCATCTTCCTACGGAATTTCACCAGGGTTCGACTATGCATCCAGTTCCAATACTTCCTGAGTCGCATCGGATACTCCAAGAACTGCGTCTACCCATGACGCAGCGTTTTGAACAGCCTTGGATAACAAATATGAAATATGCCAGAAAAATCAGTGCATTACGGTATAGTTTTATTACAGTCTGAATCTACTACAGTCTAGTTTTAGCCTAAGGCCAGAAACAAATAACAAAAACTTGAGCCAACGCACAGTTTTGTGCGCAGGTGGGGGGAGCCACCAAAGCAAGCTTGGCTCAGTGAGAGTGCACAATCCCAAGGGCAAATAGATACAAAAAGCCAGTTACATAATCAACCCAACTTTAGAAGAGTGGATTTACTACACAGACATCTGATCAGTTTTCCGTGTGGTAAACCCACGCTCCTTAACCAATATATACTATCCGCAGCTCATCAGAAGTGCTTCTGGCCATGCAGGAACAGAAAACCCTCTACAGCTGCCTTGCTAACTGCAACCTGAGGGGCACTACAGCTATCTTGCTACTTGCAACCTTAGAAGCACTGCAGCTGTCTTGCTACCTGCGACCTAATGGGCACTCGTCCACACATGGTCTAGTATAGTTTCGCCACTTAACCGAAACGCAGACCCTTTTACTTGTGTGGAAGCCAGATAGATAAGAATGCAAATCAACAGGGGCCGTACCAGCAATACACAAACCTAAACCGACTGCAAGCCGGAGGATAAAAAATGCTCGTGTGGACGGATTTTGCTGTAGTTTAGGGATCAGGCCAGCGTTGACGCTGGAAACCTAAACGCTCCAGTTTAGAGGGTAAGCTAAACTGTAAGCTAAAATGGCTTGAGTGGTCAGCCTCTAAGCCTCAGATATGTTTTCCCGGCTATAAGCAGCAGCTTCAAGGCGGGTGCCTGTCCCATTCACTCAGGAGTCTGATGAAGTAGGGCATACACTAGCAACTTTTACTCCGCCCGTAGACAGTGAGCGGTGTCTGCAGGCGGAGTAAGACACGCTACTCAATGCATTAGAGTAGTGTCTTCTCCTCACGCCAAGTAGTAGTAGTGGTTATTGCAAGCTTAAGCACCATGTGATCAAATCCACTTGCTGAGGTATGCACCCCCTGTGTGGTGAGCATATTGCCTCCATGTCGGAGTCTTACTTTTAAACCGGCTTGAACCTGCAGGTGTAGTTTAAATAAAAGGAGGATCGTGAGTAGCTGCCTTAATTAATGAATGATTGTATGAAGAGACTATATTAAATAAGTCTCCCCGTTTTTATTAGAAGACAGAACTGGATGGCGTTGTTCCTGCCAAAGACAGGGGGAGCAGCCTGAAGGCTTGGGCCATGTAACCGTGTTAGTGAGTACTAAATTATCACTGTAGCACGAACTCAGGGCCCCCGTCGGTTGAACGATTGTTTGGGGTTCAGTTCATCAATGCTTTTTCTTTTTAAGCTCTCCCTAACAGTTTGGCAAGTTCCTCTAGTATATTTGGCCTACCCTTGGACTGTTACATACAGTGAGTGTATCCTGTGTACTAGCAGGGTATGATATATATTTATGTGTGTGTGTGTGGAGGGGGGGGGGGGGGGGGGGGGGGGGGGGGGGGGGGGGGGGGATGGGGGGGGGGGGGGGGGGGGATATATAAGTTGGGGATTGTCGAATACAACATGCAGGATGAAATAACTTGTTAGATACAAGACATACACATGGCAAGATATTGAACATGTGCAGATACGTCTTCGTAAGGACGTTCGAAATCAGCTATAGTATGGGTTGATACGTGCCGAGTGCAATGCTTTGAGGCTTAAAGGATAAATGAAATATATGATGCTTTGATCATTCTCCATGCAACTCAATCTGTTTTGACACATGTCAAGACCAATGCAGCGGCGTATGTCTAGTCTAATTGCCACCACATAAGGCTGGGGAACAGCAATATGGTATTGAATGATATCTTGTCATCATATGATGCAGGCAGTCTGACTAGACTGAAGTTACTATTTATATGCAATATCATAGGATGCAATTTGCATGATATCATATGATATCAAACTCGCCTTTGGTCAACATCATAATGATATGCACTAGACTAAAGTTACCATTTACATGCAACATCATATGATATCAAACTCACCTTTGGTCGACATCATATGATATGCAGGTCCCTACACAAAGCCACCTCCACCAAGCACCATTCTTAAATAATCAACCAGATGTGAGAAAACAATTATCCTCATACATCCAGACAAACAAATGCACACAGGCTGGGCAAACACATGGCACCCCACAGGGCATGCATATTGTCATAGGCAGAGCATACATGGACTTGCACAAATCAGCTCAGATAGAGGTAAACATACAACAACGGAAGTGACATATCAGCCCGTAGGAAGTAAAACATCGGAAAACTAAACCAGCCTCACTTTTCTTTCTCCACATCACTCAATGCCTTCCACATCTTGCTCATCGTCTTGATCATGTCTGCGAAGGAGCCCCCTGGTGTGGCTTGCTTGACCTGCTGATAGTTGGTGCTTACAAATTTGGTCCAAGCATTGACTACCTTGGCTGGTTCAGAGGCTTTGATCTCTGCCTTCTTCTTTGCAGCATCTTCTTTAAGCCTGTTGGCCTCAACTACGTACACCTGCTTGTCCTTCTCCTTCAACTCTTTGAACTTGTCAGCAGCCATTCTCATCACGTCCGGGGCTTGTTTTTCTGGGTTCCCAGCCTTGAATTCTGCGAAGTTGTGCTTCAAGTACAGGTTGTATGCTGACGGGGGGCGCTTGACCTTTGGCTTCTCCTTTGCTGAGAGGGCGCGCTTGACCTTTGGCTTCTCCGTTTCTGAGAGGGCGCGCTTATCCTTTGGCTTCTCAGTTTCTGTCGAGTAGGAAACTGCGCAGCTCTCGCTAAGCCTCCATCCAGACTTGGATGAAACGATCAGCTCCGATGTAGCTCCGGTATTCAAATTCTGACCGATGCGGGCCAAAGTGTTCCGCAGCATGATTGCCAAGAGTCAGCAATTCAGCTAACTATAGATGATGGGTTTCTCAGAAATCTGTCTACCAACAGCTCAACTATGTTTTCGGGTACAGCTGAGCTCACAGTTGTGAGGTGCGCAGTTGAGATGCTACCATGGATCTGAAAGTCGCGCGATTTAATCGACCGCAATTTAAGCGTACTGCAGGGCTGTACATACCAGAGCCCTGTAGCCTGGTCTCCGGGCTGGTCCCTGGGGGGACCCTGGGACCCTGGGCCTGCCCTGGGTCCCCCCTGGGGCAGCCCCCCCCCCCCCCCCCCCCCCCCCCCCCCTCCTCTATCTCGGCAGCCGTGGGTGTATCGAGTTATCGACATGATTTTTTATCGATTATTGCTTGCGCTTCTCTATCCATATCGACCATGAGGTACGAAATATTTTTTCTTGCCCCCCCCTTGCCTGGAACCTACTAGAACATTGTCGGGTCCGTAATAGTTGGCGCGGGTTGCAAGGCTGCAATGTCCGGACTGTACGACCAAATGGACTATCCTTCTCCTTCATTACGCCGCTGCCTCGAACGGGTTCGCATTTTTCGCACCGCCTAATTGTTTCGTAATTTAGGGTCTCGTGGGTGCGAAATGGGAATATCACGCTGACTAGAAGTCAAGGACTCTCCTATCTCTATGAGAGGAGAACGAGTCTGAGGTCAGCCGATGTACGACATTTTGTTTACAACTGTTTACAAAAAGGGTTTATCCTTAAGGGGTGGATCTCCGTACGCTAGCCCTAGAAGGAAAGGATGCAATATTTGCCGACCCACTGCCAATCACACCTGCTCCTCTGGCCCACCACTAAACAGTGTCAATCCTGGGAGTAACGAAGTTCAAGTTGACCAGGACAGGCACGGATATAACTGTGTTTATGTGTGTTGGGGAGCAAATCCTCTGGAATAATTATGAGCCACAACCTGCTACTTCCCAGCTACCAACGGTGGGATCTAGAGTTCGGTGTAGTAGCGTGTATACCACCCATAAATTGGTGCCTGCTGCCTACTTGCGTAGGAACTGCTCCACCTTTGATTATGTTACTGTCGAAGACGGCGAGCAGCCTTAAAGGCTGGAGCCATGCAACCAAGTTCAAGTTCAAGTTGACTCCCATACTGTGGTTGGCCCCCATAGGATACATAATTATAATCTCATATGATGCCGGCAGTCTGACTGGGCTAAAGTTACTATTAAATACACAATCATACCATTAATTCATTATTTGAATATATGATACAGTTTGTATGATATCACACTTGCCTTTTGTCAATATCATATAATATGCCGGTCCCTACTCATGAGTCACGATGCAGATTTGGTTGTCCCCAGATCAACCCTGGTGAGTGGTGACGCTGCGCCTTGTGCCATACACACATATTTTGTAGGGTTCATTGTGTCATATATGCATATTTTGGAGGGTTCGTTGCGTCGCAGACGCAGATTTTGAAACCAGAAGCGTCTCATGAAGTCATGACGTAGATTTTGGAGTCCCCCCTGAACAACCCTGGTGCACAACCTTGAACTTCCATGTTTATTCAGCCTGCCATTTTTCCTGATTATGTTTTTTTTTTTTTTATGATTTTTTAAATGATTTTTCCTCGTTATGTTTTCTTTTTTCTACGATTTTTTTTTGATTTGGTAGAGCATAACAGCTGATACTGCCGAGGACGGCGGGCAGCCAAATTGCTGGCTGGAGCCATGTAACCAAGTTCAAGTTACTCAGCTTACAGACCTATTAGCAGCCTGAAGGGTAATATACCATGTAACCAAACCAAAGCATGATTCAAACCTAAGCAAATTTCAAGTGTAAGTTCAAACCAAGCAAAGCAAAGCATGATTCACAAGCATTTATTCACAGCTTGTGCGTGCTGCAGCATTTACCAACTCACAATCAAATTCACACCCACTTCATTGCAGTGCATCCTTCTCAGTGTGGAGTTTTTTCACATCAGAAAGGACAAAAAATCATTCGTTATGGATGCTTGGAATCCTTTCTTAACAGTTGGGGGTGGAGAGTAGGAATGGAAGTGGGAGGCGGGACCCCAAATGTAGCAGAGTGCTAGTGTATGGGACAAGTTATATGCAGCGTCGCCTGCGACGCTAAAAAATGGCGGAGAGTGATCGCGACGGAGCGACAGGTGGCAACGGAAGCGAGTTAGTTACGAGACCGTTGGCTGACGTGTCAGGCTTCATCGCGGTCAGACGGATGGTCGGACAAATGGGTAACCCTGCCCTGGGGGCTCCCGCCCACTTGAAGAGGGGGCTCTGCCAAAAAGCTTCCCTTCCTGCGTAGAGTGGCATCCTCATTCCTATCCTTAAGCGCGCCGTCCAACCCACTTCCCGACGCCAACTTATCCTGCCCCCCCCCCCCCCCCCCCCCCCCCACACACACACACACACCTTCTCCGGTCGTTTACCCTTATAGCTAGGCCCTTGACTGATTCAAAACCTAACAAATCCTACCCCCCCCCCCCCCCCCCCCCCCCCCCCCCCACACACACACACACCTCTTCCGTCGTGTTCCCTTGAAGCTAGACTGTTGACTGATTCTTAGGTACTCATACTACAAGCACGTTACCCTGCCACACAAAATCCCTTGCCCACACACCCTGCAGTTTTTTGTCCTAAGGAAATGAAGCAGTGTCTTTACGCAGCACGGTGGTGCTCCTGGTAGTGTTGGGCCCCTTAAAGCAAACCCAAGAGGCTCACGTAGCAACCCCAAAACTCCAAGGTCCATAAAATAGCACCTTGAAGAAAACCCACTCTCCCTGACATTTACTTTCACCAGTCTTCCACTGTTTTTCTTTTCGGCTTCCAGCATCAGCTTCCAGGCGGCTCCCCGAGACTGCCACTGGGCCAAACCCAAAGATTCCAGTGCACTGGAAAGCTGATGATAGCAGCTTCCAGGTGCCTAGGTTGCTTGAAGTTTGGATGAAGAGAGAGCCCAGGGAGCTGCCAAGAAGCTTCTGCTCGAAGCTGAAAATAAAAGTATGCAGTCTTCCATAGCTTTGTTGGTGGTTGGCCCCAGTGCACTGTTTATTCTTAATGCGAAGCCTCAAAAATTGAGCGACTAGGTGCGACCCCAGTGCGCTGCTCCCCGAAGCCTGCGGAGCGCGGAGCCCGGGGGATTAAAGGGGGCATTTTTCACTAGTTTAGCCAGATCCCATGCGTCAACATGCAGCGACGGAATTGCAAGGCGTCGTCGAAAAAAGTGCCCCAATGCAAGCAAATGGGCTGGCCCCCTCCACCCCCCGCCTCTTGATAAGGCATACTATTTATTTACTTTATTCCATAGCTTTTCTTTCCCGCTACAAGCAGCAGCTTGCAGGCAGCTCCCCTGGCTTGCTTCCCAGGAAAACCTAAAATAAAGCTGCTGCTTGTAGCGGAAAAGAAAAGCTATGCAGTCTTCACTTCAGCGCGACAACAACAAAAAAGGAAACAGCTGCTGGACCATTGCATGGCCTCTCCCGTCTAAACGAGAAGACAAATTGCTTCCACCCTTTGGGGATGACGTCAACCACTCATGATAAGCAGTCATGATTAGCTCTAATGATTAAAACTTGTGATAATCACTGATGATTAGCACTCATGATTAGTTAGGGTCTGGGAGGTTAGGGCTAATCGCTGACCAAATTAGCCCTAATAGGGATAATAGCTCAATTAGCCCTATTAGGGCTAAAACTCAGCCAAAACAACCCAGAAAAAGCGGAGAAAAAGTGTCATATGTTCAGGAGAGAGTTGTTATGCATTCTTATGACTTTTTAGGCAATTGTGTCTGAGATTACCATCATGAATTCATAATGATACAACTCATAACTGGGTGGTCGACTAGTAGGGTTACATGGACACATTGTGCAGTCGCCCTGAATGATTCCCTAAAGGCAATAGGATAATATGCTGCAGTGCTAATTTCATTGGCGACACATATCAACTCTCATACAATTTATCTGGCATGTTGTGGCTGTGCAAATCTCATAAAAAGAGAACATCACTTGACAGCTCTAGCGATGAACAACTGAATTGCGCGGTGCTGGGCTTCGTGGGCCTAGTATGTATGGAGGCAAGGCTGCTTGTTTATGACATGTGCTGATGTAAGTTTGGGGGACACATGGGCAGCATGCCAACCAGGTCTGTAGGTGATCCGACTTCCACTGGGAAGGGTGTGAGATCACACCAACCAGAAAACAGAGCCTTCCTGTGGAATCGCCCCAGCGCCACTGCTCACGTAGATACAGCTTTGCGACTTTAATTAGGAAGCTAATTAATTAGGCGCGGTTCACTTGTTCAGGAGGGAACGCAGAAGCTTCCCGAATAGGTTTGAATGAAATTGTGCATTCCTGCGATCGTCCCTACAGAGCATGGAGGCTCCGTACCGGGCAGTAAGGAATGCAAAATATGCTGATGCACGAATTTGAAGAGGGAAGCATGAAGCGGAAAGTAAATTGCGAGTTTCAGCAACACATCACAAGGAAAACCTGTACTGCTCACCTCTAACTAGCGCTAATGATGGAAGCGCTCAGCTCCCCCCCCCCCCCCCCCCCCCAAAAAAAACCAAACCCTACTCATGATTAACACTTATGATTAGCATTACTGATAAGCAGTCATGATTAGCACTTATGAAAAGCAGTCATGATTAGCACCACTGATTAGCAATCATGATTAGCACTCATGAATACCACTTATGATAAGCAGTCATGATTAGCTCCACTGACAAGCAATCATCAGCACTCAAGATTACCACTCTTGTCAGGACCTACCGCCACCAAGATACGACTAAGTGCACACTCTTCAGAGTCTCAACACAAGCGGCTTAAGAGTCAGTAGAAAAAAAATTGGGAGCGCTACTGATAATCACTTCTGAGTACCAATCATGTCGCCTCCAAGATATGGCTAAGTGCACACTTTTGATAGTCTCAACAGGAGAGGAAAGGAGCATGGGAGGTTGGGGGGTATTTTTGATTAGTTTATCTGGACCCATGCGCCGCCATGCAGTAACATAATGGCGACGCGTCGCGCACAAAAAAGTCAGTACTACTGACAACCACTTCTGATTGCCACTCATGTCGCCTCCAAGTCACGGCAATTAGTGCACACACTTGATAGTCTCAACAGAAGTGGAAAGGAGCATGGGAGTTTCGGGGGGTATTTTTCATTAGTTTATCTGGACCCATGCGCCGCCATGCAGTGACGGAATGGCGACGCGTCGCGCACAAAAAAGTCAGTGTCGGGATTAGCTAGGCTATGGGAGCTCTTTAGGACATCTAGATCTAGATGTCCTAAAGAGCTCCCGTAGCAGATTAGCAGTCAGTACTAATGATTACCACTTCTGATTGCCACTCATGTCGCCTCCAACTTGTCAAGCTACACCATGCCGCCGTACTCAATTGCAATCTGTAACATATGACAATAGAGTATGGCCGAATGGTATAGCTTGACACAAGTTACGAATCAGTGCACACTCGTGAGAGTCTCAACACAATCGGCTTAGTGTCATGTAGGTATAACTGTATAATTAAATGTTCACTGTAGCATGAACTCAGGGCCCCCGCCATTAAAACGACTGTTTGGAGTCCAGTTCATCAGTGATTTTTCGTGTGAA
Source organism: Chlamydomonas sp. ICE-L (assembly GCA_013435795.1). NCBI lineage: Eukaryota > Viridiplantae > Chlorophyta > Chlorophyceae > Chlamydomonadales > Chlamydomonadaceae > Chlamydomonas > Chlamydomonas sp. ICE-L. Next base: position 813,931 of record JACBWV010000099.1, read on the forward strand.
GACCCTCCTGCCACGGTTGGGCAAGTCCCTGTAGCCTATTTGGCTTACCCCAGGACTGCAACAACAGACATACATACACAAAGGTAGAGAAGAAGCTACAACCAAAGGTAGTGAAGTGTCAGAGTGGTGAACTACAGAGACACAAGTGCTATATTGGCATCTTGATCAAGATGCCAATATAGCACTTGTGTCTCTGTAGTTCACCACTCTGACAATAATGCATGCCCCGGGAGAAATGAAGACACAAGAAGGATGAGGTCAAGCACTTATCCAGAGCTTTTTCCGCCCTCAATCACTGTTTTTCTTTTCGGCTACCAGCACCAGCTTCCAGGTAGCTCCCCGAGACTGCCACTGTGCCAAACCCATAGATTCCAGGAGCACTGGAAAGCTGACGATATCAGCTTTCAGGTGCCTTGGTTGCTTGAAGTTTGGATGAAGAGAGAGCCCAGGCAGCTGCCAAGAAGCTTCTGCTCGTAGCTGAAAATAAAAACTATGCCCTCAATGTAGCTGAGACCCCACTATACCGGCCATCAACCGGGCGAGGTGCTGATTACACCTCAGTGTTTGGCCATAGCATTTCTTTTTTACTACAAGCAGCAGCTTCTAGGCAGCTCCTTAAGCCAGCCACCGAGCTACACCCACATATTTCAGCAGTTCTAGATAGCAGATTGTGTCAACTTCAAGGTCCACTAGGTCGTGCTAGGCTTAGCTGAATAGCCAGTCAGGGTAGCTGCCTAGAAGCTGTTTGTTATAGCTGAAAAGAAAAGCTATGGGTTCGGCGTCGACCGAGCCTTCGGCCCACGCCACCTACGCATGAACCCGTGACATGGGCCGGACACCTCAGGTCAATAAGGGCGGTAATGTTGTTTCCAGCTTCTTGAAACAGCTTCCAGGAAGCTCCCTGAGCCAACCACAGGGCTAAGCACCAAGATTTCAGCAGTGCTGGTAAGCTGGTTATGCCTGCTGCCGAGTGCATTTGGCTGCTTTGGGTTTGGCTGAGTAGCCAGCCGAGGAGCCGAGGAGCTGACTAGAAGCTGCTGGTTATAGCTGAAAGGAAAAGCGCTGTCATATCGCGAAAAAGTCTCAACTGAGTGCACACTCCGGAGAGTCTCGACACCAGGGGATTTGCCATTGATCCATTTTTGACGCTACTCATGGCAGCTTCCCGCCAGCTTCATTAGTCAGCCACTGGGTCGAACCCAATGCTTGAAGTTGTATTGGAATGCTTGTCATATCAGCTTTCAGATGCACTAGCTAGCTTCAGGTTTGGCTCAAGGACAGGGAGCTGCCTAGAAGCTGCTACGCATAGCCATAAACAAAACAGTGGGCTTCCTGAAGGATCTAACGAGCAGGTTAACCACTAATCAACTGCCAAAACCTGGGCCTTCCCACTCCCCGACCTACCTGCGTCGCCCACCCCTGCTACTTTCCCAAACCGTGATTGCGCATACACACAGGAGGGGGACGAGGGGCTTGGGCTTTGCACGTGTCTGCGTGGGGGGGCTTGCCCCCAGGGGAAGCTGCCTAGAAGCTGGTTGTCACAGGTATAAATAAATGCTATACACTAATCCACTGTCAAAACTTGGGCCTTCCCGCTCCCAAACCCACCCGCGTCGCCCGCCCCTGCTACTTTCCCGAACCGCGACTGCTCATATACATGGGAAGGGGACAAGGGGCTCGGACTTTTCCTTACTGGGGGGGAAAGGGCCCTAGGGGGAACCGCGGGATCCTCAGCCACCGTACTGAGAACGGCGAAACGAGAGGGACCGAGATTATCCCGACTAAATGCTAGCAGATCTTCCTCTTCCTCCAGAACCTGGAGCGAGAAGGCGGAGACTCCGGAGTTTGAAAACTTAGAGTGTAAACCTGCTCTGTGGGAGTGGGAACTGCAAGGCTTGCAGCCCCCGGAGGAACCTACGCTGCTGCCTCGGGAAGGCGGCAAGCCCTGCTTCAGCCTCGATGCCACGTCCATCATGTCGGCTTCATTGTCCATGAGGTCCTGAGGGTGAAGTGAAGGAGGTGGGGGTTATGGGTGTGGGTGGTGTGTGGTAGTGGTGTGGTGTGTGGTGGCTGCTGCCTCGGGACGGCGGCAAGTTCTGCTTTAGCCTGGATGCCCCGTCCATCATGTCGGCCTCATTGTCCAACAGGTTCTGAGGGTGAAGTGGAGGAGGTGGGGTTTATGGGTGGTGTGGTGTGGGTGGTGGTGGAGTGGTGGTATGTGTGGTGTGGTGTGTGGTGGCTGCTGCCTTGGGAAGGGGTGGGGTGATGCCACATTCGTCATGTCGGCCTCATTGTCCAAGAGGTCCTGCGGGTGAAGTGGAGGAGGTGGGGTTTGTGGGTGTGAGTGGTGTGGGTGGTGTGGGTGGTGTGGAGAGTGGTGGGTGGTGTGCAGAGTGGTGGGTGCTGCCTCGGGATGGCCATGAGGTCCTGCGGGCGAAGTGGAGGAGGTCGGGGTTATGGGTGTGGGTGGAGTAAAGTGGTGGTGGTTGGTGTGGTGGGTGGTGAGCGGTAGGTGGTGTTGAGAGTGGTGGGTGCTGCCTCGGGATGGCCATGTGGTGCTGCTGGTGAAGTGGGGGAGCTGGAATGAGAGAAGTGGAATGGGAGCTGTGGAATGAGAGAGTGAAATGAGATTCATTTGTCAGGGACCGAGATTCATTTGTCATGGGCCAGGATTCATATGTCATGGACCAAGATTCATTTGTCATGGACCAAGATTCATTTGTCATGGACCAAGATTCATTTGTCATGGACCGAGATTCACTTGTCATGGACTAAGATTCATTTCTCATGGACCAAGATTCATTGTCATGGACTGAGATTCATTTGTTATGGATCAAGATTCATTTGTCATGGACCAAGATTCATGAAATGTGAGTCATGTGATTTGTGGCACAAATTTGAGTCATTTGTGGCACCTTAGGATATCTGATACCGTAACCGGCAGATCTACGTGGGGGTTGATCATGCTGTTAATGATCTGATGTTGGGGCTAATATAGGGTATGGCCCATTAGAGGGTGGGATAAGTGGGTGGGTGGGTGGGTGGGTGTGGTGGTGGTGGGTGGTGGTATGTGTGTGTGTGTGTGTGTGTGTGTGTGGGGGGGGGGGGGGGGGGGGGGGGGGGGGGGGGGGCAGTACAGGGGGGGCCAAAGGGGTGGGGGGGGGGGCTAGTATGGGACAAAGGGGTGGAGGTGCTATGTATGTGTGCTATGTGTGTGTGCGATGTGTGTGTGCTATGTGTGTGGGGAGTGGGGAAGGGGGTGGGGAGTGCAAGGTGAGCTGAACCTTACCTGATCAGCGAAGACTCGAGACTGTCTATTAGATCCAAACCTGCTTGCTGGGAGTGAGGCCGATAGATCCTGCACAGGAAGAGGGAAGGGGTACAGGTGAATAACAGATAATAGATAATATATAATAATGACAATAATAAATCACATAATAATAATAATAATAATAACAATAACGGTTATCATATTATTAATGAACAATAATAATAATAATAATAATATAATTGATAATAAATGATACATCATCATGCACAGGAAGGGGGAAGGGGCACAGGTTGACGATATTAGTTTTGCTGAGGGGCGTGGATCTTTTGTTGTGACTAGTCGAAAGTACTTCAATTATATTTAAATTCAAAGGGGGGTCTAAATACATTTTTTTGCCTGCAATTGTATCTAAATTCTCACTTGGATATATTTTACACCAATCACTTGTTAGTGACACAAATCGCACACATGTTTTCATAGCTTGTTAAAAAGGGATACATGTATTTAATCTTACATTTCTGGGATGGTGTAGTGGGATAAATAAATACACTTGGCCCTTCCGAAATGAACCCCATTTTGGCCCCAAATGGCCCTATATTGGCAGTTGTGTAGTGATTAGTATGGGTAGCAGGGAGGAAAATCTCTAATGACAACGTAATAATATAACATATTGTTTTTAACTCATTTCTGACTTCGGCTAGGATAGCAGATTTTTTTTCTTCATTTGCTTTCTTTTCTTCTATGTTTTGCTTCTTGATGATCAATCGAGAAACTTTGAAGAGACATATAATTAATTTAAATGTTGCTCTTGCGAGCCCTGAAGAATGAAACTCGAATAGAGAGTAGTGACAATTGCATGCTGATGGCAGCTTTCAAATGAAGCCAAGTAAGAAGACACATAAGAAGACACATAAATAGACATAAGGGGACACCTAAGAAGAGACACAAGAAGACACGTAAGAAGACACATAATAAGACACGTAAGAATAGACATAAGGGGACACCTAAGAAGTGACACAAGAAGACACGTAAGAATGACATAAGAAGACACAAACAAAACAGAGGAAGAAACAGAAGACAAGTGGCAGGTGTATGCTAAGGACCATGTACAAACGAAGACACAGAGGAGTAGAAGACACAAACAAGACAGAGGAAGGCACATAAGTACATTAGGAAAGTGGTCGGTGCACTGAGGAGCGAGTACTAATGGCGACACAGAAGAGTAGAAGACACAAACAAGACAGAGGAAGGCACATAAGTACATTAGGAAAGTGGCCAGTGCATGCTGCGGAGCAACAACACATAAGAAGAGACAAAAGATAAGGGGCAAGTGCACAATGATGACGCCTTACAAATGAAGACACACAAGAAGACACAAACAATACAGAGGAAGAGGCAGAAGACAAGTGGCAAGTGCATGATGAGGAGCGAATACTTATGACGACACAAAAGAGTAGAAGACACACACACACAAAAACAGCTGAAGACACATAACTACAGAAGACACAGAAGACGGGTGGCAAGTGTATGCTGCGGAGCACTTCTAAATGAATAAGAGGGGGGAGAAAGTCCTGAAGGATGACAGCAAAGTAGGCACTAGGAGCAAGGGCATGCAAAGAATACAGAAGACACAGAAAAAGAGACACAAGTGGCAAGGGCATGCTGGTCAGCACTTACACATGAATGAGGGAGGAGCAAGTCCTGAAGGATGACAGCAAAGTAGGGACTAGCGGCAAGGGCATGCAGAGAATACAGAAAACACAGAAGAAGTGGCAAGGGCATGCAGAGATTACAGAAGACACAGAAGAAGTGGCAAGGGCATGCAGAGATTACAGAAGACACAGAAGAAGTGGCAAGGGCATGCAGAGAATACAGAAGATACAGAAAAAGTGGCAAGGGCATGCAGAGATTACAGAAGACACAGAAAAAGTGGCAAGGGCATGCAGAGAATACAGAAGACACAGAAGAAGTGGCAAGGGCGTGCAGAGAATACAGAAGACACAGAAGAAGTGGCAAGGGCATGCAGAGAATACAAAAGACACAGAAGAAGTGGCAAGGGCATGCAGAGAATGCAGAAGACACAGAAAAAGTGGCAAGGGCATGCAGAGAATACAGAAGACACAGAAGAAGTGGCAAGGGCATGCAGAGATTACAGAAGACACAGAAAAAGTGGCAAGGGCATGCAGAGATTACAGAAGACACAGAAAAAGTGGCAAGGGCATGCAGAGATTACAGAAGACACAGAAAAAGTGGCAAGGGCATGCAGAGATTACAGAAGACACAGAAAAAGTGGCAAGGGCATGCAGAGATTACAGAAGACACAGAAAAAGTGGCAAGGGCATGCAGAGAATACAGAAGACACAGAAGAAGTGGCAAGGGCGTGCAGAGAATACAGAAGACACAGAAGAAGTTGCAAGGGCATGCAGAGAATACAGAAGACACAGAAGAAGTGGCAAGGGCATGCAGAGAATACAGAAGACACAGAAGAAGTGGCAAGGGCATGCAGAGATTACAGAAGACACAGAAAAAGTGGCAAGGGCATGCAGAGAATACAGAAGACACAGAAAAAGTGGCAAGGGCATGCAGAGAATACAGAAGACACAGAAGAAGTGGCAAGGGCATGCAGAGAATACAGAAGACACAGAAAAAGTGGCAAGGGCATGCAGAGAATACAGAAGACACAGAAGAAGTGGCAAGGGCATGCAGAGAATACAGAAGACACAGAAAAAGTGGCATGGGCATGCAGAGAATACAGAAGACACAGAAAAATTGGCAAGGGCATGCAGGGAATACAGAAGACACAGAAAAAGAGACACAAGTGGCAAGTGCATGCTGGGCAGCATTTACACATGAATGAGAGGGAGGAGCAAGTCTCGAAGGATGACAGAAAATAGGCACTAGTGGCAAGGGCAGGCTGCAGAGGACGGCTTACAATTGAATAAGAGGGAGAAGCAAGTGCTTAAGGATGACAGCAGATAAATACTAGTGGCAAGGGCATGCGAAGGATTGTTGGTTGGCCCCAGTGCAAGCAAACGGGCTGGCCCCCTCAACCTCACGCCTCGTATTAATGCATACTACTTATTTATGGCAAGGGCATGCGGAGGGCGACTTACAAATGAATCAGAGGGAGGCTCCTGGCCCAGGACTGAGCCAGCTTGTGAAGATGCTATGCTGTCATGGCTCTCCAGTTCCCCTGAGACCATCGCCCGTCGCATGGCGGCTGAAGCTGATGCTGACGCGGCTGCATCTATCTGCTTGGGCGTCAGGTAGTTCTTACTTTGTGGCTTGAAATGTGGGGGGAGGGCAGGTCGACTATGTGGTGCTCTGCCGTAGATGCCGGAGGCAGCTAGCGGGCCGGTGTACTTCGGCTTCACCACCTTCAGGTGACGTGTGGTCGGGGGTGGGCCTTGGTTGTGGAACGTGACAGGATGGCTTAAGGGCTGGAGTAGAGAGGGGAGGGCGGGTTTGGGTTGCCAGCTACCAAGTTCACCAGATTGTGAGGCCAATATGCTGGAGACCTTGGAATCTAAGGGCGGGAGCACCAGGGCCTGTTGCCACTGCTGCTTGGAGGTGGTGGGCTCTGAGTTCGGAAGCGAGCCGTAGGTTGCATCTGACGTGGCTGTGCTGGGCGGGTCACGGCTCATGTCCGCCTCACAGGGAGTGGGGGGCACAGTTATTGTGGCGCTGGTGCTAAACGAGGCATTCCTCACTGCCCCATTTGCTTCCCCGTCCAGATGGTGGGTACAGCCTATTGTGGGGAACTCAGAGTCTGGGTCAGTGGCCTCTCCGCCTCCCTCTAAGTGCTCCCCGCCCTCGTCTATTGTACCCACGGCTCCCCCGGCCTCAATTTCCATGTGCTCATCGTCGTCCTCCTCCTCCTCCTCGCCTTCTCCACCCAATTTCTCAGCCTTGTTGCACGCTTCTGAATGCCCAGGCTCTGACTTTGACCCCAAGGACACCTCTCCGCCTTCTTCAGCCTGCTGCCGTTCTTCTTTTGATAAGCGTGCATTTGGGCCAGATTCCTGCAGGATTTTTTTTAATGATATTTCAAGGTCCTGAGATATGTGGAGTAGAATAATGTTTCAAGACTCCCGCAAGTTCCTGAAATTTGTTTCTTATTGCTGCTCCCCTTCCCCTCCCTTCATCTTCTGCCTCACCCTCCTCCTCCAACCCAACCGAACCCAGCCTCACCCTCCTCCCGCCCAAAACTCTCCATGGGAGCATCTACGTCTACATAGATGAAGGTGTAGGATATAATATGGCAGAGCGGTGTGAAGGGACAACAAGAGACCTGAGCTGTGAATGAATGCATCGCGCCGCAGTGCTATATCCTGTTTCAAACTATGTAGGAAGCAAAGCAGGTGAGGCAGGACAGCTTGCTATCTAGGTACAAGTACTTGGACTCCCAAGTTGCATTTGCAATGTGCCTAACTGTCTAGCTTGCTACACCAGGAAGCGTGGGATATTAGCGGACTGCTGGTTACCTTGGTTCCACCTCCGGCCCGGTCATGAACGCTTCGGTCAGCTGCTACTTTCTGCGCTTTGCTTGCCGAACCAGTTGTGTCTTCAGGCTCAGCGACCTGCGAGGACGAAACATGTTCAGACGCTGCAGGTACGTGGAATGTAGGCAAGGCGAGGAGGCGAAGAGGCGCTCGGCTGAGAACTCACGCTTGTTGCAACCGGCAGGTTGCGAGAGCAGGAGCCCCCCATTAGATAATCCGTATAAGGAGTTCAAAAGCACCGGGAGACTCTAGCATTGGGAAGCCGTACTTCTTCCTGAGTACAGAGCACGTAAGCCCTTTGGCGAAAACAGAATGAAAGGGACGAAAGAAGAAAGACGGGGCGCGGCAGAGGAAAGCTAGATAGTGAGCCTATTGTTTCAATTTAAGTTTTGTGAGACCCAAGTCCGAAATAAATAAATTTGGTCGCGCGAGAAGTTGAACGAAAGTGCGCAATAGCGAAGTTCTCATCCTCGGAGGTGAGTGACGAACTTGGGAGAGAGGAAAAACAAGTCGTACTGCGGCAGTACAGGGCACCCACCTGCTGGCACTCATGAGTGCACTCACTGGTGTCGTTGGTCAGCGAAACATTACGAAGCATACAATCACGTGACATAGTCATCTAGCCATCCACATTATATTCGGCGGAGCCCCCCCTTCTGGGCGGGAGCTCCCAGCCTGGCAGGGTTACCCATTTATCCGTTTGTCTCTGGTTTGGTTTGTCCCGATTTGTCCGACAGAAAAATTGAAGCCTGACGTGTGAGCAAACTGTCTCATAACTAACTGGCTTCGGTCAGCTCTATCGTTGCCACCTTTCGTTCCGCACCGTTCGTTCCGTTGCCAACACACTCCGACACACTCCGCCAATTTTCCGCGTCGCTTGCGACGCTGCATACGACTTGTCGCCCATTGCCATTGGCCGCTTGGGCGCTGGCCGAGTATAGTCAGTTCGGTATCAGCCTCCCCCCCCCCCCCCCCCCCCCCCCCCCCCCCCCCCCCCCCCCCCCCCCCCCTCTCCCCATTTCCCAAGTCCCCACAACACCCTGTTAGCAGACCTGGTCTGCCGCACAGTATAAATCGACCATTTCTGTCCTGTTTGAAATGGTGTTCCGTGAGTTACCGAGTTTGGCTGCCAGGGAGCAGGGGTTTTGTTTTCCGCTATTTAAAGGGATCCCTAGTTTTGACCCCGTTTCAGCGAAATTATCACTTTAAAATAGTAAACAAAAAGTCCCCCCCCCCCCCCCCCCCCCTATAATCGGCCCTAAAAAACTACAAAAAGCTATCAAAGCCCTGATGAAAGGTTTAGAAAGCACTAAAAGCTGTCCCTGGAGAAGGCCTACAACCATAAAGCTAGGAAAAAACCACTTCCAGATTTAAACAAAAATCACTGGCAGGGAGATGCTGCAAAGCCCGTCAATTTCTCTCTCTGCAATACAGCACACAAGTAAGAAGTACATTGTTCGTCTTAAATATCCCTGGACCTGGACAAGTCTTTAAAACGTCATCCATCAAGCCACGTAGTAGACTATCTGGTTTCTGTGATAGTAAATTAGTACCGGTAATGTGAAGTTAGGGACAGAGTTCACATATATCCTCCCCCGGGATAAACTCCTCCCCCGGGGTAGATGGTATCCCTGCAGAATGGTACAGATTTGCTTCCCATGAGGCCAACTCCCGATTTGTACAAGCTATGACTAACCTGTTTAATCTCATCTGGAAGACTTCTTACCCTAGCCAATGGGCTGCAGCTGCCTTGGTACCCGTACCCAAATCCAAAGGCAGTGTGTATGACAAGGACAACTATCGAGGTCTTGCGGTGAGCAACTCCATAGGAAAGATCTTCTCCCTTTGCATGCTACGTAGACTAGATGATTGGTCAGAAGAATTCAACCTCAGAGCCGCTGGCCAATATGGATTTAGAAGTGGTAGGGGTACTGCAGACGCATCATTCATTCTTAACCATATTGTAGATAAATATAGAGAAAAGAAAAAACCACTCTTTGTGGCTTTTGTTGATTTCAAGAAGGCTTATGATTGGGTCAACAGAGACTTGCTATGGGATTGCTTAGCAAGGCTAGGAGTCAAGGACCCCTATCTCAGTATTCTGAAGTCCATGTATAATCATGTTGTTTTCCAAGTTCGCCTACATGGGGACATTGGATCCTCCTTTCCATCCCTTGTAGGAGTTAAACAAGGAGACCCCCTATCCCCACTCCTATTCGGTCTGTTCATTGATAGAATTGAATCGTTCCTCCAATCCAAGCTCCCAAATGTAGGGGCTGAGCTTAGGGGAAAGATTCTGCAACTGTTACTTTATGCTGATGACCTAGCTATAATGGCAGAATCCCCGGCAGATATGCAAGCGATGCTTGACTGCCTGAGAGATTTCTGCGAGGCTACTAAGATGGCTGTGAATATAAAGAAAACTGAGATTGTCGTTTTCAACAAACAATTCTGTGATGAGGCCCGCATGGATCCTGATTACAAATTTGTCTATGATGGAGCACAACTTTCTACAAAGTTATCTTTTATCTACTTGGGATCCCTCTTTGTGGATGGTGACTCAAGCAATCGTGCAAAAGCTGCTTTTTCTAGGATGCTCACTAAGGCCCAAAAGGCACACCACATGCTTCGTAGGCGATGCCATACTATGGAGATATACAATATTGATATTCTCACCCACCTGTTTGATTCTCTTGTACAACCTATCCTGAATTTTGGCTGTGAGGTGTGGGCTCCTTCTATTCTGAACAACACACTTATCTCAAATGACCATGCTTGTGAGAAATGGCATAGAGGTATACTTAAACAAATGTTGGGTGTTTGCCAATCTACTACATCTAATATTATCATGGAAGAGCTGGGTAGAACCCCGTTGTGTTTTGCTTGGCTTAAACAAGCTTTGCGCTTCTGGAACAAGACCATACATAAAGAACCTGAGGATCTCATTAGAATGGCTCTTGAGGAATCTTTTGACTCCAACACTGGCTGGGTTCATGACTTGCGTTGTGCTCTCCACAAGCTAGGATCCAGTGAAAACATCAACATTTTGGAGGCTGTCGATGTCGAAGGTATTATGTCTGAAGTTTTTGAGTCATGGAGGTTTAAGTACCCAAGTGACACCAATGCAGTTAGAGACATCCCTGATGAGAGAAGGGTTGGTTTTAAACGCCTCCGATACCAAAAATGGTTCGCAGCCAACAGCAATGATGAGAATGGCTTGATTCCTTTTACATCCGCCTTACATAAGCAGGATCAGATTCGTTCTATAGCACAGTTTAGAATGGGTTCCCATTGGCTGAACACAGAAAGAATGAGGGTGGTGGATAGAGCACACATCCCTCGCTCAATGAGACACTGTCAAATGTGTGGGTTCCAAAAAACTGAGGATGAAATGCATATGTTTGAGTGCCCTTTTTATAATGATATTCGCCTCCGCTACCAGAATCTGTTTACAGATATTTATAGGCATGTCCATGAGGATACCGACTTAACCGTATGGAATGTGGAATTCTGCGATTCCACATTCAGAACCTTTATGAATGGAAATGGCATTAAGTCTTTTTGGAGCAACCTAGCCGACTATCTTTCTACTTGTAGAAGAGCAAGACAGGAAGCCCTGGACTGCTTAGTGGCACCGTAATTTATTATCCCTTTTTTTTCTTCTTGAGACTTCTCATTTGTTAGCTTCTTACCTCCGCCACTGTAAGTGGTTGAGATCTGGGTCCTGCTCTAAGGGGTTTAATACCTACGCCACCAAAACGGTGGTTGGGAGTTTGGTTTGTTTGTCCTCGACACACCCCTGATGTAATGGGGTTTTTTGCTTTGTGGGTGTTTTTTCTTTTTGTTTAAAGCACAGAGTCTCATACACCCTCGCGGTGTCAAGTAGACTTTAACATGTAATGTAATGTAATGTAATATATATCCCATGGTGGGGAATGGAATTGAAAGGCGGTGAGCGCTGCCGAAAGTGAGGAGCCCCGAGTTGGGTGGAGAGCCATGTAACAAACTAACAATCAAATATAATGTATTATTTCTGCTGGGAGAGGGAGTTTCCAGCTCTTGGCTACTCAAGTACTGAATATGTCAGCTCTGCTCATGGTGACCAGGGTCCTTCAGGAGGACCCCCAGCTCTGCTACCTGCGACGCAACTGACGATTCCTTCTGGTCAACTGGCCCGCCCCACATTGCATCCTGCGACCCAATGGACTCTTCGACGTTACATCTGCGACGCAGGGCGCAGCGTCCTGATGGTGACCCATTTTCGTTCCAAGTTTCCAACTGCGGACCAAATCCAATCAAATGACTTACTCATACAATTGAATCTGGACAAGTGGAATGGAACACACACATGTTAACGATGTTAAGTTCCTGCGAATTTCCCACTGATCTAATAGCAGCTCAAACAAACCACTGGTCAAGGATATACGCCACCTTTCTGCACAAGGATTATTAAACAGCAATCGCACACTTGAATTGTCACTGTAGCACGAATTCAGCCCCCCCAGTAGCACAAACTCAGGTCCGTCAGATAATGTAAACACGATGCCGGAACTGCGCTGTTGAAGATGGTATAATCATTAACATAGGCAGGCCAATGTGGACCCAAGACGAGCGGTACCCCTCACTACACCTTCCGAGTGAGTCTTCCATCAAAAATCTGTCATTAAGAGGCAAAGGGTATGAGCTGGAGAGCCATTGAGCAAACCATACCTTACATATGGTGTTGTGGATTCCATACTACACATTCACACCTGCCTGCAAACAATCACACAATTTGTAACTGGCTCTACAAGACTAGTTGCTTGAAACGACCAACAAGGCAGCTGCTCATAAGCTGTAGTATCCAGCAGTATAAAGAAGCGACGAGCTGCATGTAGCGCCCCTCAATCCTCAATGCGATAAATTGTTTTTTTGTGTACATGATATTCCCAAGCCCTCCATGAATGAAGCTGCTTGAACTGTTGGAGCCCACAAGGGCACCAGGATAATGCAACAACCATCATCATCAATCAAGCTAGGAGGGTAGTGCCCCTAAATGCTCACGACCACATGAGTCTCACATGCTCCACCACCTTGGTTCGGCAAATGGGGCATTCACGCTTCTTGGCCAGCACCTCCTCACAGCAGGGGGAGCACATGCTGACATGGCGACAAGGCTGCAAGCACACATCCCGCTCCCTCTCCATACACACAATGCACAGGCGACTATCATCATCACCCACATCTGCTCCCGTTGGCGCCCTGCCACCCCCTCTCTGGGGAGGGTCCCTATGGGGGGGGGGCAACACAGCTGAGGGGATAGGTGGTGGTGGATGAGCAGCCCCCATGGCAGCCTGCCTAGACTGACCAATTAGAGCGGGGTTCATTCCCGGCCCACTGGTGAGACCTAGCGCCCCAGGCTGGGTAGCGTGTGCAGGGCGTGCAGCAGGGTTGAAAGCGGGAGGTCTCACTGGGTTGGTGAGGGGGGTTGTTTTAGAGGGGGGTGCAGGCTTGGTAGGGGCTGCAATGGCGTGGGGAGGCCTTTGCCTCAAAGGTTGGTAGGCTCCAATAGGGGCTGCTTGCAGTGTAGGTCTAGGGAGATGGGTAGGCATGGAGGTTGCTGGTCCTGAGGCAGAAGCTAGGGCCTGCCCCTGTGGGGCCTGAGGTGCGTAAGGTTGCAGTTCCCGAGGCTGAATGACCTGGGGTAGTACAATGCCAGGCTGTACAGCTTGAGGTTGAGCGTCAAGAGGCTGTACAATTTGAGGTAAGTGCTGATGATGTCCAGGCTTGGGTATAGCTGCATGTGACTGTATGATATTCAGAATGTGGTGATACTGTTGATCACTTGCAGTGGGGTTCAGTGCTCTAGCAGACGGGTCTTCGGAAGCTGAGGCTGAAGTGGATGCAGTGTTGAGATCAGAAGTAGAAGCTGGAGTTGAAGCAACAACAGATGAAGTGGTAGTGGGGGTATAAATGGAAGTAGTAGGTAGTGCATCGGAAGCTGAGGCTGCACCAGCAGTAGGAGTGGCAATAGCAGCAGGGGTGGTCATATAGGTAGAAGAAGCTGGGGCTGAAGTGGATGCAGTGGTAGCAGCGCCGATTCCACGTGGCTCCCGGCTGGGAGCAGAGTTGGCAGCTGATCCCACAGATCCAAGCGGGGCAGTCAGGGCTGCTGCCTGCTGGTTGGCAGCAGTAGCGGTAGCACAGCCACTTCCACGTGGCTCCCTGTCACCGCCAGAGGGAGAGAGAGCATGATCCTCATCCCCTCCCAAACACGCTGTGCCAGTGCCACTTGGCTCCCCAGCAGCACCGCCACCTTCAGCACTGACCCCTGTAGGTTGCTGTTGCTCTTGTGTCAGGTGCCCATCTGCATCCTGGTCCTCCACCGCCGATACCTGATCCTGGGATGGTTGCTCTCCGTTGTTTGTCTGTCCTTTCTGGTCCTTCCCCTTCTTCTTCTCCTTCTGCCTCTGCTTCTTCCCCTTCTTGGATTTGGCCTTGGCCTCCTTCAAAGCTTTCTCTCTCTCCTCCTCCTCGATCATCGCCTGGAACATTCACATTTGTGGACAGGTCTTAGCATATATAAGTGGTTACGTTGCAATCCCTTCTGCCAGTGCTTATGTGTTGCCTGCCTGTGACAATTGATGCACATAAGGTGTATTTATGTGTATTTATGAATGTTTATGTGTATTATGTGTACCGATGTGTGCATGCAGTGGGAATACCTCAGGCACATACCTGCTTTGTTCATTCTCCTCCTCCTTGCTCTACCTTATCCTGCTTGCAAACTGCCAACTAAATGTATGGTTGAAACCAGAACTGGAAAAATGCATACCCATGATGATATCATCCAGTACCTGTCCTACATCAATTGCATCCCTTGTAACCATCCTTATCTGACCAGGCTGATATTATCCCTTCCGCATGATATACCATAAATTAACGATACGGATATTTAATAATTCATTTCATTATTATTCACATTCCATTATTATTAACATTATTATTTCAATCATTATTACATAATTATACATTATCATACATTACACTAATATTATCGGGGGGTGTTCAAAAAGTATGTGGGGAGGCGCACGCTGTTAATCGTCTCCGAATTGGTCGTAGGCCCCGAAACCGTCGAAAAAAGTGCCTGGGGGCTGAGATATGGGGGGGGTCCCAAAGGAGGGGGGGGGGGGGGGGGGGGGGAGAGTCGAGGCCGATCTCACAAACATTATTCACAACTTCTTCGTCTGTGGCCTGAATCAAACGTGCCTCACACCATCGGAAATGCCTTGACGAAAGCGTTACAAATCTGCAGCGGTTGGTCGATTACACCAAGGGTGTAATTGGTGGAGGTACTGGAAGGTACATCCACCTGGACGCCACCCAGGCCAACTGCTGCTGTCGCAACAGAGCCGACAGTACCAGTCGGAAGCTCAAGCAGCAGGAATCCGCGCTTGTTTACAGCAACGGATGAAAAGAAAGTTCAAGGTCAGGGCAAGGGCTGAGGCCGAGGCTAGAGCAGCCTTGGCCAAATCGCCCACAACTCCAGCCGATGCGCCTTCCGCACCAGAGCCCTCAATGACAACGTGCAACATCTGCAAAGCCGTGGTTCAGTTCCCTCCCAGCAACAAGGCCGAGTCAGCCTCGTTGTTTTGGAGCAGAGTGCTGAAGTAAAGAGCTTTGGATTGTCTACAAGACATGCAGCGAACCTAGCCTAGCCTAGCCACAAGCGCAAATGTAGTTGAACTGTGGCTGAATCAAGCTAGACAAATAGTATACTTTATGCGGGGGTCGGGTGGATGGAGGGGTGTTTCACTGCCTGAGGCCCCTTTGGCCCCACACCGGTGTATCTCAGGAGACTCCTGTAGCGTGCATGTACCTGATGTTATTTATGAACTGCACTTTTAACACCGCTTCGAACTAAATGGAACTCCAGATGAAACTCACTAGTTGCAGCCTACCTCTTATTACTTGAGATATTTCGTGTGTGTGTGTGGGTGGGGTGGGGGTGGTGGTGGTGGTGGTGGTGGGGCAGGGGTTGCTTATACGTAAGCCAAACCACGTCTCTAGATCACAACCTGATAGAGCTCGAGGTGAGGGTCAGTATACACCTAAATTTCATGACCTAATTATGATTGGTGAGGAAGATATTGACCTTTTAAGCCAATGGGGGGGGGGGGGGGGGGGGGGGGGTAAGGGCAAAACAAAACTTCATAGCGTGGGTGTCTAAAAAATACTTCTTGAACACCCCCCAAATATTATTATCATTATTTTTTCAATCATTCATTCATTTCCGCATTCATTCCATTATTATTTATTGTTGATCATTGATTGCATTGTCATAGACAGTCTACAGTCAATGTTTGCGTGTCGCAAACTGAGCAACTTGGTGCGACCCCAATGCGACGCGCTGCCCCCCAAACCCCGTGGAGAGCGAAGCGCGGAGCCCAGGGGGTTCAGGGGGCTATTTCTAAACAGTTAAGCCAGACCCCTGCGTCGCCTTGCAGCGCCCGAATGGCAAGGCGTCGTCGGAAACACAAAAGGGACCATAGATAGGCCAAAGCTGACCCAAGGCAAGCCCGCTCCACAACCTGCGGGGAGTCTTCCAACAATCCCCAAATAGAAAATCACATGGTACAAGCTATCCAAGCAATGAGGCAAAGAAGCAAGAACGCAAGAAAGTGAAGGTCAAGACCTTTCCTAGTCGTCTGATACCCATGGTGACCTGGCTGACGCACAAGACAACAGTTTTATCATCACTGCACCATGGGTCATTTGAATAGGCAGAATTTTAACAAACATTTAAATTACCAAACAACAGGGAGACAGGAAAAGATAACAATAACACACAGGATGCAAATGCATAGCCCTATGCAATATGTAACCCAATAGGTGCTCAAATGAAACTAGACTGGTAACGGTCCTACCCACTGCAGGGTACCGGCTCACTACGTAACATACACTTAGGTATCAAGTTGCAAGCTAGACCAGGCAGTGCAACAAGCAGGTAGGTAGGTAGGTAGGTAGATAACATATATATATATATATATATATATATATATATATATATATATATATATATATATATATATATATATATATATATATATATAAATACATGATACCTTACCTGTGCAACATCATTTGGAGCCTGCCCCGCTTTCTCCTCCTCAGCCTCCCATGCTCTACATAACTCCCAATCTGACATTACACCCTGTCATTCCATGGTGTGCAGTTTTTACCGACTCTCAATGAACACTCAACCTCGGTACAACACCCGTACTACCAAAGAGGGCGGAGGCGGTGCCAATTATACCTAAGGGTTTGATATCAACCCAGGCCTTCATCCCACACCAATCGACCTAGGCCTTCGTCCCACGTCACCTAACGTTTTCCAACACTAACCAGCCTCCCGCCTCACAAAAATCAACATTCATCATACAGCCTACATGGGCAGTCAAGTATTTGTGAAACAACCTATATTATTGCTGTTTAATGGAGGGGAGCGTTTTTGGCCATTTGACATTTTGATGATATTTCTCTTCTTTTAACCAACTTTTTACAGACAGAGAAAGCTAAAGAAATAGAAGACCTATAGTATTGCTGTTAATTTGTACAGCATGCCTCATGACCACCCTAATCGGACCAAGGTGATATTATCCCTTACCTGTGCAACATCATTTGCAGCCTGCCTCGCTTTCTCCTTCTCAGCTTCACCAATTGACCTAGGTCTTCTTCCCACGCCACCGGCGCATGAACTGACTGAAACGAAACCGCAACATGGGCTGGTCACCTCTGGTTACTGCCCCTCTATCTAGGCCGGACCTTAGGAAGACAGGCTTACTGACGGAGGAGGAGGAGGGCGGCCAATTGGATTAGAGGGCTTCACGACCATAAGGTCCACGAGCCCACGCCACTACTACCTGACTTGCGTCCAAATCGTCAAATGGACCACGCCAACCTTCAATTATGTTGCTCACGTCACCGCTCCCTGACCTGCACCCCACTTGACAATGGAACGCGCCAACCGACAATTATGTTGCTCGCTAATCGTTATCCCAAAGTACCTTTCCAGCAGTACCCCTTGTCAAGCCTCATCCCACGCCACCTAACGTTTACCAGAACTAACCGGACTCACAAAAATCAACATTCACCCTACAGCCTACATGGGCGGTCAAGCATTTGTGCAACAACCTCTAACATTGCTGTTTAATGGAGTGGGGCCTTTTTGCCGATTTGATATTTTGACGATAGTTCTCTTCTTTTAAATATTTTTGTACAGGCAGAGAAAGATAGAGAAACAAGGAAAGAGGACCCAAGTATTGCTGTTTGTTTGTGCAGCATGCCTCATGACCACCCTAATCTGACCAAATTGACATAACCCTTACCCCTGCCTTACCTGTGCGACATCATTTGCAGCCTGCCTCGCTTTCTCCTTCTCAGCTTTCCAGGATCTAGATAACTCGAAATCAGCCATGGTGTGAAGCTGTTGTGCAAAACGCTTCAACCTTGGCTCTGTGCTGACCTCAGACACCAATGCGTCCAAGAAGGGAATGGCATCTGCCTCAGCAAGCTTGTTCTTGTTCTCAGGATTCTTGTCAGCTAGACAGAAAAGAGTCACAGCGGCTTGCATCTGCAAGCTTGCAGCAGTGCCAGCAGATAACAAGGCCACTAGGGGGGGAATGGCACCTGCAGCAGCAAGCTCCCGTTGATGGTCTGGATTCCCAGCAGCTAGTTGTGAAAAAACTCTGCACACCGCCTCCTGCACACCTGCTGAAGTGCCAGCAGATAGCAATGCCACCATGAGGGGAATAGCACCTGCAGCTACAGTCTCCCGCTGGATGTCAGGATTCTGGTGATTCAGGCATCCAATAACCATTGCTGCCTCGAACTGCATACATGCCGGAGTGCTGGTGGATAACAATTCCACCAAAAGGGGAAGGGCACCTGCAGCTACTGTCTCCCGCTGGATGTTCGGATTCAGGCGATTCAGTTGTTGAATAGCCACTGCCGCCTGCCTCAGCACACTATCCGGAGTGCTGGTGGATAACAATGCCAACAAGGCGGGAATGGCACCTGCAGCAGAAAGCTTCTGTTGATGGTCTGGATTCCCATAAGCTAGCGCTGCCAAAGCCATGCATACGTTATCCTGCACACCTGCTGTAGTGCCAGCAGATAGCAATGCCAGCATGAGGGGAATAGCACCTGCAGCTACAGTCTCCCGCTGGTTGTCAGGATTATGGTCAATCAGGCTTCCAATAGCGTTTGCTGCCTGTAACTGCACATAAGCCAGGGTGCTGGTGGATAACAATGCCACCAAGGGAAGAATTGCACCTGCAGCAGAAATCTCCCGTTGATGGTCTGGATTCCCATTAGCTAGTCCTGCCAAAGCCTTGCATCCGATCAACTGCACATCTACTTCAGTGCCAGCAGATTGCAATGCCACCATGTGGGGAAGGGCACCTGCAGCCACAGTCTCCCGCTGGTTTTCAGGATTCTTGTGATTCAGGCTTTCAATAGCCAATGCTACACGAAACAGCACACTTGCCGGAGTGCTGGTGGATAACAATTCCACCAAGAGGGGAAGGGCACCTGCAGCTACAGTCTTACGCTGGTTGTCAGGATTCTCTTGATTCAGGCTATGAATAGCCATTGCTGCCTTTTCCTGTACACTTGCAGGAGTGCTGGTGGATAACAATTCCACCAAAGGGGGAATGGCACCTGCAGCAGCAAGCTTCCATTGATGGTCTGGATTCCCATCAGCTAGTACTTTCAAAGCCCTGCATGCAGCCTCCTGCACACTAGCTGCAGTGCCAGCAGATAGTAATGCCACCATGAGGGGAATCGCACCTGCAGTAACCGCTGCAATGCACTCCTCATAACTCAGTCTCCCAAGGGACTCGACTGCATCCAACTGCTCATCCACACTTGAAGTGGGTCCAAGCTTGTCAACATAACCCTGGATGGCTGACATGCTCCCACGTCCCAAGTTGTGACTCATAC
This sequence comes from Chlamydomonas sp. ICE-L, assembly GCA_013435795.1. Lineage (NCBI taxonomy): Eukaryota > Viridiplantae > Chlorophyta > Chlorophyceae > Chlamydomonadales > Chlamydomonadaceae > Chlamydomonas > Chlamydomonas sp. ICE-L. The sequence goes on from JACBWV010000099.1 coordinate 833,686, forward strand.
GCGTATAGAATAATACGAAGCCCTTGCTATCGTTCTTAATTTCCTTTTTCTGGATGGCTGGTGTGCTAGCAACTGGCAACTGGCCAGAGATGGCTCATGCTGTGTGACTCTGGATATTTTGCTACTTCTAAATATTCTGGTTATTCTGGCTATTCTGCAAGCTCTGGATGGGCGCTGGCTACAGGGCAAGCTTAGCCTTGGCAAACCTAGTTAAGTGACCTGCATGCAGGAGGAGAGGCAGGCATATAGTGAACTTCAGGCCTCAAACGAGGGGGGGCAAGTGAGGCAGGAGGATATTGAGCCAGTGTGATAGGCAGGTGATTGGTGATTTGGTGGGGGTTCAGGAGGACAAGCCAGGAGCACAGTCAGGCAGAGTGGAAGGTAGGTAAGGCTGGAGGACAGTCAGGCAGAGTGAAAAGTGGGTGACGGTGGATGATATCGAAGCGGATGTGAAAGGAAGGCGTTTGGTGGAGTTTCTGGTAGGCTAGTCTGGAGGACATTCAGGTTGAGTGGAAGGTGGTGAGGATAAAGAATATCCAGACATTCAGGCAGCATGGAAGGTAGTGAGTAATATTCAGGCAGCGCGAGGGGCAATGGAGGCAAGAGTACTTTAGGTAGGTGATCGTTGGGGTTCCAGGTAGGCTAGCCTGGAGGATATTCAGGTAGTATGGGAGGAATCACTGATTGTTTGTTTGTTACATTTCAAGGGGTAGCCAACTAGGCTGTAGGGACTTGCCCATTCCCAAATACTTCTAGACTATCCGGAGGGGCAATCAACAAGCACCATACGATCTGGTACCTTTAAAATCGTACGGATATGCCGGAGAACACGAGATCCAGTATTGCAAGATCATTTAAGTTGAGTCGAGTTTGAACTTGCTCACCCTTGGTTCCTAACGTCATGCGGGTGACCTAGCAACAGGCCAGTGCCATAGTCCGAGCATGCCGTCCCGCAGCCTAAGGAGGACAGCCACTTGATACGAGCAGGCTGGGAGTAGATATGCAATCGAGGAGCTTGACGAGGACGAGCGTGACTGGTGGTAGATGGACAGACAGCTGCAGTACGTATATGTGGCCGCGCATGTTGGTGTCACGGGCATGGGGGCTTTCTAGCTTTGAGTACGGTACAACTCGTATTGCCTCCTTTTCTACCTCCGTTCTCGTCATCAGGCCGAGGGTCCAATGACGGGCAATTTCAACTGTAAAACGTCCAGCCCTAACAGGGTTGTTCAAGGGTTCTTCAAAATCTCCGTTTCATGAGCCCGTGTCTACTTTCCGTGGGCCAAAATTGATCATTGAGAAGCCAAAACCGCGTTTGCAACGTTACAAACCCTCCATAATCTGCGTTTGAGACGTAAAACGTTTCGAACAAAGTTGGGACTTCACGGGACGACTCAGGAAGAAGTATCATACTTTTCACTACATTGCAAAGTTAAAATACTGAACTACTGAAGCCACAATGTTGGCTGCCTAAGAGGGAACTGCTACTTGGGCAGTTCAGGGACCCTGTCCCCTAGCATAGTAGCATTACACATGCACCTGGTCGTGCACCGACAAAATATGATCATACCCCCTACAGGGGCCTTTCAATAAAAAACTATTAAAAAAGGGACTCAGCCTCGGCCTGCTCAGCCTCTCCTTCTAATCCCTCCCTGCTTACCTCCCTACATAGCCACCTGGATAGCTGGGGGCAAGTTATTAAACTGTCTCATCTGCCTCCATTCTGCTCCCGAGTCCCATTCCGAGTCCCACCGCACGGGAGACTTGGAATTGCTTGGAATTTGAAACGGTGAGCAACCCAGTGATGGCTGAAAAAATATGTAGCAATCCGATCCCATGCAAGGAACAGGTTGACTGATGAATGTATGCCTATTATATGTTCTAACACTCATTAGGGAATCAACCTTACTTTATATCGGCATCTAGATCTAGATGCCGATATAGCATCCGTGAGCCTGTAGTTCACCACGTGATAGCGCCCCACAGACTCATGGTAAGACATAGTTTTATTTGTACCTGATGTTCCCAAGCCCCCCATGATTCTGCGGAGCTGCTTTTTTTAAGTTGTAAAAGGACTTAGCTTGAACAGTTGGAACCCACAATGGCACCAGGATAATGCAACAACCATCATCATCAGGCAAGCTAGGAGGGCAGTGCCCCTAAATGCTCACGACCACACGAGTCCCACATGCTCCACCACCTTGGTTCGGCAAATGGGGCATTCACGCTTCTTGGCCAGCACCTCCTCACAGCAGGGGGAGCACATGCTGACATGGCGACAAGGATGCAAGCACACATCCCGCTCCCTCTCCATACACACAATACACAGGCGACTATCATCATCTGCTCCCGTTGGCGCCCTCCCACCCCCTCTCTGGGGAGAGGCCGTATGGGGGGGAGGCAACACAGCAGAGGGGATAGGTGGTGGCGGATGAGCAGCCCCCATGGCAGCCTGCCTAACCTGACCAATTAGAGCGGGGTTCATTCCCGGCCTCATGGCACTGGTGAGGCCTAGCGCCTGGGTAGCATGTGCAGGGCGTGCGGCGGGGTTGAAAGCGGGAGGTCTCATTGGGTCGGTGAGGGGGGCTGTTATAGAGGGGGGTGTAGGCTTGGTGGAAGGGGGTACAAGGTTGGTGTGGGGGGCAGTGGTGTGGGGAGGCCTTTGCCTCAAGGGTTGGTAGGCTCCAATAGGGGCAGCTTGCAGTGTAGGTCTAGGGAGATGGGTAGGCATGGAGGGGGAGGGACCTGGGGGCACGCCGCCTGAGGCAGAAGCTAGGGCCTGCCCCTGTGGGGCCTGCGGTGCGTAAGGTTGCAGTGCCCGAAGATGAACGACTTGGGGCGGTGCAAGGCCAGGCTGTACAACTTGTGGTTGAACGACGGGAGGCTGTAAAATCTGAGGTTGAACATAGTGCTGATGCTGTCCAGGCTTGGGCATAGCTGCACGTCCAGACTGTGTGATATTCAGAAATGGGTGATACTGTTCATCACTTGCAATGGGGGTCAGTGCACTAGCAGGCAGGTCTACGGAAGCTGAGGCTGAAGTGGATGCAGTGTCGGGAACAGAGATACAAGCTGGAGTTGAAGCCGCTACAGATGTAGTGGTAGTGGGGGTGTCAATGAAAGTAGTAGGTAGTGCATCGGAAGCTGAGGCTGCAGTGGCAGTAGGAGCGGCAATAGCAGCAGCAGCAAGGATGGTCATTGAGGTAGAAGTTGAAGCAGCTGCAGTCGTAGCAGCAGTGGGGGTATCAGTGGATGCAGCATGGAGTGCATTGGAAGCTGAGACTGCAGTGGAAGTAACAGTGGCAGCAGCAGCAGTGTTGGGAGCAGAGTTGGCAGCTGATCCAACATATCCAAGCAGGGCAGTCAGGGCTGCTGCCTGCTGGTTGGCAGCAGTAGCGGTAGCAGAGCCACTTCCACGTGGCTCCCTGTCACCGCCAGAGGCAGGGATAGCATGATCCTCATAACCTCCCAAACACACCGTGCCAATGCCACTTGGCTCCCCAGCATCACCACCACCCTCAGCACTGCCCCCTGCAGGTTGCTGTTGCCCTTGTACCCGGTGTGCATCTGCATTCTGGTCCTCCACCGCCGATACCTGATCCTGGGATAGTTGCTCTCCGTCGTTTGTCTGCCCTTTCTGGTCCTTCCCTTTCTTCTTCTCTTTCTGCCTCTGCTTCTTCCCCTTCTTGGATTTGGCCTTGGCCTCCTTCGAAGCTTTCTCTCTCTCCTCCTCCTCGATCATCTCCTGGAACATTCACGTTGGTGGACAACTTTTAGTGTGCGTATGCTTTTGCCAGATCATTGTACAGTGCAGAGTAAGGAAGCAGTGCGAGTGCAAGCTAGCAAGAAGACAGAGTGAACCTGGGGGCCCTCGTGTTGGCAAGACCTAGCCTATTTGTCTACTGTGCATGGGGTGCCGGGTCACCCCCGAACATTTACGTTTGTGGACAGGTCTTAGCATGGTAAAATTGCAATCTCGTCTGCTGCTGCTTCTATTATTTGGCTTCCTGATGTGTTGCCTGCCTGTGAAAACGTATGAACAAGTTTTATGCAGCGTCGCATGCGACGCTAAAAAACGGCGGAGAGTGATCGCGAGGTAGCGACAGGTGGCAATGGAAGCGAGTTAGTTACGAGATCGTTGGCTGACATGTCAGGCTTCATCGCGTTCAGATGGATGGATGGATGGATGGTCGGTCGCGGTCGGTTGAACGGACAAATGGGTAACACTGGGGGCTCCCGCCCCCCTGTTCGGGGGGGCTCCGCCAAAAAATAATATGTATTTATGTGTCTTAATGTGAGAACATCATTTGCATCCCTCCTAATCATCTTTATCAGACCAGGCTGATATAATCTATCTCTTTCCAGCTCTTCCCTGTAATATCCTATAATAAAAAATATGGAAATTCAATAATTCATTATCTCCATAGGTGCCTAAGTCTTGGTGAGCATGAATCACATGGTTTTAGCCTATGGCCTCCAGCTCCAAGACAATCATTTTTTGGGCAATTTTTTAAAAGTTGCCCAACCACATCATTTCAATATATAAATATTCAAATTTGGGTTTGCTCAATTGGTGGGAACCAGGTCAAGTGAAATATGCTAATTTCTTAACTATGGGCTTCCCTAAGTTGGGCCACCTTTTTCAAAAACGTGACTTCAGGTCTATCGCGCTCAAAACAAATTCCATTAAAATAAAAAGTAGGTAGACATATAGCTCACACCTTCCTTTACATGTCATGGTGATGGCAGGTTGTTGGATGTAGCGTACAAGCAGTACGCAGAGCCAAAAATCACTGGTATTTTACATTTCGTGGATGTCCTAACTCATGTACGTAGCTGTGTAGACTCAGTTGCATCATTCCGAGTTCCAGTTTTTGCTCGATAGGATGAACAACAACTTTAGAAAAACAAGTTTTTCAAATTTCAAATTTCAGATCACACTATCTGAATAATAAAAAAGTTTGTTTTAGAACTTATATTAAAAAACATCCACATCTGAAGTTAAATTTGTATTTGGGAATGGGGGGTGAAATCTCAGGTTTTGAGGTGGAATTGGGACTAAGGGAGCCGAAGGAAGGTGATTTTTCGAGTTGTACTGCCATTCCAGTAAATTCCGAGGCCAAGGCTGAAGCGCAGCCTCCGACCTTGTGGTAGGGGTTCGATAAGCCTTTCGTCCCGCGGAAACTTCATTCGCGGTAACTCGCGCAATCCCGTACCGCGATCTGGTTGAAGTTGACCCAAGCTTTTTTGTACATCTCGTGTACTGCCATCAGCCTCCCGTGCTGGGCTGCTCGCGGCCAGATGCTAGGGCGAACAGAAATTAGCTGCGCGCCTAGCTGTGGCATTCGCAGACAATATGATCTACTTAGTATTCAATTCCGAGCATTTGGGGTCATGTGGGACCTTGGGTCACAATAGCGATTCAAATTAGGGCGTTTTAGGACTTCAACACTTATGGAGATACATAATAATAATAATAATAATAATAATAATAATAATCGCCAATACTAATACTAATACTAATAATAGTAGTAATAATAGTACTAATAATAATAGAAGTAATAATATAAGTAATCATAATAATAGAAGTAATAATAATAGTCGTAGTAATAATAATAATAATAGTAATAATAATAATAATAATAATAATAATAATAATAATTTCAATCATTCACTACAATGCCATAGACTAATGCTTTTTGTGTGTGCGACACACATCGCCTCGCCCTGCCCATCAAACCCCGTGGAGCCCGGGGGTTACGGGGGGGGCATTTCTGAATAGTCTAGCCAGACCCATGCGTCGCCAAGCAACGATGGAATGGCAAGGCGTCGTAGGAAAAAGAAAGGGGCCATAGACAGGCTATAGTTGACCCAAGACAAGCCTGCTCCACAACATACAGGGGGGTCTTCCAACAATCCCACTCACAGAAAATCACATGGTGCAAGCCATACAAGCAATGAGGCAAAGAAGCAAGAAGGCAATCAAATGAGGGTCTGTAAACCCTAAAACCCTAAACGACCTGTCCTAGTCGTCTGATGCCCATGGTGTCCCGGCTCACGCAGCAGACAACATATTTATCTACACTACACCCTGGGTCGTTTGAATAGGCAGAAGTTTAACAAACATTTCAATAATCAAATAACAGGGAGACAGGAAAAGGTAACAAAAACACATAGGATGCAAATGCAAATGCATAAGCCTGAGCGAGGATGCAACCCAAGAGGTGATCGAGTGAGACTAGACTAGTGCCTGCACACTGTAGGGTACCGGCTTACTTGGTAACATACACTTAGGTGTCAAGTTGCAAGCAAGACCAGGCAGTGCAACAAGCAGGTAGGTAGGTAGATAACATACATACATGCATACATACATACATACATATACCCCCCCTGGAACGGTTCCACCCTGTTCGAGAACCACTTCTAGGGCACCCTGTTCTAACCCTGTTCTAAGAGTCTGCTGGAAGGTTCGAAGCCTGAAAGTACAGTTTCGAGCCAAGCCAAGTGCTCGGCTTGCTATCCTCTTGCTCTATTGGTTCCACTTGCTTATCTTACTGCTCCACTGGATAACTAACTCCACCAGGGCCACGAATCTGCTTGATCAATCCTCACTTCTCGACCAATCCCTTCCTTCCAATGCCCTTGCCAACAAAGCCGTCACTCCCAGGGCTAGGGGACTGAGGCCTGTTTTCAAGTTGAAGCAAAAGTGCAATGATCCTAATGAACCCTTGGCCAGGGCCATCCTGCTTAACATGTCTCCTGCAAGGCGCCTGAGGCCTAAGCCTCACACCTGCCTTGTGCCAGGGAAGGGCAAGAAACTAGTTTGCAACTAGTGGAGTTCGTGAAGGAAGAAGTTGTCTCCCAAGTGGTCTGGCAATCAAAGCCACTCATCTAGCATCACAGCACCACCATTGATTCAGTGCTACAGCTATATGACTAGTCCCAGTGATACTTGTAGAGGATTCATCAAGTGATACTGCTACTGGATTCATCCAGTGATACTGCTATTGAATCATCCAGTGATACTGCTACTGGATTCATCATCTGATACTGCTACTGGATTCATCCAGAGATACTGCTACATGATTGATCTAGTGATTCTGCTATAGGATTGATCCATTGATAGTGGATTGATCATGTGATTCTGCTTATGATTGATCCATTGATACTGGATTGATCCTGTGATTCTGCCACTGGATTGATCCAATGATACTACTACTAGATTGATCCATTGATATTGCTATTGCATTGATCTAAAAATATTGTTTATTGCATTGATCAAGTTTAAAAACTAATGATAGTTCTATTGCATTGATCTAGTGGTCAAGCTACTGAATGGATCTAGTGATATTGTTATTGCATTGATCATATGATCCATTTACTAAAGCGACCATGCTACTCACAATTTACTCACTTGTATGGATGATTGAGATGTAAAACAATCAGTTACATGCATGTTTCCCAATATATCAAAGTTGTCCCCCTAACATGGGGTGTGTTGGAAAACAACATAGTACTTTGTGAGTGGAGTGTGCAAGTGTTGCTTGCATTGGAGGAAACCCATGTACTTTGTGTGTGGTGTGTGTGTGCCTCTTTTGTTGGTGTTAGTCTTTCTTGAGCCTCCTTGTGTGTGAAAGAGACTGTTACTTATGTAGTAGCACAGCCATGGAAGTGTGTGTGTGTGTCTCTTGTGTTGGGCCCTTTTGTGTGTGAGAGAGTGAGTGTTAGTTATGTTGTAGCAAAGCCATGGATTGATGTGTGAGTGTGTGTGTGTGTCTCTGTGTTGGGCCCCCTTGTGTGTGAGAGAGAGTTTTAGTAATGTAGTAGCAAAGCCATGGTGTGTGTGTGTGTGTATGTGTCTCAGTGTTGGGCCCCCTTGTGTGTGAGAGAGAGTGTTAGTAATGCAGTAGCACAGCCTGGTTTGATGTGTGGTGTGCTCTTTGTTGAGCCCCCTTGGTGTTTAGGGGATGTTAGTTATGTTTTAGCACAGCCATGGTTGTGTTGGGTGTGTGTGAGTCTATTGTGTTGGGCTCCAATGTGTGTGACAATGAGTGTTAGTTATGTTTTAGCACAGCCATGTGATGGGTTAATTGTGTGTGTCTATTTTGTTGGGCTCCCTTGTGGGTGAGGGAGTGTGTGTTAGCTTTGTTGTAGCACAGCCATGGGTTGATATGTGTGTGAGTCTATTGTGTTGGGCTCCCTTGTGTGTGTTAGTTATGTTGTAGCACATCCATGTGTTTGAAAATGTGTGTGTGCGTCATTGTTGTTGGGCCCCTTGTGTGTGTTAGTTGTGTTAGTTATGTTGTAGTCGACAGCCATGGTTGAGGTGTGGTGAGTCTAAATTGTGTTTGGCTCCCCTTGTGTGTGGTTAGGTGCGTTAGTTTATGTTGTAGCACAGCCATGGTTGATGTTGGGTGGTGTCTGGTTGTGTTGGGGCTTCCTTGTGTGTTAGTGAGTGTTTAGTTATGTTGTAGCAACACCATGGTTTGATGTGTGGTGTTGCCTGTTGTGTTGGGCTCCCTTGTGTGTGTTTAGTGTTGTGGTTAGTTTTATGTTTGTACACAGCCCATGGGTTTATGTGTGTGGGGGTCTATTGTGTTGGGCTCCCTTGTGTTTGTTAGTGTGTTAGTTTATTTGTACACAAGCCGAGTTGATGTTTTGTGAGTCTATGTGTTGGGCTCCCTTTGTGTGTTAGTGTGTGTTTAGTTATGTTGTAGCAACAGCCCTTGGTTGAATGTTGTGGTGTAGTCTAATTGTGTTGTGCTCCCCCTTGTGTGGTGTTAGTGAGTGTTAGTTATGTTGTAGCACGCCAGGTTGATGTGTTGTGAGTCTTTTTTTGTGCTCCCTTGGTGGTGTTATGTGTTGTTTAGTTTAGTTGTAGCACGGGCCATGTGTTATGTGTTGGGGTCTGTTTTTTTGGGCTCCCTTGTGTGTGTTAGTGGCTGTTCGTTATTTGTAGCACAGCATGGCTTGATGTGTGTGTGAGTCTTATGTGTTTGTTCTTCCCCTTGTGTGGTTAGTGGGTGTGTTCATGTGTGTAGCCACAGCCCCTGGGTTTGATGTGTGGTGATTCTGTTTTGTTTGGTCTCCCCTTGGTGTTTTAGTTCGTGTTAGTTATGTTGTAGCACAGCCATGGGTTGATGTGGTGTGATGTGTCTATTGTGTTGGTCTCCCTTGTGTGTGTTTAGTTGTGTGTTAGTTATGTTGTAGCACGCCATGGGTTGAGTGTGTGGTGAGTCTATTGTGTTGGGCTCTCCCTTGTGTGTGTTAGTGATGTGTTAGTTTATGTGTAGCACAGCCATGGGTTGATGTGTGTGTGAGTCTATTGTGTTGGGCTCCCTTGTGTGTGTTAGTGTGTGTTAGTTATGTTGTAGCACAGCCATGGGTTGATGTGTGTGTGAGTCTATTGTGTTGGGCTCCCTTGTGTGTGTTAGTGTGTGTTAGTTTATGTTTGTAGCACAGCCATGGGTTGATGTGTGTGTGAGTCTATTGTGTTGGGGCTCCCTTGTGTGTGTTAGTGTGGGTTAGTTATGTTTGTAGCACAAGCCATGGGTTGATGTGGGTGGTGAGTCTATTGTGTTGGGCTCCCTTTGTGTGGTTAGTGAGTGTAGTTATGTTGTAGTCACAGCCATGCTGTTGGATGTGTGTGTGGAGTCCTATTGTGTTTGGGGCTCCCTTGTGTGTGTTAGTGTGTGTTAGTTGATGCTGTAGCACAGACCATGGGTTGATGTGTGTGTGGAGTCTATTGTGTTTGTGCTCCCTTGTGTGGTTAGTGAGTGTTAGTTATGTTGTAGCACAGCCATGGGTTGATGTGTGTGTGACTTCTATTGTGTTGTGCTTCCCTTGTGTGTGTTAGTGTGTGTTTAGTTATGTTGTAGCACAGCCATGTGTTGATGTTTGTTGTGAGTCTATTGTGTGGCGCCCTTGTGGGTGTTAATTAGTGTGTTTAGTTTTTGTGGGAGCACCGCCATTTGTTGATGTGTGGGAGTCTATTGTGTTGTGCTCGCCTGTGTGGTGTTAGTTATTGTGGTAGCACAGCCATGGGTTGATGTGTGTGTGAGTATAATGTGTTTGGGGCTCCCTTGTGTGTGTTTTCAGTTTTTGGTGGTGTTAGTTATGTTGTAGCACAGCCATGGTTTGATGTGTGTGTTAGTCCTATTGTGTTGGGCTCCCTTGTGGTGGTGTTTTTAGTGAGTGTTAGTTAGTTGTATCACGGCCATGGGTTGATGTGTGTGTGAAGTCTATTGTGTTGGGGCTCCCTTGTGTGTGGTTTAGTGTGTGTTAGTTATGTGTAGCACGCCATGGGTTGATGTTGTGTGTGTCCTGGTGGTGGTTGGGCGCCCTTGTTTGTGTGTAGTGAGTGTTGTTATTGTTTGTTAGCAACAGCCTGGGTTGAATGTGTGTGTGAGTCCTATTTTGTTGGGATCGCCTTGTGTGTGTTTAATGGGTGTTAGTTTATGTTGTCTCACAGACAGCCATGGGTTGATGTGTGTGTGTGTCTGTTGTGTTGGGCTCCCTTGTGTGTGTTCGTGTGTGTTAGTTATGTTGTAGCACAGCCATGGGTTGATGTGTGTGTGTCTTTGTTGTTGTGCTCCCTTGTGTGTGTTATGTGTGGTTATTTTGTTTGTTAGCACAGCCATGGGTTGATGTTTGTGTAGTCTATGTGTTGGGTCTCCCCTTGTGTGTTTTAGTGTGTGTTAGTTATGTGTAGTCATAACAGCCATGGGTTGATGTGTGTGTGAGTCCCCCTATTGTTGTTTGGCTCGCCCTTGTGTGTGTTTAGTGTGTGTTTAGTTTTATGGTTGTAGCACAGCCATGGTTGATTGTGTGTGATTCTTTGTGTGGGCTCCCTTTTGTGTGTTAGTGTGTGTTAGTTATGTTTGTAGCACAGCCATGGGTTGATGTGTGTGTGAGTCTATTGTGTTGGCTCCCTTGTGTGTGTTAGTGTGTGTTATTTTTATTGTGTAAGGCACAGCCATGGGTTGCTGTGTGTGTGGAGTCTATTGTGTTTGGTTGGCTCCCTTAGTGTGTTGGTAAGTGTGTGTTAGCTATGGTTTGTCGCCCCGCCATGGTTGAATTGGTGTGTGAGTCATTGTGTTGGCTCCTGTGTGGGTTTGTTTTCTTTTTTAGTGTGTCGTTCGTTTCTGATGTCAGCCCCCCATGCCCATGTGTTTTTGCTGTGTGGGGTGTGCCGTCTCTGTGTTTTTCGTCTCCCCTTGTGTGTGCCAGGGTTGATGTGTGTGTGAGTCTATTGTGTTAGGCTCCCTTGTGTGTGAGTGTGTGTTAGTTATGTTGTAGCACAGCCATGGTTATGTTGTGTGTGTGAGAGTCTTTTGTTTTGTGCTCCCTTGTGTGTGTGAAGAGAGTTAGTAAGTTAGTAGCAACAGCCATGGGTTGCATGTGTGTGTGTAGCTTGTCTCAAGCCCTTGTGTGTGAGGAAGAGAGTGTTGTTATATGTTGTATAACAGACTATGGGTATGGTGTGTGTGTGTGTGTGTGTGTGTGTGTGTGTGTGATGTGTGTGTGTGTGTGTGTGTGTGTATTGTGTTTGTCCCCTTGTGTGTGAAAGGCCCCCCCCCCCCCCCCCCCCCCCCGCAAAGAAACCCAAAGGCTCACTCGAAAGCTGAAGCAGATGAGAACGTGGGTGGGTTGAAATAACAAATGCGGTTGAACGCAAACAGTTATGTAGGAGAAAACAACATTGATTGTGTGTTCGCGCGTGCTAGTGCGTGTGCTTGTGCGCGTCTGTCAGATGTCGGATGGTTGCAAAGCACAGATATGGCGAGTTGGTAGATCGCTCACCGTTGATGGAATGATGGATCCATGAGTTTCCTTGCCTCATTCACTATGTCGCGCTTTGGCCTCTCCCAATTATTTGCCATCATCCAGGGCGTTGACCATTGTAGCCATTCGCCCTACCTATCTACATTTGTCACTTTAATGTGCATGTGTACAGTGTTTAGGGGAGGGGCGCGGAACACGCGAGTCATCAGGTCAACGGCCGAGGGTCGACAGGTGATTTTTCGATGGTTTTCAGCAGAAAAAATTGAACGCCTGCGCCATCCCACGCTATGAAAGAAAGAAAGAAATCTACGCAGGGCGGCGTGGCAGGAGGAAAAAGGAGCAAAGCGGTTACGAACCCGTGCTCGGTTTGATAAGGACCAGTGAGTGAGCGGTTGCCATTGGGTGCTTTTTCTCTGCACTCCTCTCGAAAGCCGTGACGGAGTAGATTTATAGGGGAGGCGGGCGAGAGGGGCGGATTAAATACGCGGCTCTGTCTTGTGATAGGGGAAAAGCAGGGAGGGACCTTCGCAAGCGTTGATTTGCTAAAGCATTAAAGGCGGAAAAGGCAGCTAGAGCGTAATTGAGGAGGGGGAATCCGTCATGCGGAGAAGATGGGTGGTAGGTGGCAGCCCAATGGAGGAAGATCGTTAGTCGTCCGGCTGTCTGTCGTATAGGTCCATGGCATGTGACCTGGGTCTGGGGTCGAAATTGGCCTAATGGCTGGGTTTTAGTGTCGAAGCGGGCCTTGGTTACTTGAAGAGGCGAAATGTATGCCCGTAAACCACCATGTCAGTGTTCTTCCGAACGTTACATATCCGTCTCATAGTGGTTCTGATGCTCCGCTACGTTGCAAAACGAGATGGTGGCTGATGAGATTGATTTCTTTTTTAATGAATTGTTACATCCGACTAATGGCACTCTTCAAGGAAGTGAAGCTTAAGGGCACCACTGCGGTAAGCTGAAACTAGCAGTGTCACCTGTGGCCTGCTGAGATTATTAGTAATCGAGCACAGAACTTAGATTCCAAAATCACTAAAGTATGCATGTTGGAAAATCTTAGGTCTCAAGACCGTAGATTTTAAAAATAACCTAGAACAACGATGGTGCAGGTTCAACGGAGGTATGTACGAAAAATAAGATATTGCGTTGATCGAAAGACCTGTGCCCAAATTAAATTGAAAACGGATGGGGTTTTCGATGGTGTTGATTCACTCACTCTGCGAAGTAGACGCATAGATGAATCTAATGGACTTGCAACTCGTAATTAGGCTTACAAATGGTATGTGGGTTTATGGTTTAGGTGGGTGTAGTGGGGGGGCCTGGAATTGAGGCTGTGAGCCGCCCCAATGTATGCTGAACACCAATACTAACATATCCATTCATAGGCACTGCTGATGCACTTGGAGTTGAACCTTCTTCTGTTACATCAATAATATATTGCATGGCAACCCGTGACGGTAAAGCTTTTGTTCTTAGCTGTTGCCTTCAAAAACAATTGTAACAGTTTGTGACCGAAACGCCACATTGAAAATCGAAAACTACATTGGCAAGTTTGATATATATACTGGTAGTGTAACCTGCTGCCATTTTTTCTGTAGGGATTGCTCTACACATTACATTATTTTCCTAGTCATTCTTTTTACTGCTGAAGACGGCGAGCAGCCAAATTGCTTAGCCCGAGGCCTATACAACAAATTCAAGATTGTTAGACAATACGTCATCAGGGATGGGAAAGGAGTGATGGGGGGGGGGGGGGGGGGGGGGGGGGGGTGGGGGGAGAGAGAGAAGTGAGAGAGAGATGGAGATGGAGAGAGAGAGAGAGAGAGAGAGGAGCAGAGAGGAGAGATGAGAGAGAGTAGAGGAGAGAGAGAGACGAGAGAGAGAGAGAGAGAGAGAGAGAGAGGAGAGAGAGAGAGATTGTTGTACACATGTATTTTATATTAAAAATGCCACCACTAAAAAAGAGGCATTTTAAGAGTGGGGCTTCTACACCGAAGCACGTGAAGCTCCACCTTTAACCCATTTAAGCACTATCACATCACCCCCATCCCACCCCACAACCAGGGTAGTGCAGGACGCAGCTTCCTGGGTCGCAGGACACAACATGTGGAGGTTCGGTTGCGTGGCAGACGCAACATGGGAGGGGGGGCGGCCGTTGCGTACAAGCGCAGGTTATAGGATGTTAGTGCGTCTCATCCATGGTTGATTGGCCCCCACCACATCATTTCCCCTGGGATAAGGGTTTGTAATATCTAGCCAACGCAGCCTTACGGACTTGACTGCGTCCCACGATGCAATCTACCGAATTAGGGTGCGTCCCAAGACGCAACCCATGGGGTCTGTTTTAAATACCCTGCCCACAAACCCCCCTCACCACCACCACCAAAGACCAAATGCCAAACCTAAAGCTGAACAGATTAGAGAGTGTGGGCGTGTACACGAAGCACGTGAAGCTTAGCCAGTGCTTTCCCCCTAGCCCAATTTAAATACTCTCTAAGCCCCCCCCCCCCCCCCCCCTCCCCCAGCCAAAACACACACAAAAAAACAAATGTCACACCCGAAGCTGAGCAGCTGAATTGTGGGGCGTGTAATGAATCATGGGAAAAGCGGAGTCAGTGGCTTTACCCTAGCCAATTAAACACTCTCTATTGCCCACCCACCCACCCACACCCACACACCACAACATTAAAACGCAACAAATGCCCCACTAAAGTGAGCAGATGAGAGAGTGTGAGCGTTCGACATGAAGCAAGTGAAGCTGAGCCAGTGCTTCCCCCCTTGACGCATTAAACACTCTATAAGCCCCCCCCCCCCCCCCCCCCCCCCCTATCACCACCACCCCACCCTAAGACCAAAATGGGCCACCACTAAAGCTTCCAAGGGACGCCCCCCCCCCCCCCCCACACCACCCCCCCCCCCCCCCCCCCCCCCCCCCCCCCCCTCCCCAACCCACCCACCCAAAAGGAACAAATGATTCACACCTAAAGCTGAGCAGATGAGGAGGGAGTTGTTTGGGGGCGGCGGTCTACATGAAGCAACGGGAAGGGCTGGCCAAGTTTGCTTCCCCCTAGCCCCCAATTCCATCACTCTTTCCGCCCCACCCCAACCCTCCATCACCACACCTCCACACCAGAAGAAAAAAAATGGCACACCTTAACTAAAAGCTGAGCGACATTATTAGATAGAGCGCCATGGGACTAAGTGCACGCTTGTTGCAGTTGGACATTCTACTCGTTTAGCGTGTTGTGTTCCCTGCATCCGGCTTTGCTTTGTACCATTCACTGCTAATTACATGAGCGCAACTGGACCCTCCTTGCCCTTTTGGTAATCAGAAGGGCTTACGTGCATGGGGAGGAACTGATTTTCTTGGCCAGAGGCGGACCATACCCATTGGCAAATGGAGCAGCAGCAGGCACCATCAGGGTTTTGCAGGCGGGCGACCAAAACAAAAATCGCTTTTGGGCCGCTGACCGCTCCATGGGTTCGATGGGTGGATGTCAGGCTGCGTCATCCAAAAAAAACCTTCTTGCCACCTACCACTCGCATGTGCAATGCAAAGGACAATTGCCCTTCATGTTAAGGCCCAGAATCATTAGAGCAAAACCGTTTGCGTAGCGCCAGTTGCTAGCAATATCCAAGATGAGCCAGGCTCAAGGGGTTAGGATCTAGCGCAGAGGCGGCACAATTCAATAAATAATAAAAGCAAAAGGTAGTTATGGCCTTCGCCCAGGCCCCCGGGTTGACGATGTTGATGCCAATTTGTCCCAGTCAATTGTCCCAGTCATTCAGAAATACTTCTCAAATGATTGCAAGCTCCAACGGCCTTTGCCTAGCGATGTAGACCACTGCCTGCCACTTGATTGTTTTTCGGTGGGAGGAGGAGGGAAGAAGAAAAAACATGGGGAATGACCAAAATCTCTTCGAAAAGGGCTGGGTCTTCCGCAGAGGGTTGCAGGAGTTATTACACAACCACGTGTTACCGAATCCACCTACGATATCGGGGGTAATGTTGCATTGGTGTTGCGAACAGCACACCGACTTAGATGGTAGCCTACAGATGTTTAAAAAAGAAGGCAATGGTAAAGAAAACACAATCACACAACACGTTTCCACCATACAAATGAACACAAGGGCTAGGCAATACTAAAACCACCAAAGCACTGCACCAAACCACATAACCACACAAACACTCATGAACACATGCCCCACAGCCAACCCCCCACATAGGGACAAAATCAACATGGCTGATGCCCCCCCTAAGCCACCCCCCCCCCCTCACATACCAACCCACCACCCTTTACACCCCCAAAAAACACAACACCCAAGCTAAATATTGCAACATATGGAAACGTTCAAAAAAGAAAATGGTCGGGACAAACACCAAACATTCTCATTCACGCACCTGAATCCGTTTCATTGGGCGGTTTTGTGTTGAAAATGCCAGTTGGAACGGGGCCGCGGTTGCCCCAATTGCACCATTCCGACGCCGGAACAGAATTGCTGAAACAGATGGGCTGATGAGTCACGTGGGCGGAGAAAGGGAAGGCAGAGGCAGCATGCCTTGGCCATAGCTGTAAGCTGCCTCGGGGGAGACTGAGCGACAACTCTGGGTCAGTGTAGAGGAGGCTGATTGTGCAGGACGGCTGATGTTCTCTGCGAGACTAGGATTAGCCTGCGTTTGTTGCTGTATCATGCCACCATGCAACATGGCAGCATGAGAAGATGAGAAGGTGGAGCTCGATCACCGTTGAATGAAACACGCGAAGTGTGCGATCCAGTTGTTCAACTGTGCCTTGAGCTGTTGGTTTTCTGCCATTTGCGTGTGTTGCTGCATTTGCATGTGTTGCTGCATCTTGCTGCATTTGTTGCACCGTGCATGTGTTTGCATGTGTTGCTTTGCAGGCAATCATAGGGACGGCCTGCATGGCATCTTGGCGCAAGTTGTTTGGCTGCCATTGAAGCTGGCGCAGGAACCTTGTTTGTTGCTTCATGAAAAATTAGAAAAAAGGCCTGCAATCATTGGTGCCCACGCAGGCCAATCTGGCATGGCAAAAATGGCGCAAGTTGTGTCTGCAATGAGCTTGGTTTGTGGGCCGCAGGGCAATGTTACCATTGGCAGTTGAGCTCGTCCAGGCTGGATGCCAAGAAGAATCACAGTATTCTCCAGTATTGTGTGCAACAGGCAGGTGGGGACGGCAAGATTTAGGCATTGCAATGGGGTTTGTTATGTTGGATGATGGGTTTGATGAAAGATCAACAGGCTGTGCTAGGGACCTTGTTGATGCTTGCATTGTTGGCTAACGTCTGGTGGGGGGTTTTATTCGTATGGGTGGGAACGCAGGAGGGGTGATGGGGCCCAAGGCGGTGTTGCAACAATGGCTCTCTTGCGGGTGTCTAATTAAATCACCCAACTTGTGGGTGTAGTCAAGCAACTAGGCTGAGTCCTTGAGCTTTCCCATTTATCTTCCAAGGGTAGCATCGGTCACAACAGACGCGGGCGTCTTCCAGCAGTTTTTCCCCGGAAAAGTCCCCGCATACAACAAGGCCATGGGTACGCTCCTGAGAATGGCCATTGGTACACCTGGGCCACGTCAACAAGTGGTTGGGGGGCCTGTCAAAGTTTGGACGGCGCACATCTTTCCAAAATGAATTCACAAATTAGCGGATCTGCAGCTTGCACCCATGGGGACTTCCAAGGCTGTGCATGCTTCTTTAGAAAGGGGCTGGTCAAACATTCGTGTGCTCTTGGTTGTCCACCAAAAGAGCGAAGGGCACATCTTGGGAACTGGGATTGGATGAAAAAAAACAATTCATGTGTAAGGCGGTGAGGCATCCACAAGCTTGGAGGGGTCCACCCAGGGGCCTTTTTCGGCACACCTTTTGGTTCTGTTCATTCGTAGTTTTTCGGTTTCAAAATTGTTGCATTGGCAGAAGTCAGGCATCAGGAGGAAAAAGGGCAGTCCCTCAGCCATGGGGCTGGAGGCCGCAACAAAAACTCGTGGCCCCCGTGCTCTAATCGTTTGAAGTCAAGTGGGCAGTAGTAGTTTTAGGATTCAGGCCGCGGCCAAGCAGTACTCCGCCTGGTTCAGGGAAGCAAAACCTTGTTTCGCCGCCAGTTGTTCCATCAGGGAAGCTGGGAAATAGTAGTGGTAAATAAAAGGACAGAACACGGGCCCAGTTCCCCATCTGTTTCTGTGACTCTGGCAGGCATGTCCCTGAAGGGTTCATGTTCTCGCGTCACAGAAGTTTTTTCTCGAATGATGATAGTTGAGCGCCACGAAGGGACGTTCTTTGTCCAGGGCCGGTGACTCACTGTGAGATGATGAGCGCAATGGGGCCTGACCAAGCGGCCTTTGGGTCAAACTGTCGGATGTGTCAAGGACCCTCCTTATGGAACAAGTTAGTAGTCCCAGAAGGCAGTAAGAATGTGAAAACAAAAAAAACAGTTATAGTAGAAGGTTCTTCCGCTGAGGCCAAAGGTCCCTTGAAGGGCCCGAAGCCATGCACCCAATATCCTCCATTATGTAGTACAAAGTTACAGCCAATAAATGGGCCACACACTTGGGTGCAGTCCTCTGGTGTCTGTTGGCGTGTGTTTGTTAACACCGGAAAAGAAAAACTGGATGTCAGGGCCGCCAGTGACTCCTTGTTGCCGAAGATGGGCCAGCAATTCTTAGAGCATCATGTCGGCGGTCCTTGAACCAAGGAAGGTTGGTTTCATTTGGGGGGACTTGTAGCCCAGTAGTTTGAAGCCAAGGAAAGGGAAACGAAAAACTGCCTTCAACATGTCACCCTAGCATAGCAACGGGGCCTCCGCCACCGACATCATAGCTGCACAGTCGAAGGAGTCTGAGTCTGTAAGATTAAGATGTGAGTGGCAACTAGTGAGTCGGCTTTGCTCCAGGCCTTTGGGACCCAATTCGAGCACAATCTTGCGGTCGGGAAATAGGCCTTATCCAAGGGGCACTGGTATGGCTTTCGACCTGAGGAAAAGCAGTAAGTAAGGATTAGGAATGGGGGGGTGGCGGAGGTGAGGGAGGGTTGGGGGGTGGGTGACAGAAAAAGTGGGTTTCGCAAAGGGGAGTGCTTATAGGTGTGGCCCAGGTTTGCTGTTAAGTGGGCTATGTTGTGCAGGTAGACACTCCACTGAGAATTGGGGGGTCCTGATGGGGTGGGGTGTTTGGTTGTTGGTGAGGGGAGAACGGAGATGTGGGTGGGTGGAGGGGTTTAGTGGGACTTACAAGGGGAGTGCTAGGGTTGTTCGGGGTTGCTAGTGGCTGCTGCGTTGCCAAAAGCAGGCCACCCCTATAAGGGCCTCTGTGTTGGAAATTGGGGGGGGGATTTCGGATGGCTGGTTGCTCACCAAACCAGAGGTTCAAAAACCTGGAAATGGATGGGTTAGAGTTGGGAAAATGGGAAGGCTTGGGGAAGGAACTGGGGGGGGGAGGGGGATGGTGGGTTTACAGAAGTTGGGGCTGCAAGGGGAGTGCTCAAAAAAACCTGATCTATAACCCTGCACAACGGGGCTCGTGCAAAACTTTTACCGCGACACATGCCAGAGGGAGCAGACCCAGTGAGCCCAGTTGGTCTCTGAACACCCTGCCATCCATGTAGCCGCTGATACCCAGGATTCGTAGTTCTTGTGGGTCAGACGTTCAAGTGTGTGCGTTGTCCTATGCGTTGAACAAGCCCTTCCAGCATCCTTCTCACAAAGACATTCACTTTGGCCCCAGTGACGAAGCTAGGGAGATTGTCTTTTAGGTGGTCCATGGCATCACGACTGTCATGCCCTTGTACTCTCTTCCGGGTTAACCCCAACATATCCCTCATCAGGGTCGTTCCCCTTGTTCATGTACGGTGAGATAGTTCCTGGCTTTTTTGTGAATTACCAGGAATAGTAGCGGTGAGTTTGATCTTCAGAAACCTTCTGCCCCCTCTGTGTTGAGGCTGTCAAAGACGGCAGGATCTACACCAAAGCTTTGAGCAAAGACATGTATAGTGGCCTGCAACGTGTCCGAGAACAAAGTGTTGGTATTGTCGCCCCCATCAGCCTTTTTCAACAAGTCTGCCAATTCAAAGGCAAGTACGCTGTAATGCCCTCGAATCGAAGCACACCATCCAACGAGTCGCAAAGGGGTAGAACACCTCTCCAGAGGCTGTGAGCACCCTATCTCTGAACCTGATGAGACGCAGCAACCCGAGCCATGACCATGTTGGAACTGGCGTCTGTGCTGCGCTGCTGCTGCTGCTGCTGCTGCTGATGCTATCGTTGCTGCTGCTGTCGCTGCTGCTGAAGGTGGTGTATGGTTGCTGCGGCTTCGTCCATGTCACTCAGCTGATACAGTACCGCACACTGTCATGTCACTGTCACTGTCAACCAACTGGAGATATAGCTCTGCGCTTCCGCCCACCAGGCCTATGTTGCCTACTGCACTGTTGACAGTACCAAAGGATTGAAGGCACTCCAGTGATTTGAGGGGACAAGCAAAGCAATGCCATCCTGCGTCCAGAGAAGAAAATAGAAGTTGCACATGTGTGTGTGGTGTGTGTGTGTGTGTGCTGGCGGGTGGTGGTGGTGGTGGGGGGGGGGGGGGGGGGTCGAGAGAGAGCCAAATCGTGTAACCCCAACCTGAAGATGTCCATTTGAGACGGAACTAGTCTCTGTTTTTTGTAAAATAAATCAACCTTGATCAAGGCCTGGAATGTGTGCCAAATTTTGTTGAACAGACTTGGAGTGTGTGTGTGCATAGAAGGAGGGGGGGGGGGGATTGCAAAGAACAGCATGCCACAAGAAGTACAAGATCAAAATCGTAAGCATCAACAAAAGAAGCAGGCAGCATCCAATAGGCTAATCCAGCCACTTGCCTTTGCCGCATTCAGGGTTGTCGCATACCAACATAGCATTCTTCTTAGTGCTGCTGTGGTCTTTGCAGACCTGCAAATAAAGTAAGATGGCAATACCATGTTAGTTCATTTTTCTCAGGATGGTGACACTTATGAGGAGCTCACCCCTGGATCTGGATGCCATGGTTGGGAAAGTCCCTAGACTGTTACCCTAGACTGCAACAACATCATGTCTAAAACAAACACTGATCCCTACTTACGTTGCATGGAAGGTCCGGATCAACGGCTTGAAATGGGACGCCCATATGCTGCTGCAACAAGGGCAGGTCCCCCAGGATAGACACATGGTCCTTGACATGGGCGGACAAGCATTCTAGAAGGTGGGAACGCCCAGCACTGTGACCCCCCTTCCCTGCCCTCATCATCACGACTGAAGTATCCCTCAGCACACAACGTTGTTGCAGGAGGGAGATGGAGAACTTCGGCAGAGAACTCCTCCCAGAAGCCACCTCTCTGAGTCACACTCAACTCCTGTCAACAATGAAGGAGAGAAATAGCACCAGTATCAGCATGCATAGTAGTAGCAGCCCCACTTACAGAAGCAGCATTAACATCTACAGCAACAGATCAGAGCATGATCAGTCACCAGTATCAGGAAGAAACAGCAGCAACAACAAAACACAACACACAGCAGCAAGCATATCACCTTCTTCCGGAGATACATGAGTTGAACGACGACCTGGGACAAGTCGAACGAGGTCTTGAAGTCTTTGGCAGGGACATCTGAGCTCAGATCGCCTTTCCCAACCTGCAAGATCGAGAACATTGGTAACTCCGAATGCAACTGCGCATCTTCAAGTCAGCCAAACAAAACGCACCTTCAGCGCAACTCTGCAGGACCTGGGGAAGCTGGGTTGCACTGCGCGCATCTTGTAGGCTAATATCTCTCTGAGCGATTCCTTGCCTAGCACTGACACCTTCGTCTGCTGCCGGGTGACCTCCTCCTGCACAAATATCTCAAGCGCATCCTCATTTGCTATTAATTCGTGCATCACGGAGCAGCTAGCATGGCCGCAACCCCGGTCGGGCCCGACCCCTCCCCAGGTTCGAGAACCTGGGGATGCCATTATGCTCAAAAACGATTAAGGACGAACTGAGAAATAACGATGTGCGAATCAGGGGAGAGAGGCTGGGGAGACCATCTGGGCGAGCTCGGCCCACTCAGTAAACATACATACATAGATAAATAGATAGATAAATAGATAGATAGATAGATAGATAGATAGATAGATAGATAGATAGATAGATAGATAGATAGATAGATAGATAGATAGATAGATAGATAGATAGATAGATAGATAGATAGATAGATAGATAGATAGATAGATAGATAGATAGATTGATAGAAAGATAGATGGATGGATGGATGGATGGATATCGTATTCATCATCATTGACTTCGTCATCGTCATCTTCAATATCACCATCATCCTCATCCTCGTCCTCACCCTCACCCTCATCCCCATTCAGGTTGTAAGAGCTGCATGGGAGGTCCGCAACTGGGATTCGGACAAGCTTATCACACCAGCCCCATCACAAGTCATCACACCCGCTGCCAGCTGCCTTGCCAACTTCTTAAAGGTCACTCCCCCCCCAGATGAAAACAATACTACAGAAGATATTTCAGATGCGAATACTCCAGAGGGGGGTGCGGAGACCATAAGCGGGCAAGAGCATCTAGACAGCAAGGAGGCCCTGAATGTCCTGTGTGGGCTACTGTGTGGAGTCCACCACCTTGAAGAGAGGCAGAGCACGCAGACCAGGCAGCATGTCTCGGAGGATTGCTATGAGGCGCGTGCTCTTGCCAGTGCCATAGGCTTCATTGCCCCTCATGTCACCTCCCAGCCTTCTGGATCCCCCTACCCACAGGTATGTGTGAGTGTATATGTACAGTCCAGGGGTAGCCAAATATGGTATGTTGGGTTGCCTATCAGCTGCCCAGGCATATCAAAGGGTTGAACAGTGAGCCCAGTGAGCAAGCAGTGCTATAGGCTTCATTGCCCCTCATGTTACGTCTCAGCCTTCTGGATCCCCCTACCCACAGATATGTATGAGTGCATTTTTACGGTCCAGGGGGTAGCCAAATATGGTATGTTGGGTTGCTTGTCAGGCACCCAGGTGTATCAAAGGGTTGAACAGTGAGCACAGTAAGAAAGGAGTGTCAGTGCAATAGGCTTCATTGCCCCTCATGTAACCTTCCAGCCTGCTCGATCCCCCTACCCACAGGTTTGTTTGCGTGTATTTGACCAGTCCAGGGGTAGCCAAATATGGTATGTTGGGTTGCCTGTCAGCCGCCCAGGCATATCAAAGGGTTGAACAGTGAGCCCAGTAAGCAAGCAGTGCTATAGGCTTCATTGCCCCTCATGTTACCTCCCAGCCTGCTAGTTCCCCCTACCCACAGGTTTGTCTGAGTGCATTTGACCAGTCCAGGGGTAGCCAAATATGGTATGTTGGGTTGCCTGTCAGGCGCCCAGGTGTATCAAAGGGTTGAACAGAGAGCACAGTGAGCGAGCTGTGTGAGTGCAACCTAACATCAAGCCAAGCCACCTGCATGTTGTATGTCAAAGGGTGGAACAGTGAGCACAGTGAGCAAGCAGATCAAGTGCAACCTAACATCAAGCCAAGCCACCTGCATGTTGTATGTCAAAGGGTTGAACAGTGAGCACAGTGAGCGAGCAGTGCCAGTGCTATATTCTTCATTGCCCCTCATGTCAGCTCCCAGCCTGCTGGATCCCCCTGCCCACAGGTATGTATGAGTGTATTTTTACAGTCCAGGGGTAGCCAAATATGAACTTATCCTAGTCAGACTGCCGGCATCATATGATCAATTCTGACTTTGCACCCAGGTGTACGAGCGTGCCTGCCTCAGGCTCATTGAGCTGCTGAGCAAGGCAGTCAGCACCATGGCCAGGAGCGCAGTCAGCCCAGAGAGCTACGACCTGGAGGAAGTGATGGCGCACTCGTTTGCCGCCGCCCTTTGGCGAATGCTAGCCTCGGGCCACGTCCACCCAGACCCGCTGTGTGTCCCTCTCCTCCCCACGCTCGAGCTCGTCATGCTGGGCGGGTCCAAAAGCAAGAAACGGCGACCCACAGAACCCTTGTCTGAGCTGCTCTGCGAGGATGCCATGGGTCTAGTCAGTCAGTTGATTCGCTCCAAGGAGTCCATTCAGAAGCTGGCAGCAGCTACCGGGACGATGCGTGGGGTTCTGATGTTCTACCGGAACAAGGCCTCGGCGGGGGAGGATGACCCCGACAGAAGCTACGAATCCGTAGTTAGGAGGCTGAGTAAGGTTGATAGATATGGGGTGCTGAAGGGCGCTCTTCGCGAAAAATGATGTCACGTGATATTCTGATGATGAACCGGAGCAAGGCCCCGGCGGGGGAGGATGACCCCCCAGAGATGACCCTGACAGAGGTTACGAAGCTGTAGCTAGGCGGCTGAGTAAAGTTGATAGGTATGGATTGCTGAAGGGCGCTCTTCGCGGAAAATGATGTTAGAAGTCAATGGATAGGCACCTTATCTCAGATGTGAGCCACTGCGGAACTGTCACAGGACGAAGAAGAGCAACGACAATAACAACAACCATAGCAGCAACACCATTACCATATACCATATGTGCATCCTATTAATACTCATATGTATACAAGTAACACGTACATGCGTATAATTAATACACATGCACTACTACTGACCACATGTACATTTTATTTCATACAAATTAATTGGATATCAAACCTTGGTTCTTGAACTCTCACATGGTCAGTTAATAACATGACTCATAACCTACACGGTATCTCTTCAAAGTTGTCAAGTATGATATCGTAAAATACACGGTATCTTTCAATCGATAGAGTTGTTACACAGTGAAGACTGAAGTGAAGAGAGTTAACATCGCAACTCGTGCGGATATATAGAATAGGAAGTCTCCAGGAAGATTCTGAAGACACGTGCAGGCCATAGCTAGCCTATGGTCTGGCGGCAGGCAACCCGGGTCCCGGGGGCACCAGGACCCAGCGCGCACTATGCCAACTCAGTGTCCGACGCAACGGACAATAACATCCCCCCCAATTCAAGGTATTCTTGGATACAAGAATCCCTGGAATTAACTGAGGGGCATAAAGAAATTATCATACTATAAAGGGTGACAAGGCTAGAGAGAGATGCTAATGGCTGGCAGGAGAGGCTGTAAATAATACAATATTCGGAACAGGATCCAAGGGGACACGGCACATTAATAGCAGAGGTCTTCAGATCAATGTCAGTTTACTAGGGTAGCAGATAGCAGGGAGGCTGCTAGGAAGCTAGAGGGAAACTGCAGATAGGCTGCAGGCTAGGTTGCAGAGGGGCTGCAAGGAAGCTGGGAGAAACTGCAGATAGGCTGCAGGCTAGTTTGCAGGGAGGCTGCTAGGAAGCTGGGAGGAACTGCAGATAGGCTGCAGGCTAGTTTGCAGGGAGGCTGCTAGGAAGCTGGAGGGAAACTGCGGATAGGTTGCAGGCTAGGTTGGTTACGAGAAGTAGGACATGATTTGAGATGGGAGAATAAGTTTAGACAAGATGTCTGTGCTAGCCCCCCCCATAATTTGGGCTCATCCTAAATTAGAGTATAGCAGACATACGGCAGTAACTTGATGATGGAATCTAAATCAAAATGGGCATCAGCACATGAGGCAGTACAAGACACAATGCAGGAAGCAGTACCCAGATTAATCCTAGAGTGTTCATGGCTAAAACAATAAGGAGCAAGAGACTATAGGTGTATATTTAGGTGCCAGATGCTGGGTATCCATTAAGGTCCAGCTGATGGTGGATTTATTTTAGGAAAGTGGAGAAGGATTTCCTAGACATCCTTGGAGTGTCAAGCATGTTGATGAATGTGAAATCCATTGGGTTCCAGTGCATGCTGAGGTTGTTGACACAGATGACTTTGCCTCCAGGGTTCACACAGCTGATGGGATGCATGAGCATCTTGGGCCAGGTGGCAAGGATTCGTGCATGTGCTTGGACCATGGCTGCTTGTAGGCAGATGGCCCACTGGAGGGTGGGCCTGTCAGCTGTAGAAACAGTGGGGTAGATGTGGACCATGTGCTGCAATCTGTTGACGTGCTTGAGAAGAGGTCCACAGACTGATGAAGGGCTGCTATGCATCTGCCGTGAAGTGAAGTGGTTTAGAGTTTAGGGAACCTAGCGTAGCCTTTACTGCGCTTACTTCCCACCCCACTCCCCACCCAAATTTCAAAATAACAGAGCAGATACGCTAAATAAGCATTGCGCGCAAGCTCATTTCGTGTTGATATCTGTATCCATATTTTTCCGCATTCGTTTTGAGCGCCTGTTCAGACCAACGATGGCACTCCGACTCACCATCGTCTATAATATTTTGCTTCTCGATTCCACCATGTAAGCGCACAACCAACCACATTTAGACAGAAGGGCGGCGAATACAGCCAGCTAGCAAGATCTTCATCAGACCGAAAGGCGAGCTCTTCAGACCGACGAGGATAGGAGCGATGCAAACCAGCTTCGACGTTTAGCATTAGCATATGCTGCGGCTCATGCTTCAGAACTTTCACTTTGGCTCAGGCTTCGGTTGGCCCTTGACTCTCACTTGGCTCATGCGAACGCACTTGATTATTCATCTCAGCATTGCATTCGTCATCTCATTATGCTATCGCATCGCCTGATTCGTGATTGGTGGTAGTTGACTTCCATTCTCCAGCCTTTCTGCAGGCTTTATTGACACATTCATCTTGCTGCGAGCTAAGACACTCGCAAGGCTTGTGGTATCTCTGCACGATTGAAGTCCCTGCAACCCTGCAACGTTCTTCTGACTTCCGA
>JACBWV010000099.1:862708-865361 GCA_013435795.1 Chlamydomonas sp. ICE-L
ACCTGAGACAGACAAACACAAAACAAACAAGAAAACATACACACAAACAAACAAACAAAGACACAGACAAACACAAAAACACACACACACACACACACAAGCAAATAAACACTTAAACAAACAAACAAACAAACACAAAGCACACACAAAACACACACAAGAAACAATCAAACACACAAACAAAGGAACACACAAACAAAGAAACATACAAACAAATGCACACACAAACAAGCAAACAAACACTGCTAGCTGATAGCCGGAGTAGCTTTCAAGAACAAGGTTGTGCTTCATTGCTGCTTGGACAGACAGAAACAAACAAACAACACTGACATCAACGCTCTATTCTTGTTAGCCCTTCCTGTAACGGTTGGGCAAGTACCTTTAGCCTATTTGGCCTACCCCTGGACTGTTACTTACAAACAAATAAATACTTACAAACAAATAAATAAACAAACAAATAAATAAACAAACAAATAAACAAATACTTACAAACAAATAAACAAACAAACAAACAAATAAATAAACAAATAAATAAACAAATAAACAAACAGACAAAAAAAAAAAAAAAGCAAACAGTAACAAGAAAACTAACATCTCTGCCTCTCCCTTGCTAGCTGATAGCTGGGGCAGATAACAGGAAGGTGTCTGTCCTACCTGCTTTTCAGATCTTTTGACCGACAGAATCAAACAAACAAACAAACAAACAAACAAACATCAATGCTTTTTCTTGCTAGCCCTTCCTGTCACGGTTGGGCAAGTCCCTCTAGCCTATTTGGCCTACCCCTGGACTGTCAGATACATTAAAAGTTAATCAAGAAAACAAACAGTAGTCAAGAAGACTAACATCTCTGTCTTTTCCTTGCTAGCTGATAGCCGGGGCTGCTGCTAAGAAGGTGTTCGTCCTACCTGGTTTTTAGGTGTTTGGTTTGACACAGGTGGAAGAGGCCGCAGCCCTTGGTGACATGTTGGTGTCTCGCAGCAAGCGCTTCCTCATTCAAAATGTTATTAAGGGTAGGTCAGTCCATAAATTTCTATTGTTGCCATTTTATGTTGGTGCAACTCTCTATTGGTGTCTCGTGGCAAGTGCTTCCTCATTCAAAACGTTTTCAAGGGTAGGTCTATTTATCACCTTCTATTGTTGCCACTCTCTCTTGGCATCACGCAGGAACCCCTTATAATTCAAAACGCTACCAAGGGTAGGTCTATCGATCACCTTCTCTGGGTGTTGCCCTCAATGGGTGACACTGACTGGCTTCTCAGCAAATTTAATGAATCAGTACGGTGCTGCATGGCTTGGCCTCGTGAAGCAGGCTGAGGAGGAGGGGGCGTTACTGATCTGGTTATTGACCTTACAGGTATGTGGGGGAAGTGGGAGGGAGTGTCCGGTTGAGGGGCAGGGTAAGGGGTAAGGGGCAGGGGAGAGCAAGGGACGAGGGAGGGGAATGGCATGTTTGTGTGTGGGGCACTTGCATCGGATAGGTGGGGTGCGGGGGGGAGGGGGGGAGAGGATGGAGGTGGGAAGTGAGGGAATGGTGTGTTGTGTGTTGTGTGTGGAAGTTGTGTGAGTGGGTGGGGGGGGGGGGGGGGAGAGGATGGAGGGGAGGCATGGATGCATGTTCGGCTCAGCTGGGGGTGGTGTTGGTGTGTGGGGGGAGGGGGTGGGGGAGGGAGGGGGGGGGGGGAGGGGGGGGGGGGGGGGGGGGGCAGCTGGGGCATTATGGTGCCAGTCCAAGCCATGTGGACCAGGCTGAGGTCTTCTTATTGACTTGACATGCAAGCAAGTTGCGAACATGTGTTTTTTCTTATTGACTTGACATGCAAGCAAGTTGCGAACATGTGTTTTTCTGATAGTTATGATGGAGGTGATGATTATGCTAATGGTTATGATGGTGGCAATGACTTTGCTAATGATTTTGATGGTGGTGGTGGTGGAACAGAAGACAAACACGACAACAGTTGTTGTGGTGGTAGTGATAGCAACAGCAAGTAATTGATATGTACAGCAAACCTCTCTCCTTTTAAATAGGAGTTACTGTAGCCCCTTTCAGTGATACACATTTTTCTAGTGGTAGACCGAATTACTCTGAGGACGAAGAGTCGGGGGTTCGATTCCCCCTGCGGTCACTCTTAGCGTTGCAGGTCGTTGTAAACCGTGATGGTAGCTTGTCCAGTTGAGGTAAAATACCGCTCTCTACCCGCGTACGACGGGTTCCCTTAACACCACGCCTCACCAGGCATTATCATTACCTTAGGAGTCACTGTATAAAGGGCTTTTACCCCCTGAGAAGGTTTACGCAGGTGTTTTCCCCATAGTTAGTTGCTTTATGTGTACACATGACAGGAATTGTGTGAATAACAATTTAGTGGATGATTTGGATTTAGGTTTTCGAAGCACTTCGTAGTTTGTAGTTTAACTCGAATTTGAGAATTTGGCCTACATTTTGGGGAAATTTGAGTTGACAATCGAGATTCTGATAATTGTTGGAAATTGAGCATGAAAGTGGAGGTGCGAAACTTTGAACCCATGAGATCCAAATCCAAATCATCCCTTGAATGGCTATAATACGTAAACAAACATTGAATGTTCATGCAGGACCAATGGATGGTAGACGATGTGGGTTATGGCTATCTGGCATGTGTGTGCTCTGTTCAA
>JACBWV010000099.1:873187-888187 GCA_013435795.1 Chlamydomonas sp. ICE-L
ACCTTGTCTCGAAGAGATCAAGGTTGGGTAGCGCACTCCTTGATAGCATCGAGGGTGGCAGGGTCTATTGTGGTTGACGTATCCCGCCTGTCCCCCCCCCCCACCCCCCCACCCCCCCCCCCCCCCACAACACGCACCCCCCCCAACCCCAACCAACCCACACCCCCCCCCACTCCTCATCACTTGACTTTACACCCCACTCTATCCTACAAAAACGTAAACCATCCATCCAGCCACCCACAAGACAAGCACAAACGCCACACAGCCTATCGCCTCATCCTACCCTTTGTTCGTGTTATCTCCCACCACCACCCACCACTACCACCGCCACAAATATCCACACCCACCATACTACCACACCACCACCCCCCACCAAGCTACATGTGTCTCGAAAGAGCTTCGGTGTATGCACGTCATGTTGGCAGCGAAAGAAGTGGCAGTTCATGTTGATGGTGAGGATACCAACCACTGACAGGTAGAAGGTGACGAACGCAACTTGCACCACCACCCGTAGGGTCCATACCGGCCAAACATACGGAAAGTTCTGCCGCTTGAAACACCAACCGACGTAGATGCAGAGCGCCAGGTTGGCAATCATGAGACCTGTGATGGTGTACAGGGCTATCACAGTCGTTGTGTAGCCGGCATCTGAGATGACGTTGGACGTGTTGAGGTACATGAAAGTCCTCCAGAGCCAGTATTAGAAGAGAGTTGTCTGCGTACAGGGCTACCGCCGTATGTGGGGGGTTCATGGTTAGCGCCCAGCTGTGCAAGGGTGTCGGCCCCTCAGTAAACACGGGCACTTCCAATTCCTTGCCGGACTTTAAGGTGCACATTGAAAACAGTGGTGTGGGTCAGTTGTTTAGTATGTGTGGGTCAGGGGGGTGGATTCAGTGTGGGGGTGGGCGGTGTGTGTGTGGTTCATTAGGTGTTGTTTAGTGTGTGTGGGTCAGTGTGTTGGGGTCAGTAGGTGTGGTTAAGTGTGTGGAGGTCAGTGGGTGTGGGTCAGTGGGTGTGAAATGAACACGGCAATTCCAATTCCCTTGCCGACTTTCTCCTGTTGCAATATGAACAGTGGGTGTGTACTGATCACTTCTTGAAATACGCATGTATTATTCATTAATTTATTTATTCATGTCTGTCTGTCTGTCTGTCTGTCTGTCTGTCTGTCGTCTGTCTGTCTGTCTGTCGTCTTCTGTCTGTCTGTCTCGTCTGTCTGTCTGTTGTTGTCAGTCTATCGGTTGTTTGTTGTATGTCTGTCTGTGTCTGTCTGTCTGTCTGTCTGACTGTCTGTTGCGGTCGGTATGTCTGGTCTGTCTGTCTGTCTGTCTGTCTGTCTGTCTGTCTGTCTGTCTGTCTGTCTGTCTGTCTGTCTGTCTGTGTGTATGACACAATTAATTGTATAAGGCTTATGATAATAAAACATGTATTTATTTATCTCAGATTTACGCATATTTTACCTCATTTTCATTTATTTATTATCTACTTATAGTTATATTACCTGTACATGTATATCCCATTCACATCCCCTGAGTACCCTCAAGTACCCTTTACGCACAAATTAAAATCAATTTGGACGAACATAATACATCCATAAAGTATGTGAATATATCAGTCGACAGGACCTGCGCTACCTTAAAATGAAACCCCTAGAGCAGAATCAGTTTCAGATACCCACCCAACCAGAATGCCCACCCAGCCAGTATACCCACCCAGCCAGCATGCCCACCCAACCAGTATGCCCACTCAACCAGTATGCCCACTCAACCAGTATGCCCACCCAACCCGTTTCAGATACCTGCCCAAGCTGCGTGATTGAGGCCCGTACCTTTGAAAGAGTGTACAGCACTCCAAACACTGCCTTCTCAAAAGAATGAGATGCATTGCTGGCCTCCTTGACATCTGAGGTCTCCAAAATACCTGGCTGCTTGTCGACGTCTTCTCTGAGAGTTTACAGTAGCATGATGTATATTTGCAATAGCATGATATGCTGATGTACATAATGTGCGTGTACAATAGCATGATATGTTGATGTACATGATATGCATGCGTAATAGTATGATATGCTGATGTACACCATGTACATGTAAAATAGCATGATATGTTGACGTAAATGAGATGCATGCACAATAGTATGATATGCTGGTGTACATAATGTATGTGTACAATAGCATGATATGCTGATGTACATAATGTACATGCACGATAGCATGATATGTTGACGTATATGATATGCATGTACGATAGTATGATATGCTGATGCACATAATGTGCATGTACAATAGCATGATATGTTGATCCACATGAGATGCATGTACAATAGCATGATATATTGATGTACATGATAAATATCAGGCTCTTATTGGGTTCATACAGAAGTTTGTCACCATCATCATTTTCAAAGTCACCATCATCATCACCCCCACCACCACCATCAATATCACAATCACCATCACCATGAACCCGTTGAACCCTATGAGCAGATGAACCCATGAACCCACAAACCCATGAACCCAAGGGGGCTGCCAGTGAGTTTGATGCATTCCTTGCCTCGAGCCATGGCTTTCAGTCGAGCGCGTGCTAAACCTCTTGCGCAGGAACTTCCCATCCCCTAGGTTGCTGCCAGTAGAATCCGATCCCGCGGGCATCCTAACGCAACTGCAGCTGACAAAATCGCAGCTGGCAGCGGAAGGGGGGTCTCAGCAGAGGAGAGGAGAGAAAGCCAAGAAGCTAAGTAGCTAAAAGGCAAATCGGCATTCTGGCAGGGTCGCGCCCCGCGTCACAGGAGCAGCGACAGAAGAGTGATGCGGATTCAAAATACGATTTTTTTGGGAGAAGAAACTGGAGTCCCTGTTGCTGAATACATTGGGGGTGCTGCATGCATGCAGGGGGTGGCCAAGGCTGTCGAGCTGCTTGAATGAAAGAGAAACCGACCCGGAAAGAGAAGTAAGTTGGGAAGAGAAACCGATCCGATATTGCCAGGCCAAGCCATCTGAGTTAGGTTAGGGGAGGAGCCATCGGGGGAGCCATCCAGGGGGGGCGCGAGGAAGTTTTTTTCAAATACCTGTCGGAAGTTTTTGTAATCTGCCTTACCCCCTGCCCCCTTGAAAATACCCATATCTCCTTCAGGAACAGTCAGGAATTATATTTAGGGGGTCAAATTAGGGTCTTTAGTAATCCCCGATCTCTATCCGTTTGTGGTCTTACATTTGGATTTGAGCAAAGTTTGACAACATGGTCAAGCAAGCACCGTTTCCTAGCCCTGATTCTGAGCTGAGCCAGCAATTTTTGGTGTTTCAGAATTTCAAGGAGGTGTTAAGCCTAAGCTGCATGCCTAAGTACCCTCCATAAACCCAAGAAGTTTGGGGAGGAAATACTGAGGTTATGGTTTGGCCCAACTTTCACTTATGGTGTACTTGGATCTACGAGGATCAGCCAGGTCACCATGTGCCTCGACTTGGATATAGAGGACCGCGCCTCCAGATTTACTCGTTGTCGGAAATAAGCGATAATATGTCATAGGTCTGCTTAACTTAATCAGAGACCGAGTGCTGAGGAAGTTTTGAACTCAAACAGTTTTCACTAGAGGATTGTTTTTTTGAAAGCGGGCGCCTCCCCCCCCCCCCCCCCCCCCCCCCCCCCCCCCCCCCCCCCCCCCCCCCCAGCCCCCAAACTTTGGAGGACCATTACTTTTTTCTACTTGGCCAAATTAAGAAATTCAACTGGATTCTTCATCCTCTCTATGATATCTAAAGGTCATTTGGGTAAGAAGTTGCCCCCCCGGGAGGAAGAGCCGATGGTCCCGAATTGATAACAAGATATTTTTGTTTTTCGTTCTCGCACCCATGGTGTCGCGGCGAGACTCGCCATCAACAAGCAAGCTAGGAATCTGTTACACAAACTCAGCAAAACAATGCCAAGACGGAATAGAGGTACATCCAACAAGCAATTGCCCACTATTAACGATTTTCGTCCGGATATGCTTTGTCAGTGATACCGGTATATGATATATCATATATGGGTGATACATGATTTAGGTGGCATGGGTATACGCGTAGCATATTATCACAATCCTGAATGATGACAAGCAACCCCCCCATGCTTATTATTGGGATGATGTTTTAATTGTACTTGAAGAATTAAATTATCAATGTAGGACGAACTCAGGGCCCCCTTCGGTAAACCGATTGTTCGGGGGTCAGTTCTTTAATACTTTCTTCTTGTTAGCCCTTCCTACCAAGATTGAGCTAGGCCCTTTAACCTATTTGGCCTACCCCTGGACTGTAACCTACATACATACGTGCCTATGGCACACTAATTTACTTGATGGACGGGCTCTCTGCACACAGACATGGCTGACATGACATGGCATTGGCAAACCGATGTATTTGACTTCCCTAATGGTGTTTGGGTGGGGGTGGGGGGGCTCGACCCCAGCTGCAGCTGACCCCAGGCTCGACTCCTTTAGGAACCTCGACCAATGTAATGTGGTCCCGAATTGTGGTCCCGAATTGAAAAGCCGACTGTGGTCAGGTGGTCAGATTTCGAGCAGTTTTTTTCCCGATTTTGAGTTCGGACGGGTTCTGTTCACCATATTCCTCCACGCATATTCCGTCGTTTTCTCGCCCTCTCTAGAAACGCGCCCCGGCATTGCTATTGTGGCCCTTCCCCCCCCCACCCCCCCCCTGCTTCGACCACTCTGCTATGTCTTAACAGAAGCCCAGCCGAACGATGGCCGTTGCTTTTCAGTCCTTGCGTATCCTTCGTCGTTTGCTGCTAGAGGAGGAGGGAGGAGGCGAAGACCACCATATCGATTTCGATACAAATCCTGTCCTATGGACGGTTTATTTCTGTGCATCGATAGGTCTCTGCATGCTAGCCGGCCTGGTGTCAGCATCACCGGGTGGAGGAGATTCGACGGGTAGATTTAGAGGTAGGTGCCCTGCCCCCCCCCCCCCCCCCCCCCTCCCCCCCCCAACCCCCCCCCCCACCCCCCCAACCCCCCCCCTCCCCCCCCCACCCCCCCCCCCCCCCCCTCACCCCCCCCCCCCCCACAACCCCCCCCCACCACACCCATCCACCAACCCCCCCCCCCCCCCCCTCCCACACCACCCCACCCCCCACCCCCCCCCCCCGCGCCCCACCACCCCCCCCACCCCCCACCCACCCACATCCCCCACCCCCAACTCCCCCCCACCCCCACCCCCCCCCCCCCCCCCCCCTCCCCCCCCCCCCCCCCCCCCATCCCCCCCCCCCCCCCCCTCCCCCCCCCCCCCCCCCCCCCCCCCCCCAACCCACCCCCCCCCCCCACCCCCCCCCCCCCCCCACCCTGCTTGGCATCCTGCCGACAAGTTGTGAGAAAACCTGAGCACATTCGGAGTCCAACAAGGCACCAGCATAGCTCAACCATCATCATCATCATCATCATCAGCAGCAGCAGCAGCAGCAACAGCAGCAACAGCAGCAGCACCATCAGCATCACTGTCATTTGCATCAGGCATCACTTTAAGTAGCAGGAGCAGCGCAATCATCATCATCATCATCATCATCATCATCATCTCTGTCATTTGCATCAGGCATCACTTTCAGCAGCAGCAGCAGCAGCAGCAGCAGCAGCAGCACAATCAGCATCACTGTCATTTGCAACAGCGTCACTATCAGCACCATCATCAGCACTATTTACACCATCAGCACCATCAGCATCACTGTCATTTGCATCAGCTTCACTATCAGCACCACCATCAGCACCATCTGCAACACTGGCATTTGCACCAGCTTCACTACCAGCACCACCAGCAGTACCATCAGCCCCATCTGCATCACTGGCATT
The DNA here is from genome assembly GCA_013435795.1 of Chlamydomonas sp. ICE-L. Lineage (NCBI taxonomy): Eukaryota > Viridiplantae > Chlorophyta > Chlorophyceae > Chlamydomonadales > Chlamydomonadaceae > Chlamydomonas > Chlamydomonas sp. ICE-L. The sequence goes on from JACBWV010000099.1 coordinate 879,018, forward strand.
TGCACCAGCTTCACTACCAGCACCACCAGCAGTACCATCAGCCCCATCTGCATCACTGGCATTTGCACCAGCTTCACTACCAGCACCACCAGCAGTACTATCAGCCCCATCTGCATCACTGGCATTTGCACCAGCTTCACTACCAGCACCACCAGCAGTACTACCAGCCCCATCTGCATCACTGGCATTTGCACCAGCTTCACTACCAGCAGCACCAGCAGTACCATCAGCCCCATCTGCATCACTGGCATTTGCATCAGCTTCACTATCAGCTTCACTATCAGCACCACCATCAGCACCATCAGCACCATCTGCATCACTGGCATTTGCATTAGCTTCACTACCAGCACCACCAGCAGCACCATCAGCACCATCTGCATCATATCAGACTGCGCAATGAATAAGCCGAAGCAGATCTACACCCTTGACCATGCCTTATGTGTGAGCAAGGTTGATTGTGACACACGCCCCCCGGACATTTGCTGACATACTACACGATCGTGTGTGTAACAAACAATCTCCATGCATAGTGTCCCCACTCCCCTCTCACTATGGCTGTATGCTCGTAGTTAACACCCTATTATGGGGTGTCAAACATGTTACAAGAGGTCCCCAAGAGTAAAACATGTTGAAGAGGGCCTGACCTTGCAGGCTTAATCCCCCTGGGTATTAACTAGGTGCAGACAGGCATTGGATGCCTGAAGGTGTGTTGTGTGAGTGCCCCCCCCCGCCCCCCCCCCCCCCCCCCCCCCACACACACACACACACACACACACACACACTCTCCCACACACACTCTCCCACACACAGGCACACACACAGTTCCCCACCCCCACCCCACTCACCCGCCTCTTTCCCTTACACGCTATCACATGTCCCTGGAAATACAACTGAACAGGCAACTTGTTATTCCTAAATATCCCCATCCCCATCCCCATCCCCCATCCCCATTACCCATACCCATCCCCCGTCCCCATTACCCATACCCATACCCATACCCATACCCATACCCATACCCATACCCATCACCCATCACCCATCCCAACCCCACCCCGCCGTCCCTACCCCACCCTGCCCTGCTATCACCCATCCCCACAACGATTTACCTAATATATATTTCATCGATGATGTGAGGCAGTTGATGACCAAAGCTTGTACTGCTTTGCAGGTGCTGAAACGTAGTGGTACGGAGGTACAACGTGGCTATGCTGCAGCAATCGCACCTGTGAGTATTGCGAAGAACCCATGAGGGTCAAGAAAAGAGCAACGGCCTTTTTAAAAGCTATAAGACGGCACAACAGTAGACAGTCACGCTTGGGCAAGTCCCTTTAGTCTATTTGGCCCACCCCTGGACTGTAACAACAACAACAACAACAAAAACAAAAACAATGGCAACAGCAGTGATTCAAAGGTCTACTATTTTAATTTGATGTCAAGATATCTGAACTCCCAACAAGTCTCTGAACTCCCAACAATCTCAACAGTTGCAATAATCAAAATAATCTCACGAACATCAACAGTCTCAATATTCTCTCTTTCTTTGTATTCCCTTTCCACACATTTGAGTTGGTTTAATCAAGCTTTGGAACTTTCAATTTATCAAGCTTTCAAAGTTTCAATTTATCAAGCTTTCAAAGTTTCAATTGATCAAGCTTTAGAAATTTCAATTGATCAAGCTTTGGAACTTTCAATTGATCAAGCTTTGGAACTTTCAATTGATCAAGCCTTCAATAAGAGAAGGCATGCGATGTTTTTAAATCCTCTGTCAGGACTGTAATTGCAATAAATACATTTTTTGCACACCTACATTCAGAATAATAGTTTCAAAAACACTATCTTTGTACATCTACATTCAGGATAATAATTTCAAGAATGCAATATTTGCACATCTACATTCAGAATACTAATTTCAATAATACACGATTTGTACATCTACATTAAAAATACTAATTTCAATAATACAAGATTTGCCCATCTACATTCAGAATAATCATTTCAAAAATACAACATTTTTATATCTGCATTCAGAATAATCATTTCAAAAGTACATGATGTGTACATCTACATTTAGAATGAGAATTTCAAAAACACAAGATTTGCAGATCTGCGTTCAGTATAATAATTGCAGGCAGACATAATATTGCCCAATCTACTCGCTTTGCATGGCACGCGGCTAACAAGGCATTTTATTTTCTAGCGGAGCCTCCCCTTCTGTGGGGCGGGAGCCCCTCAGATTCACCCCGTTGTCCATCCGTCCGACCACGACCGAGACGAAGCCTGACACGCCAGCCAACCGTCTCGTACCTAACTGACTTTGGACCGCTCCATTCTGTTGCCACCTGTCATTCGGATAGCCAACACTCTCCGCCATTTTTTGGCACGCGGCTGACAAGGCATTTGATTTTTCAGAATATGCGTCCAGTGCCAGAGCCCCTTCATATGCTCTCTTTTTGTTTTCTTGGTTGTGCAAGTCCCTTTAGCCTATTTGGCCTACCCCTGGACTGTCACACACATACATACATATAGATGCGTTTAACTCTTCTCCTTCTTTCGGGTGGTGGGGGGTCCCTTCTTTCTTTCTTCTCTTTCTTTTTTCTTCTTCTTTCTTCTTTTTCGTCTCTTTTCTTTCCTTCTTCTTCTTCTCTTCTCTTCTTCTTCTAGGCTTCTTCTTCTTCTGTCTTCTTTCTTCTTCTCTTCTTCTTCTCTTCCTTCTCTTCTCTTCTTCTTATCTTCTTCTCTTCTTCTTCTTCTCTTCTCTTTTCTCTTCTTCTTCTTCTCCTCTTCTTTCTTTCTTTCCTTTCTTCTTTCTTCTTCTTCTTCTCTCTTCTCTTCTTCTCTTCTTCTTCTTCTTCTTTCTTCATTCTGTCTTCCTTCTCTTCTTCTTCTTCTTCTTCTTTTCTTCTTCTTCTTCTTTCTTCTTCTTCTTCTTCTTTCTTCTTCTTCTTCTTCTCTTCTTGCTTTCTCTTCTCTTCCTTTTTTCTTCTTCTATTTTCTCGTCTCTTCTTCTTCTTCTTTTCTTCTCTTTCTCTTCTTCCTTCTTTGTCTTTCGTTCTTCTTCTTCTCTTCTGTTCTTTTCTTCTTACTTCTTCTTCTCTTCTTCTGTCTCTTTCTTTCTCTCTCTTCTTTCTTCTTCTCCTTCTTCCTTCGTCTTTTCTTCTTCTCCTTCTCTTCTTCTTTATCTCTTCTTCCTTCTCTTTCTTCTTCTTTCTTCTACTTCTTTTTTCTCTTCTTCTTCTTCTCTTCTTCTTCTCTTCTTCTCCTTCTCTCTTCTCTTCTTCTTCTTCTCTTCTCTTCTCTTGCGGCGTGTCTTCGTCTCTTCTTCCTTCTTTCCGTCTTCGTCGTGTGCTTCTCTTCGTTCTTGTCTTCTTTCTTCTTCTCTTCTTTCTTCTTCGTTTTCCTTCGTCTTCTTCTTTCTCTTTCTTCGTCTTCTCTTTCTTCTTCTTCTTCTTCTCCTTTCCCTTTCTTCTTCTTCTTCTTCTTCTTCTCTTCTTTTCTTCTTCTTATTCTTCTTCCTACTTTACTATTTTTGATTTTCAGGGCTTACGTTTTCAGATGTAGCTCCGCGCAACCCTTATGTTCTCAAGCTCAAGCTTTATGAGCAAAAATCTATGTTTCCAATGTAACATGCCCTCCAATATCTGCTTTCAAGACATGCAACCCAATGGACTGCTCCCATTGCAGATGCTGAAGAACCAGCACCTGCTCTTAGTCACCCTGCTACTCTGCAACGCAATTGCTGCTGAGGTGAGAAGATGCCATCCCCTCTGTTCATGTCTTATTCCCTGCGCAAGGGTCCTTATCACTCCTGATTTTTGCCAACCCGCCTTATCCCCCCTGGCTCTTCCGGCTATTATTCACCCCGCTACTCTGCAACGCAATTGCTGCTGAGGTGAGAAGATGCCATCCCCTCCGTTCATTTATTATTCCCTGCACAAGGGTCCTTTTCACTCCTGATTTTTGCCAACCCGCCTTATCCCCCCTCACCTGACTCTACCGGCTATTATTCACCCAGCTAGTCTGCAATGCAATTGCTGCTTATGTGAGTGAATGCCATCCCCTCTGTTTATTTCTTATCTCCTACACAAGGGTCCCTTTCCCTCCTGATTTTTGCCAACCCGCTTTATCCCCCCTCCCCTGACTCTACCTGGTCTTAGTCACCCCGCTACTCAGCAATGCAATTGCTGCTGAAGTGAGTAGATGCCATCCCCTCTGTTTATTTCTTATTCCCTGCACAAGCGTCATTTTCCCCCCTGACCCTACCTGCCATTATTCACCCATCACTCCTCCCTCCTCCCATCACCCCCCACCCCTCCCATCACCCCTCACTCCACCCCTCGCCCCTCACCTCACCCCTCACCTCTCTACCCTCCTGCAATCACCATTTCACGTAGGGGCTACCCCTCTGCCTCGACCGTCTGGCCGATCCAATCACTGCTGTGGTGCTGTCCGTGTCAGTTGTCCTCATCTTTGGTGCGTATCTTTTGGCTCGCTGGGAGATGGACTATGTGGACTGTATGGATGGGGGTGCAAGGGGGGCTGAGTGGGGGTGGGGGAGTTGTGGCCCAGGCAGGCCAATGGGGTGTGTGCTCGTGTAGGGGGGGGAGAGGGGGAGTGGGGGGTTGGGGGAAATACTCAACACGTATTTGGCACACTGGGTGGTGGATTATGGGGACTGTTTAGATGGGGGTGCAAGGGGGGCTGAGTGTGGGTGGGGAGTTGTGGCCCAGGCAGGCCAATGGGGTGTGTGCTCGAGTAGGGGGAGGAGGGTGGGAGTGGGGGGTGGGGGGAAACACTCGACACGTCTTTTGGCACACTGGGAGGTGGACTATGGGGACTGTATAGATGGGGGTGCAAGGGGGGCTGAGTGTGGGTGGGGAGTTGTGGCCCAGGCAGGCCAATGGGGTGGGTGCCCGTGTAGGGGGGGGGAGGGGGGAATAGGGGTTGGGGGGAAATACTCGACACGTCTTTTAGCACACTGGGAGGTGGACTATGGGGACTGTATAGATGGGGTGTGTGCTCATGGTGGTGGTGGTGGGGTGTGTGTTGGTGGGGTGGGGGTGGGTGTGTGTGTGGGGGGGGGGCATACTCGACACGCCTTTTCTTCTCCTGCTCATGGGTCTGTGTGCCCCTTGATACTGCTGATTTGATTGTCATTGTAGTGATTGTGGTTGTGATCATAGTGATTCCAATGACAGTTGTGTCAGTAATTGTAGTCGTGATTGTATGTATGTATGTTACAGTTCAGGGGTAGGCCAAATAGGCTATAGGGACTTGCCCAACCGTGTTAGGACGGGCTAACAAGAAAAAACATTGATGAACTGAACCCCAAACAATCGTTTTACCGACGGGGGCACTGAGTTTGTGCTACAGTGATAATTTAATTGTACAATTATATTTAAATCATCACCCCACTGCGACTACCGGTGGTCAAATAACGTCAACTATTAAAAAAAGAAAAAGCATTGATGAACTGAACCCCACTCCTGAGTTCGTGCTACAGTGTTTATGATTGTCACTGCAATAGAGATTCTGATCATGACCTTCAATGTGCTATTGATGTAGACATTTTCTATTTTGGGCTACGTGTAGCAGCTTCCACACAGCTCCATTAGCCAGCGACTGCGTCGAGCTCTCAGACTACAGCTGCATTGTAATGCCTGTCATGCTAGCTTTCAGATGCACCAGCTAGCTTCAGGTTGTGCACAAGGGTGCGTCAAAAGAGCTGCCTAGAAGCTGCTACGCGTAGCCAAACAAAATAAGCAGTGTTGATTTATCATCAATATTGGGGCATGCTTGTCAAGAACTCAGGGCCCCCGTCAGTAAAACGATTGTTTGGGGTTCAGTTAATCAGTGCTTTTTCTTTTTAAGCCCTTGCTATCACGGTTGGGCAAGTCCCTTCAGCCTATTGGGCCTACCCCTGGACTGTCTCATACACACATACATACATGCTTGGCTTGCTCTGTTACAGATAAAAGCAGCAGGATAAACACAGACGCGAAATAAAGTCCTTGGCCTCACCCTCACCCTCACCCTCATATTGCTCCTCGTTCTCACCCTCGTCCTCACCCTCAGCCTCACCCTCATCCATATCCTCACCCTCATCCTTCTCCTCGTTCTCACCCTCATCCATATCTTCACCCTCACCCTCATCCATATCCTCACCCTCACCCTCACCCTCATCCTTCTCCTCGTTCCCACCCTCATCCATATCTTCACCTCCACCCTCATCCATATCGTCATCCTCACCCTCATCCTTCTCCATATCCTCACCCTCACCCATACCCTCACCCTCACCCTCACCCTCATCCTTCTCATTCTCACCCTCACCCTCATCCTTCTCCTCACCCTCACCCTCATCCTTCTCCATATCCTCACCCTCACCCATACCCTCACCCTCACCCTCATCCTTCTCATTCTCACCCTCACCCTCATCCTTCTCCTCACCCTCACCCTCACCCTCACCTTCTGCCTGCTTTTGAGACTCAGGTGAAATTCTGCCCCAGGCTGTCTGCTCTCGCTATGGCCTCATGGTTGGGGCTTACTCGGCATGGTTTGTGCGCCTGCTCATGTTTATATGCTTCCCAGTGGCATGGCCCATTTCAAAACTGCTTGACAAAGTGCTTGGCACTGAGCACTCGGTGGGTGGATGGGGTGGGTGGGTGCGCGTGGGTGGGTGCTTGACTAAGAGCTTGGCACTGAGCACTCGGTGGGTGGATGGGGTGGGTGGGTGGGTGGGTGGGTGCGCAGGAATGGGTTAGGGTGTTCCACGGAAGGCAAACAGGAGGATTTTTGTGTGCATGTTTTTGTGGGTGGGAATGATGCTGGGAATGGCTATTAATAAAGGACTCCGACTAATCATGTGTGTATTTTCTCCGTTTGCATACGGTCTCCTTTGCTTTTTCGTTTTATGTTCCTCCTGTCACGGACGGGTAAGTCGGTGCTTAGCCTTTGTGGCCTACCCCTGGACGGTAACAACAACAACAACAACAACAACAACAACAACAACAACAAAAATATTCATTGTTTGCAGAGAAGATGGAAGGCTCCGGGGCTATGTATGTAATGTCCTTCTGTCATGACCCTCTCCTCCTAAGCAACATTGTAACAACACAACATATGTGCTCATTTATTTTGAAGGCTTTGTTACATTCACACTCTCAAATTAATTTTTGCGTGTGTTCATTTATTTTGAAGGCCCTGTGTCTGTGCTCCTTTTCCAAGGGCCTCTTGCAAACAGCCCATCATCACACTCTCAAATTCATTTGTGCATGTGCTCTTTGACGATGACCTTCTTACAAAGAGCCCATCGATGGTATCTCCCATCATCCCATCATCCCATCATCCCATCATCCCATCATCAACCACATTCGCTCTTTTTCGATGGCCCTCTTCTGAAAAGCCGATCCACTGCAAATTTCTGGGGTTCTTTGGCACCCTTTCCACACCCCATACAGCACCCTTATACGCCCAGAATACACCCTTTTAAGCCAAGTAAAAGGGTGCCGAAGACCCCCCACATGTGTAGTGATCATCACACTCTCTCATCATCCCATCATCCCATCATCAACATCATTTGCTCTTTTTCCATGCCCCGCTTCTGAAAAGCTGATCCACTGCAAATTTTGGGGGTCTTCGGCACCCTTTCCACACACCATACCGCACCCTTATACGCCCAGAAAACACCCTTTTAAGCCAAGTAAAAGGGTGCCTTGGACCCCCATGTGTGCAGTGATCATCACACTCTCCCATCATCCCATCATCCCATCATCAACCTCATTTGCTCTTTTTCTTTGACGGCCCTCTACTTAATAGCACATCAATACACTCCCCTTTCATCACTCTCCCCCACCAGCCCATCATCAAACTCATTTGCTCATTTTCTTTCTTTCGAGGCCCTCTACCGAATAGCCCATCAATACACTATCCTATCATCACACTCCCCCATCAGCCCGTCTTCAAAATCATTTCTTTGAAGGCCCTCTTATGAAGAGCCCATCATCACACTCTCACATCAATACACTCACCCATCATCACAATCCCTCATCAGCAAACTCATTTGCAAATTTTCTTTCTTTGAAGGCTCTCTTCCGGAGAGCCCAGCTCAAAGCACTAGTAGACGTTCACGGTCAAGATGCTGGTTTTGGAGGCACGCTGACAGTAGACGAGTGCAATGTCATTCGGGGGGCTTTGGACATGACCACAAAGATCGCCATGAAGTCTATGACCCCGTTGGATAAGGTAAGAATGGGATGGGTGGGTAGGTGGTGGTGGTGGGTGGGGTGGGGGGGGGGGGGCTTTGGACATAACCACAAAGATCGCCATGAGGTCTATGACACGGTTGGATAGGTAGGGATGGGATTTGTTGGTGGGGTGGGTGGGGGGGGGTGGGGGTTGGAAGGGGTAGGGAATGGATGTTCGGTGGATGGGATGGGGTAGGTGTGTTCGATAAGGGCAGGGGGGGGGTGGGTGGCCGGGGGAGAGATGCGGGCGGGAGGGAGAGAAGGGGAGGGGAGGCAAGGCAAGGAGGGGTAGAGGGGGGGGGGGGGGGGGGGGGGGGGGGGGGGGATAAAGGGGGTTAAACATTCTTTGTCGAAAGTTAAAACTTGACTTAACTTCAACTTCAAACTTAACTTGAAACTTAACGTAAAACTTCTTTGTTGAAAGATGCAGTGTTAAACATTCCTTGTGTCTTGTGCTGTTTGCAGGTGTTCATGCTTTCTACTGATGACTGCATCGATGAGCGTGTGCTGCAGGTGTGCTGCATCCTTCTATCTGTTACATCCACATTACCAGGCCAGTGTTGGCCCAAGATTTAAACAGCAGCTTCTAGGCAGCTCCCTTGCATTGTCATTACCAGACCTGTGTTAAATGCCAGGCCAGATTTAAACAGGAGCTTCTAGGCAGCTCCCTGAGCCAACCACCAGGCTAGACCCTACGACTTGAGTTGTGCCAGAAAGCTGATTATGCCAACTTCAAGGTGCAGGAATGCTGCATCCTTCTATCTGTTACCCCCTTGTCATCACCAGGCCAGTGTTGGCTCAATATTTAAACAGCAGCTTCTAGGCAGCTCCCTGAGCCAACCACCAGGCCAGGCCCTACGACTTGAGTTGTGCCAGAAAGCTGATTATGCCAACTTTAAGGTGCAGGAATGCTGCATCCTTCTATCTGTT
>JACBWV010000099.1:893187-900687 GCA_013435795.1 Chlamydomonas sp. ICE-L
AGCAGCAGCTTACATCATCACCTGCTCTCACCAAACCCCCTCACCACCATCAACTCCTCCCACCAAAACAGCTCACTCTCTTGCGAGACCTCTAACCCAAACCCTCACCATCATCATCTCCTTGTCCTACCAAAACTCAGCAGCAGCAGCAGTAGTAGTAGTAGCACCTTATATCATCACCTGCTCTCACCAAAACCCCTCACCATCATCACCTCCTTCCACCAAAACAGTTGCAACAGCTTTCCTCACTCACTTGTGAAACCTCCTCCACCAATAAACCACCACCATCATCATCACCTTGTCCCACTCAGCAGCAGCAGCAGTAGCAGCAGTAACAACAGTAGTAGCAGTTTACATCAGCACCTACTCTCACCAAACCCCTTCACCACCATCACCCCCTCCCACCAAAACAGTTGCGGCAGCTTTCCTCACTCTCTTGCAAAATCTCCTTCACCAATAAACCACCGCCATCCTCATCACCTCGTTCCACCAAAACTCAGCAGCAGCAGCAGCAGCAGCAGCAGCAGCAGCAATAGCAGCATCAGCAGCAACAGTAGTAGCAGCACCTCATATCATCACCTTCTCTCACCAAACCCCCTCACCACCGTCACTCCCTCCCACCAAAACAGCTCCTCACTCCCTTGCGAGACCTCTAACCCAAACCCTCACCATCATCACCTCCTCCCACCAAAACAGCTCCTCACTCTATTGCGAGACCTCTAACCCAAACCCTCACCATCATCATCTCCTTGTCCTACCAAAACTCAGCAGCAGCAGCAGTAGTAGCAGCACCTTATATCATCACCTGCTCTCACCAAACCCCCTCACCACCATCACCTCCACCCACCAAAACAGTTGCAACAGCTTTCCTCACTCACTTGTGAAACCTCCTCCACCAATAAACCACCACCATCCTCATCACCTTGTCCCACTCTGCAGCAGCAGTAGCAGTAGGAGCAGTAGCAGCAGTAGTAGCAGCACCTTATATCATCACCTGCTCTCACCAAACCCCCTCACCACCACCATCGCCTTCTCCCACCAAAACAGTAACGACAGCTTTCCTCACTCTCTTGTGAGACCTCCTCTAACCAAAAACCCTCACCGTCATCATCACCTTGTCCTACCAAAACTGAGCAGCAGCAGTAGCAGCACGTTATACAATCACCTCCTCCCACCAAAACAGTTGCGACAAGTTCCCGCACTCTTTTGCAAAACCTCCATGCACTACATTTTTTGTAATAATTCGCCCCTTTCTCTCGTCTCCTTTTACTGTTGATTTATCTTCTCAAAAATGTCAACTTAGATCCCTGGTACTCACTGCCGGAAAGAAGCTTTTATCCCCCCCCACCCCCCTCCCTCCCTGCATCACAAATGCATACCATTCCACTGCACCCCAAGCCAGACCCACAGTATTCCCTCCTTTTCCCGACCTCTTTCTGCCCCTCACCTCACCCCATCCTCACACATTTTATCCCCCCCCCCCCCCCCCCCCCCCCCCCCACTCACCCCCTGCATCACACACACATTTTATTCCCCCCCCTCACCCCACCCCCCCCTCACCCCCTGCATCACACATGCATTTACCCCCCCCAACCAATACCAATAAACCACCACCATCCTCATCACCTTGTCCCACTCTGCAGCAGCAGTAGCAGTAGGAGCAGTAGCAGCAGTAGTAGGCAGCACCTTATATCATCACCTGCTCTCACCAAACCCCCTCACCACCACCATCGCCTTCTCCCACCAAAACAGTAACGACAGCTTTCCTCACTCTCTTGTGAGACCTCCTCTAACCAAAAACCCTCACCGTCATCATCACCTTGTCCTACCAAAACTGAGCAGCAGCAGTAGCAGCACGTTATACCATCACCTCCTCCCACCAAAACAGTTGCGACAAGTTCCCGCACTCTTTTGCAAAACCTCCATGCACTACATTTTTTGTAATAATTCGCCCCTTTCTCTCGTCTCCTTTTACTGTTGATTTATCTTCTCAAAAATGTCAACTTAGATCCCTGGTACTCACTGCCCGGAAAGAAGCTTTTATCCCCCCCACCCCCCTCCCTCCCTGCATCACAAATGCATACCATTCCACTGCACCCCAAGCCAGACCCACAGTATTCCCTCCTTTTCCCGACCTCTTTCTGCCCCTCACCTCACCCCATCCTCACACATTTTATCCCCCCCCCTCACCCCCCCCCTCACCCCCTGCATCACACACACATTTTATTCCCCCCCCCTCACCCCACCCACCCCCCCCTCACCCCCTGCATCACACATGCATTTACCCCCCCCCCCCCCCCCCCCCCCCCGCCACACACACACACACCCTGCATCACACACACATGTTATCCCCCCCACCCCCCCCCACCCGCCCCCCTGAGTGCAGTTGCGACAGCTTCCGGCACTCTCATGCGAAACCTCCATGTACGACATGCTGCGCTTGTTCGAGACAGGCAAGAGCCACATGGCTTTGTTGGTGAAGACGAACACTCATCAGAGGGGGACTGCTGGATTTAGGAAGGCAGGTAGGTGTAGGTGGTAGGTGTCTGGCCATAACCCCTTGCCTAGCATTACCCCCAGCTGACTAGATGGAGACGTCAGGTTTTAGGTAGGCAGGTAGGTGTAGGTGGTAGGTGTCTGTCCATAACCCCTGGCCTGGCCTTACCCCCAGCTGACCAGAAAGGGTCTTCAGGATTTAGGAAGGCAGGTAGGTGTAGGTTGAAGATGCAGGTGGTAGGTGTCTGGCCATGACCCCTTGCCTGGTATTACTCGCAGCTGATCAGAGGGGACTTGCAGGATTTAGGAAGGCAGGTACGTGCTGAAAGTTATGAGGAATACAGTGTTTGTGAACACAATGTCTGGCCATAACCCCTTGCCTGGCCTTACCCCCAGCTGATCAGAAGGCATTACTTTACATTACATTACATTACAGTGGGTTTGCATGACGATTTCCACTTCAGCTGTTAGTTCATGCCCTTGAGCGCAACTTTGGCAAGCAGCTCGGCGGCTTTGGGAACCTACGAAGGAAGCAACATTGGTGTTTGAAGGTGTTACATGACATGATAATACGATTGCATGATGGTTTCCATTTCAGTTGGGAGTCCTCCAGCTGACCAGAAGGGGTAATCAGGATTTAGGAAGGAAGGTAGGTGCTGGAAGGCTTGAGGAATACAGAGTCTGTGAATACAGTGTCTGGCCATAACCCCTTGCCTGGCCTTACCCCCAGCTAACCAGAAGGGGACATCAGGATTAAGGAAGGCAGATAGGTGTAGGTGGTAGGTGTCTGACCATAACCCCCTGCCTGGCCTTACCCCCAGCTCACCAGAGGGGAGCTGCAATATTTAAAAATGCAGGTAGATGTAGTTGGTAGGTGTCTGGTCACAACCCCTTGCCTGGCCTTACCCCCAGCTCACTAGAAGGGAGCTGCAGGATTTAGGAAGGCAGGTATGTGAACACACTACCTGGTCACGACCCCTTGCCTGGCCTTACCCCCAGCTCACCAAAAAGGAATTCTAAGCCTTCTCATGTCCCTTGAACACTGTGTCTGGTCATAGCCCCTTGCCTGGATCTACCCCCAGCTCTACCACAACCGCCATCATTCTAAGCCTTCTCATGTCTCTTGAACACAGTGTCTGGTCATAACCCCTTGCCTGGCTGTTCTCTCAGCTCTACCACCACCGCCATCATTCTAAGCCTTCTCATGTCCCTTGAACACAGTGTCTGGTCACAACCCCTTGCCTGGCTCTACCCCCAGCTCTACCACCACTGCCATCATGCTGTGCCTTCTCATGTCCGGTTGAACACAGTTTCTGGTCCACACCCCTTGCTTGCTTTACCCCCGCTCTTACCACCACTACCATCATGACAAAGCCTTCTCATGTCCCTTGAACCAGTGTCTGGTCCACAACCCTTGCCCTGGCGGTACCCCCATCTCTAACCCACCACTGCCATCATGCTGGTTCCTCCTGTCCCTTGAACACAGTCTGGTCACAACCCCTTCCTGCTGTACCCCCAGCTCTAACAACACTACATATGCTAGCCTTCTCATGTCCTCTTGAACACAGTGTCTGTCACAAAACCCCTTGCCTGGCGTATACCCCCGCCCCACTCTACCCACCACTGCCATCTGCTAAGCCTTCTCATGTCCCTTGAACACAGTGTCTGGTCATAACCCCATGCCTGGCTGTACCCCCAGCTCTACCACCACTACCATCATGCTGTGCCTTCTCATGTCCGTTGAACACAGTGTCTGGTCACAACCCCTTGCCTGGCTGTTCCCCCAGCTCTACCACCACTGCCATCATGCTAAGCCTTCCTATGTCTCTTGAACACAGTGTCTGGTCACAACCCCTTGCCTGGCTGTACCCCCAGCTCTACCACCACTACCATCATGCTAAGCCTTCTCATGTCCCTTGAACACAGTGTCTGGTCACAACCCCTTGCCTGGCTGTACCCCCAGCTCTACCACCACTGCCATCATGCTGTGCCTTCTCATGTCCCTTGAACACAGTGTCTGGTCACAACCCCTTGCCTGGCTCTACCCCCAGCTCTACCACCACTACCATCATGCTAAGCCTTCTCATGTCCCTTGAACACACTGTATGATCACAACCCTTGCCTGGCTGTACCCCCAGCTCTACCACCACTGCCATCATGCTGTGCCTTCTCATGTCCCTTGAACACAATGTCTGGTCACAACCCCTTGCCTGGCTGTACCCCCAGCTCTACCACCACTACCATCATGCTGTGCCTTCTCATGTCCCTTGAACACAGTGTCTGGTCACAACCCCTTGCCTGGCTCTACCCCCAGCTCTACCACCACTGCCATCATGCTAAGCCTTCTCATGTCCCTTGAACACAGTGTCTGGTCACAACCCCTTGCTGGCTGTTACCCCCAGCTCTACCACCACTGCCATCATGCTGTGCCTTCTCATGTCCCTTGAACACAGTGTCTGGTCACAACCCCTTGCCTGGCTTCTACCCCCAGCTCTACCACCACTGCCATCATGCTAAGCCTTCTCATGTCCCTTGAACACAGTGTCTGGTCACAACCCCTTGCTTGGCTGTACCCCCAGCTATCCCACCACTACCATCATGCTGTGCCTTCTCATGTCCCTTGAACACAGTGTCTGGTCACAACCCCTTGCCTGGCTGTACCCCCAGCTCTACCACCACTGCCATCATGCTGTGCCTTCTCATGTCCCTTGAACACAGTGTCTGGTCACAACCCCTTGCCTGGCTGTACCCCCAGCTCTACCACCACTACCATCATGCTAAGCCTTCTCATGTCCCTTGAACACAGTGTCTGGTCACAACCCCTTGCCTGGCTGTACCCCCAGCTCTACCACCACTGCCATCATGCTGTGCCTTCTCATGTCCCTTGAACACAGTGTCTGGTCACAACCCCTTGCCTGGCTGTACCCCCAGCTCTACCACCACTACAATCATGCTAAGCCTTCTCATGTCCCTTGAACACACTGTATGGTCACAACCCTTGCCTGGCTGTACCCCCAGCTCTACCACCACTGCCATCATGCTGTGCCTTCTCATGTCCCTTGAACACAGTGTCTGGTCACAACCCCTTGCCTGGCTCTACCCCCAGCTCTACCACCACTGCCATCATGCTAAGCCTTCTCATGTCCCTTGAACACAGTGTCTGGTCACAACCCCTTGCTTGGCTGTACCCCCAGCTATACCACCACTACCATCATGCTGTGCCTTCTCATGTCCCTTGAACACAGTGTCTGGTCACAACCCCTTGCCTGGCTCTACCCCCAGCTCTACCACCACTGCCATCATGCTGTGCCTTCTCATGTCCCTTGAACACAGTGTCTGGTCACAACCCCTTGCCTGGCTGTACCCCCCAGCTCTACCACCACTACCATCATGCTAAGCCTTCTCATGTCCCTTGAACACAGTGTCTGGTCACAACCCCTTGCCTGGCTGTACCCCCAGCTCTACCACCACTGCCATCATGCTAAGCCTTCTCATGTCCCTTGAACACAGTGTCTGGTCACAACCCCTTGCCTGGCTGTACCCCCAGCTCTACCACCACTACCATCATGCTGTGCCTTCTCATGTCCGTTGAACACAGTGTCTGGTCACAACCCCTTGCCTGGCTCTACCCCCAGCTCTACCACCACTGCCATCATGCTAAGCCTTCTCATGTCCCTTGAACACAGTGTCTGGTCACAACCCCTTGCCTGGCTGTACCCCCCAGCTCTACCACCACTACCATCATGCTAAGCCTTCTCATGTCCCTTGAACACAGTGTCTGGTCACAACCCCTTGCCTGGCTGTACCCCCAGCTCTACCACCACTGCCATCATGCTGTGCCTTCTCATGTCCCTTGAACACAGTGTCTGGTCACAACCCCTTGCCTGGCTGTACCCCCAGCTCTACCACCACTGCCATCATGCTGTGCCTTCTCATGTCCCTTGAACACAGTGTCTGGTCACAACCCCTTGCCTGGCTGTACCCCCAGCTCTACCACCACTACCATCATGCTAAGCCTTCTCATGTCCCTTGAACACAGTGTCTGGTCACAACCCCTTGCCTGGCTGTACCCCCAGCTCTACCACCACTGCCATCATGCTAAGCCTTCTCATGTCCCTTGAACACAGTGTCTGGTCACAACCCCTTGCTTGGCTGTACCCCCAGCTCTACCACCACTACCATCATGCTGTGCCTTCTCATGTCCGTTGAACACAGTGTCTGGTCACAACCCCTTGCCTGGCTCTACCCCCAGCTCTACCACCACTGCCATCATGCTAAGCCTTCTCATGTCCCTTGAACACAGTGTCTGGTCACAACCCCTTGCCTGGCTGTACCCCCAGCTCTACCACCACTACCATCATGCTAAGCCTTCTCATGTCCCTTGAACACAGTGTCTGGTCACAACCCCTTGCCTGGCTGTACCCCCAGCTCTACCACCACTGCCATCATGCTGTGCCTTCTCATGTCCCTTGAACACAGTGTCTGGTCACAACCCCTTGCCTGGCTGTACCCCCAGCTCTACCACCACTGCCATCATGCTGTGCCTTCTCATGTCCGTTGAACACAGTGTCTGGTCACAACCCCTTGCCTGGCTGTACCCCCAGCTCTACCTTCACTGCCATCATGCTAAGCCTTCTCATGTCCCTCGAACACAATGTCTGGCCATAACCCCTTGCCTGGCCTTACCCGGAGCTCTTCCACCACCACCATCATCCTTATAAACCTTTCCGTGCCCCTTCAACACACTTTCTTCCTGTCACCACCACCTCTTCCACCACCACCATCTTTCTAATCCTCCCCATACCTCCTGAACGCAGTGTCTGGCCGTCACCACCAGCGACCACCAACAGCAAGAGCAGAGGGCCCCCTTGAGATCACAGCAAAACCAATCTTTTGGAGAGAATGGGGTAGAGTCTACCATCACGACCTGAACCACCACCGCCATCATCATCTTTATCATTATAAGCCTTTCCATGTCCCTTAAACACACTGTCTGCCCGCCAC
>JACBWV010000099.1:903187-917401 GCA_013435795.1 Chlamydomonas sp. ICE-L
GCAGCTGCTCCAATACAAAGGATTCTTGTAGCAGCTGCAATAATATTGTACCCTGAACACTAAACACCAAATCCGACTCTGCAGCTGCTCCAAGAAGAGATCCATGGAGCAGCTGCAAGAATCTTGCACCTTCAACCCTAAACCCGACTCTGCAGCTGCTCCAAGAAGAGATTCTTGGAGCAGCTGCAAGAATATTGTACCCTGAACCCTAAACGCGACTCTGCAGCTGCTCCAAGAAGAGATTCTTGGAGCAGCTGCAAGAATATTGTACCCTGAACCCTAAACCCGACTCTGCAGCTGCTCCAAGACGAGATTCTTGGAGTAACTGCAAGAAAATCGTACCCTGAACCCTAAATCCGACTCTGCAGCTGCTCCAAGAAGATATTCTTGGGGCAGCTGCAAGAATCTTGTACCCTAAATCCTAAATCCTAAATCCTAAACCCTAAACCCTAAACCCGACCCTGCAGCTGCTCCAAGACAAAGGATTCTTGGAGCAGCAGCAAGAATATCGTACCCCAAACCCTAAACTCTAAACCCGTCCCTGCAGCTGCTCCAAGAAGGGATTCTTGATGAGACGGACTTCTGCGTTGACAGCATGCAAATACACGCAAATGCATACACACATTAACACACACAGATGCATACACACAGACACTCTCGTACCCTAAACCCTAAACCTTAAACCCTAAACTCGACTCTGCAGCTGCTCCAGGAAGAGATTCTTGACGAGACAGACTTCTTTGTTGACAACATGCAAACATCTAGAGTCAACGCCGCACTGGTGAGTGGATTGGATTGGAATCCTTGTTGTGGATTTGATTGGATTCTTTGTTGTGGATTGGATTCCTTGTTGTGGATTGGATTGGATTATTTTTGTGTATTTGATTCCTTGTGGTGGATTGGATTGGATTCTTTGTTGTGGATTGGATTCTTTGTTGTGGATTGGATTCCTTGTTGTGGATTTGATTGGATTCTTTTTGTGGATTTGATTCCTTGTTGTGGATTTGGTTGGATTCTTTGTTGTGGATTGGGTTCCTTGTTGTGGATTGGATTCCTTGTTGTGGATTGGATTCCTTGTTGTGGATTTGATTGGATTCTTTTTGTGTATTTGATTCCTTGTTGTGGATTTGGTTGGATTCTTTGTTCTGGATTAGATTCCTTGTTGTAGATTGGATTCCTTGTTTTGGATTGGATTGGATTCCTTGTTGAGGTCTAGGGAGTCAAATGTGCGACACATGTGATGGTGATGGTCATATGATGGTGAGGGTGAGGCGATGGTGATGTGATGGTGATGGTCATATGATGATGAGGGTGAGGCGATGGTGATGTGATGGTGATGGTGAGGTGATAGTGATGTGAGACACATACTGCCCCCACTGCTTGCAGTCCGATGTAGCCAGACACTGGGTTTCTCAGTATTGTCCATATGTGTGCTTTGTATGTATATGTACAGTTCAGGGGTTGCCAACCACCCACCACCCACCCACTGCCCACCTACCACAACACATTTATAACCACCAACACACCACGATCACTGCGCAGCTGGCGTCCACCATGTCACCTAGACTCCGCCAGGTCATCAACGGTGGCCACTTCACTCCTCGTGTGGGGCGCCTTGGCATGCCTGCTACCAAGGTCCCATCTGTAGTAATAAAGCCAGGGGTGAGTGGGTGGGTTTGGGTGGGTGGGTTGATCTCCGCATGTGGGAACGTTTTTGGGGTGGGGTGAGGGTGTGTGTGTTTGGGGGGGGGGGGGGGGGGGGGGGGGGGGGGGGGGCATGCCTTTTACCAAGGTCCCGTCTGTAGTAATAAAGCCAGGGGTGGGTGGGTGTTTGGGTTTGTGTGGGTCTCCGCACGTGGGAACTATAGCTGAAATGGCCCATCTGACTACACCATGATTGAAACTGAATTTTGATGGCCCATACATTTTGTTGTGCAGGCCATGGCACCAAGCCAAGCCATTAACACTGAAATTTGGATGGCCCATACATTTTGTTGCCCAGGCCATGGCACCAAGCCAAGCCATTAACACTGAATTTTGGATGGCCCATACATTTTGTTGCGCAGGCCCTGGCACCAAGCCAAACCATTAAAACTGAATTTATATGGCCCATACATTTTGTTGCGCAGGCCATGGCATCAAGCCAAGCCATTAATACTGAAATTGGCATGGCCCATGCATTTTGTTGTGCAGGCCATGGCATCAAGCCACGCCATTAACACTGACATTTGCATGGCCTGTTCATATTGTTGCGCAGGCCATGGCACCAAGCCAAGACATAACAACTGAATTTGCATGGCCCATACATTTTGTTGCACAGGCCATGGCACCAAGCCAAACCATTAAAACTGAATTTATATGGCCCATACATTTTGTTGCGCAGGCCATGGCATCAAGCCAAGCCATTAATACTGAAATTGGCATGGCCCATGCATTTTGTTGTGCAGGCCATGGCATCAAGCCACGCCATTAACACTGACATTTGCATGGCCTGTTCATATTGTTGCGCAGGCCATGGCACCAAGCCAAGACATAACAACTGAATTTGCATGGCCCATACATTTTGTTGCACAGGCCATGGCACCAAGCCAAGCCATTAACACTGAATTTGCATGGCCCATAAATTTTGTTACGTAGGCCATGGCAGCAAGCCAAGCCATCAAGAGGCAAATTGAACAGATGGGCTCTCGCTCTGGCTCTCCAAGGCAAAGTATGCTGGTCCGCCAACTAACACGCGTTTCCACAGAGGTCAGGGGAAGCTCTTATAATGGCTCAGCTTTTCCACCTAACCAAGATCAGCCTGCTTCTTTGTGAGCCCTCATGCACCTACGCAAAGTATTATAGTCGCGCTTTTAAACAATCGGTGTTACACCGCCAACAATCACGCATTTCCGCTGAGGTCAGGGGAAGCTCTTATAACGGCTCAGCTTTTCCACCCAACCAAGATCAGCCTGCTTCCTTGTGAGCTCTCATGTACCTAGGCAAAGCATGTTGGTCGCGCGCTTTTAAACCAGTGGTGTTACACCGCCAACTATCACACATTTCCGCTGAGGTCAGGGGAAACTCTTCTGGCGGCTCAGTGTTTCCAACCAACCAAGATCAGCCTGCTTCCTTGTGAGCTCTCATTTGGCAACGCCATTTGAACTGGATCCTTGGTGTCGCTTGTTTGTGTCGGGAGACCCACCTCCTGGGGTGAAAGTCCTTTCACATCTTCAAAAACAAAAGTCCCTAGGCGGAGGATGTTGGTCGTGCTCTTAAACCATCGGTGTTACACCACCAACTATCACGCATTTCCGCCGAGGTCAAGGGAAACTCTTCTGGCAGCTCAGCTTTCCCACCTAACCAAGATCAGCCTGCTTCCTTGTGAGCTCTTATGCCCCTAGGCAAAGTATATTAGTGGTGCTTTTAAACCAGCGGTGTTACACTGCCAACTATCGCACATTTCCGCCGAGGTCAGGGGAAACTCTTCTACCAGCTCAGTTCAGTGGATGTACTACATCCACCTAACCAAGATCAGACTGCTTCGTTGTGAGCTCTTGTTCTTCTAGGCAGAGTATGTGGTCCACATACTGACGCGCCTTTCGGATGAGGTCAGGGGAAACTCTTTGCGGGGTCTCAGAATTCACCCTACTACGATCAGCCTGCTTCTTCACAAGTACCAGGACTTTTCTTTCCCCTCTTCTAGGCAGCTTTTAGGTAGCTCCTTGAGCCAGCCACTGGGCTAGGTCTCAAAATTTCAGCTGTGCTGGAAAGCTGGTTATGTTACCATCCAGGTGCACTATGCAGATGTAGGATTGGCTGGATAGCTAGCCAGGGGAGCTGCCTAGAAGCTGTCGGTAAAAGCCGAAAAGAATAGCTGTGATGAGATCATATCCTCATTACCATGGTTGTTCTGTGAGACTCCAAAATCTGCATCGTGACGGGCAACGGAACCTCCCAAAATCTGCTTATGTGACTGAAGTCTGTGTCTATAACAACCCTGCTCCTTGCCTCCTAGTAGATTGGATTGGATTGGATTGTTACATGGCCATCAGCCAACTCTGGGCTGATCACCTTTTTCCATTTCCATTTAAGCAGTCTATACTTATCTTTGATTATTTCCCGTCAGGCTAGTCCCTTCAGCCTAATTGGCTACCCGCTGGCCTTTACAGAATTAAGGGTTCTTCTACTTGTAACATGTATTGTCAGACTTCCCCGCCCGCCGCTACCCCAGGCCCAGACTGTTATTAAAATGATGTACTATTTCACGAAGCACATAACTATGCACCGGCTTGGCTCCGACTGTCACATTTACATTCGAAGATTTGAAGATTTGAATAACAGCACGATTTCGCGTAAGAATCGCTAAGGCGGGCCCCCCTATAACAGGGGGGCCGACCAATAGGCAAATTGAAATTGAAATTGAAATTGTTACATCCGTGTAGAACCGTTACTCACAGGACGTGAAGTTAAGGACACCATAGCGTAAGCCGGAGCTAGCTATAGTCACCGTAGGGCCATCTCAGTAAAAAGAATTACCACCGATGCCTGACCGGCAGGCACCGTAGCCACATCATGCCAGTGCAGCTTAATACGGGGGTTTTTCACCCCGGTTGGGAAGCACCGACACAATGCAGCTGGCAAGACAAAACCTGAGAGGGGGGACGGTCTATGTGCTAGTCCCCGGGTATCGACCCGGGGTGTGCTTCCATAAAACGTCTGCACTGTAAAATACTCTGAAAGCTAGTGATGGTGTGGGAGTGGACTGTGTCCGCCAGTTTGAGGGCACATGATCTCTGAAGTCCAAGAGTGGTCATAGAAGTCAAAAAAGAGGTTGGAATAGTACCAGTTGTTCCAACGGTGATAACTTCATAGTGAACGAGGTATCCAGCCGATCTAAGACCATTTGCTAATTCAACATGCTGGGCGTGTTTAGTGATAAACTTAGTAGCATGGTTGGTATCAGAGCAGCATCCAAGCTCAAGAACCCAGAGTTCTTTATCAGACATACAGGTAGGAGAGTCTATGTCAGGTAGGACGGCAAGATCAGGTCTCATTCTCTTCCAGTCCGCTACAGTAATAGTGGAGGGGCGTAACCAGTCAGGGAGACGCTTGCCCAGGACCCCCCTGGGGAGGTCCTCTTCCTTGCCAGCGTCCATGATCATTCTGCGGGATCCCAGGGCTCCGGTGCAAATGGCCTTGTGGATGAGTCGCACTGCGGCGTCATGTCTCTTGATATAGAGCCCCTTGAAAGTCCGGTGTGTGCAGCCCGCCAGGATGTGGCCCGCTCCGTCCTCACAGGTGTGGCAAATGGGGCATAGGGAGGTCGTGGGTGGGTGAGTGCTTGTAATGTAAGGGAGTTTCCAGCGGAATGCAAGTTTACGGTTCCACAGTCTACCCCAGCGGGCTTTAAGGATGTGGAATTTAGTTTTATGTTGGATAAGGGTTGAGGTCCAAAATTTGTTACTTGCATGAGGAAGTTGGTGGGGAGTGTTATCAGCCCAGGTGGTTGCATAAATCCCTTTAAGAGGGTGTTGGCCAAGGTGGCAGCTAGTGGGCAGGTTAGAGGTGATACCTTGTGTAAGGTTAGGTGCTAGGATGCGTGGGGGAATATCTCCCATGGGTGTGCGAGGAGGTTGAACTGTGGGCCAGTAGACATTGTGGCGGGGGATTTCCCCAGTGTTGTCAGTAAAATTGGTGGAGGCAGGGTGCTCAGCTGCCTTGCGTGCCAGAATGTCTGCCCTGTCATTTCCAAGGATACCTGTGTGGGAACGGACTTTACAAAGAGTGGTGTGTGAGCCATGCAGGATGCGTTGAATGAGGTGTTTTTGAATTGATTGCAGAAGTTCAGTATGAATGGAACGGGTTGTTGTGGTAGGGTCGTGAATCATTTTTTTAATAAGTTGAAGAGAGCAGAGGCTGTCTGTATGGAGTGTAAGGGATTTGTCGTAGTCAATGTTGAGAAGGGCTTGGTGGATGGCTACCAGTTCTGCCCTGTTGTTAGTTTTGGTGGCCCCTATTCCCCCAGGGTTGATGGTGTAGCTTTGTCCTGCAGCCGGGACATATACTGCAGCACCTATTTTACTAGGGTGCCCTGGTTTACCTTTTATTAGGCTACCATCTGTGTAGACCTGGAGGCCTGAGGAGGGGGTAGCTAGGTGAAGACAAGGGTGAGTAGTGGTAAGAAGAGAGGGAGGAGGGTGTTGGTGGAGTGGAGTTTGCCAAGGATTTTTGGCAAGAGATTTGAGTTTCCGGGGGTAAGTAATGACAATGTCAGAGAAGGTAAGAGTGGGAGGTGGAGTGATAGTAGAGGGCTCCCAGGATGAGGAGAGGCTTTGCATGTAGTATGTCCATTGGTCAATAAAATCTGGGATTTTAGGAAAATAGGTATCTTGGCTGTGGGGGTTGCATACAAGGATGAGGTGTAGTTTGTGGGTGGAGGGTGGAGTGTGAGATTTGCTGCCAAGCCAAATTTCAGAGGTAGTATAAAATTCAGACTGCGGTCTGGAGTCAATATAGTGAATCCAGGAGTGGTGGAGGAGGGTTTTGTAAGGGGCAGCAAGGTCGTCAGGGAGGAGCATCAGGGTGCAGGTAGGGCTGAGAGTATTTTCAGCATGGTCAGCACTGGCTAGGGCCCACCTTAGAGCTTGGTGTGCTTGTGTCGTGGAGTTAGGAATGTCCACCAGTGAGCCCCCAGTCCAGATGGTAAGAAAGGGGTCTTGGTTGGAGCCAAAGAGCTGATCAGCAGGGCTGGTAGAAGAGAAGCTGGTGAGGCTTTGGTCGTAGCTAAGGGGGTTAGAAGTACGATGGTGAGTAATGCCCAGAGCAGCTGCTGCTTGGTAGAGAAAAGGAGAAAGAGTGTTGGTAGCAGCAGGAGCAGCTCTGTATCTGGTGAAGAGGGCAGCTAAGTCAGTGTGGTATGTTCCTCCTTGGGTCAGTTGGTTCCATTTGGTAGGGTGGTGATTTTTGAAGTGGTCATAGTTTTGTTTGAGAGAGGTTAGTCTGTCGTTGGGAATGTGCCCAAGACAGTGACCAGTGGGGTTATAAAGATATGAAACGTTGGTGTGTGTGTGTGTGGATTGGTCATCCAGAGTGGTGAGGATGCCTGTTTGTATAATGTAGGCTGAGGGTGGTTGAATGTCCCAGTCTGGGTGCCTGTCGTGTGTGTCATTTTTCAGAAGTTTGTGAACAAGGTTGTGGTTGTCAGCATTAAATCCTGGGGAGGTGGCCCATTGGCCTTGTTGTTGAAGGTTAGTAAGGTGGGTGTCCTTCCTAGGGTTGAGGTGTGTGGTTAATGGGGGAGTAGTTTTAAAAGTGTGGGTTAATTGGTCGTATGCTGGTTGTCCCAAAAGTTCAACAAGGTGAGACGCATTGTGAGATTGGGGTTTCCAATGTATGGTGGAGGTAGTGGAGGTAAGAGATGTGCTGTGGTGGATGCTGTATCCCATGTGTGTGTAGGAGTTGATATGTTCGTTGTGCATGATGGTTGGGGCCCATTGAACGTGTACAACAGTGGAAGTGACTAGTTTGTCGTCGTTGTAGGAGCGCTTGCCCCGCCAGCTCGTGATGTGCAGGGCTTTGTATTGGGATCCGTAGGTAAGGTGGAGCAGGCGCGCCGGTGGTGCAGGTGCGCTGCTGTCGGGGGATGTCATGGCCTCGCGGATCCTGTCAGGGTGTGAGGTGGGAGTTATTCTATATGCACGGTAAAATTTAGAGGTGGAGGAGTGACGGATCCAGGATTTGCACAAGTAGTGGCGTGCTGCCCAGGTGGCATCACTGCTGGGGCAGCCCCATGCTTGGTGCGCGTGACTGCCTTCGGTCTGCGTGGGCCACGCCCACCATTGGTTTCCTTCCAGGTCCCCAATGGAATCCGCCTCGTAGTCTGCGTCAGTAACAGTGGCGTGAGGTTGGTAACGCTGGGTGGGTGGGGTGGAGGGTTCAATAGAAGCAGGAGATTTAACGTTATCGGTTGTGTTCTGCGCAATTGCGTAACCGGGCGCAAGTTGTCGGTGTGAGAGGGGAAGTGGGTCAGAGTGTATTGGGGAGGCGACAGTTTGGAGGGAGGAGAGGTGAGCGGTGAGGCGGTTCAGGGACCGTTTGTGATGTTTAGTAACTTTGTGTAAGGTGATAAGAGAGAGATCTGTAGTGCTGACAAGGTGAGTTCCCATGGGGGTGACCAGGTCATGGTATGAATAGATGGCCAGGTCATGGAATGGAGTCATGAGTGATACAGGGATTGCCTGTGGAGGGAGAGGAAGAGAGTTTATGTTAAGTTTGTCAAGAAGTTCTGTGTCATTCCAAGAAATTGTTATGTCAGATTTTTTAATAATTTCCAGCTGGCGGGCTAGGGACATATACTTAAGTTGCTTGCGGGATAGAGAGAGAGGATCTAGAGTGGTCATGGTGGAAGTTGATTTATTAAGGAGAGCTCTAGTGAGGATTCCCAGGTGACCTTGGTCGTTCATGGACTGGGTGAGGGCTGTTGCAGTAATCTGGGTGTATTCAGTGAGTAGGGAGGGCACCCCTAGTCCTGCCTCTGTTTTAGGGAGGTGGAGTGCTCTTGTCGGAAAAGATCTGGGAAGGGAGCAACAGAGTTTAACTGTTTTTAATACTGCTCTGTCAATGACGTGAATGTCGGTTAGTGAGAAGGGAGCTACTATCATGGGGTATTTAATAGCTGCTCTGACACATTGTGAAATTATTCGTAAGCATTGGGTGGGGGTTGCCCTGTTTTTAGCTTTGGTGAGGATACTCAGCCCTTTATTGTGAATGGTTTGAATAGTAGAGTGGAGTTGAGTTTTCCAATTTAAGGTAAGTGAGATGTGAACCCCCAAGTATTTGTAGGCTTGGTCAGGCGGCTGGTAGGTAGCATAGGAGTTTCCTAGTGGAATTTTATCTAGCCTTTGTTTGAGAGTGTTGTTGTGAGTAGGTTGAGAGGGGTGTGATTTGTGGAGTATGCCACTGACCACACATTTGGTGGCGTTAAGAGGAATGCCCGACCAGATGCTAAAAGTTTGAACTTTACCACATTGGATGCGAAGGTCCTCTGAGCTGCCGGTTAGGACAGCAGTGTCGTCAGCATACCCCAAGCTGCTGGTGTGGTGTTCATCTGCTGTTTTGGAGGGTAGGGATGCTGCTCTGTATCCTCGTCCCCCAGAACGGAGCCATCTGTGTAGGGGTTCTAGAAAGATAATGAAGAGTAGGGGGAGAGAGTATCCCCCTGGATGGTGCCCCTAGTGATGGGGATGGGGGAGCCAGGTGTATTGTTAAGGAGAATATGTGTAGTAGAGTTTGTGTAGTAGTTCCTTTAAAAGTGTCTATAGTGTCGTGGGTGTAACCCAAGCTGTGCATGATGCAGAGAAGTTTTTGGTGATCAATCATGTTAAAAGCAGAGCTAAAGTCGAAGTAGGCAGCATAGAGGTCCTGGTGGAAGAGGGCAGCGTCCTCAATGTTGTGGAGTAGGTTCAAGAGTTGTCTATAGGTACTTTTGTCTTTTCTGAAACCTTCTTGGCAGGCGCTAAGAATGTGGTTGGTTTCAGAGTAGGTAGTAATAGTGCTAGTAACAAGGGAGGTCCAGAGTTTGGCTACAGCATTGTTAAGGCCTATTGGCCTGTAGTTTTGAGGTAAGCAAGGATCTGATTTTTTGTAGAGCATGACTGTGTGTGAGGTTTTCCAGCAGTCTGGTGTTTCTCCCAGGATCCATACTAGCTGCATGAGTTTGTGTATGATGAGGTGCATTTCCTGTGGGAGGCACATAAGTCATTCATTAGGTATGCCGTCTGGGCCAGTGGCTTTGTTGGTAGAGAGTTTCCTAATACAGTCAGCATAGGTGGTTGAGGAGGAGAGAAAGGTGTAGGGAGAGGCAGTGTTTTGTATGGAGTTGGCTGGAGTTTCCAAGTGGTATTTGTCTGTGTGTATTTCCCATGGAGGGGGGGTGGCGTGTCGTGTATAGTCATCTGAGATGGGTGGAGTGGGAGGTGACATGAGTTTTCCCATATGTTTAGTCATAACTTCCAGGAGACCCTGGGTGCTAGTGCTGAGTGTGTGTGTGGATGCGTCCAGTAGAGCAGTGGGTGTGTGAGTGTGTGATTTTCAGGAGAGAAAATATACCTGTGAGTTTGTCGTGCTTGTGTACTGAGGCGGCGTCGGAATTTCTTAATGGAGGCGGTTGCTCTCTCCTCTTTGAGTGCAACCTGCATGTGACGTAATTCTGTAATACTTTGTTTAATATCAGCAGTTAAGGAGAGACAATAGTCAGAGAGGAGTAAATTTTGAAAGTGCTGTTGTATTTTAATTTTAGTGGTAGGTGAGTATGTGCCTGCCGTGTGAGGTGTGCTTCTAAGTTCCATGTATTGTTGTTGGTCAAGGTGGTTGGAAGCTGTTCGGAGTGCTTTAATGTGTTTAATATGGTAGTTAAGTCTTCTGTAGGTTTTGGCAGTTTGTCTTGGCAGGAAGGTGCCTGGTGTACTAGGCTTGGTAGGGCAGGTGTCAGTCATGATGGAGAGAGCTTGGTGAAGAGTGACCATGAGATGATTTGTCATGCTGTTAAGGTCTTCTGGTATGGTGGCTTTGAGTTCTTGTCTAATAGATTGAATGTGTGCAGATGTTTTATCTTCTCCCAGTAAAGTTTGTGCTATAGTCCAGGCTTTATCTATGTTAATGTGGCTGTGCTGGAATTGATGGAGAAATTGATTAGAGATGGCTTCTTTAGCTTTGGCCATGTCTTGTTGCTTGAGAGGAAGCTGCAGTTGAGGTGTTGGATTGTGAGGTGGTATGTCAAGGTTAGGAGGGGGAAAGAGAGAGGAGGTAATGTGTTGTTCCAGGGTCAAGTGGTCCAGTGTGTCTCCCATTTGGTGTGCAGTTTCTGTCACCGTGGTTGCAGTTGGGGGGTTGATGAGAATGATGTCATCTATCCTGCTACTGTAGGAAGTGTTGTCTGAGTAAGTGTGGGGACGTGGTGACGGTTGAATGTGAATTGGATATTTATTAAGGTGTTGATAGTGGGGCTGGTCCTCCAGGTGCTTGATTGTGTTGCTTCTATCAGTAAGGTAGTAGGCTGCATTCCAGTCTCCCCCTGCAATATAGTGATGAGAGGGGTTTTGGGATATAATGTAGTGAATGTGTTCATAAATTCGGGCTCTTTTGGCAGGGTCATTGCAGGGCATGTAGACGCCTAAAATGTGGGTAGTGTTGTTAATAGTTTGATGAGTGAGATGACCAGCTATGTCAGTGGGAACTTCATGTTTAATTGGATGTGTAGTAAGAGTCTTTTTTATAAGTGTGATAACTCCAGCTGAGCGGGTTACAATGTTGTCTGCATTGGTAGCTTGCTTAATGGTTTTGCTGCTGTGATGAAAGTGGTAGTCAGATAGGTCTTGTTTGATCATATTAATTATACCTGTGTTGTTAGAGGTGAGTTTTGTTTCGGTGAGAATAGCAATGTCTGGCTCATTAGTTCGAATATGGTCGTAGAGCGTTTCCCAGGATGAGAAGATGCCTCTGCAGTTGGAAGTGATAATGTTAGTGAGATAGAGTGCAGTTTGCTGCTGTTGAACAGTATATGAGATAGTGTGGGTTATTTTAATTCTTTTCGTTGGAAGGGTTTTTGTGGTGAGTCTGGGGGGAGTAGGTTTCTTG
The DNA here is from genome assembly GCA_013435795.1 of Chlamydomonas sp. ICE-L. Taxonomy (NCBI): domain Eukaryota; kingdom Viridiplantae; phylum Chlorophyta; class Chlorophyceae; order Chlamydomonadales; family Chlamydomonadaceae; genus Chlamydomonas; species Chlamydomonas sp. ICE-L. The sequence goes on from JACBWV010000099.1 coordinate 914,804, forward strand.
GTAGGAGGTTCTGCTCCAAAGATCCTGCTCTGGCGCATCTTGTTGCTGTCGGGTATGGCAGGTCTAGTAGGGATAGGAAGGTTAGTCTTGGGATGTTGAGTTGTATCCCTGGGTGTTTTTTTGGTGGTCGGTGATTTATGTGTAGAGTTTGAGTGGAGGGAAGTGGGGTTGCAACGGGTAGAGGTTCTTTTAGTTTTCTTAGATTTGGGAGGCTCCTCATCATCAGAGACAAGGTCTACAGTTTCTGTAGGAGCTGGGGGCTCTGTAGGATCTGCAGGGTGAATGTGATCTGTAGTGTGTGGAAGGTCTGAGAGAAGTTGTTGAAGTTGTGAGGAGTCTGTAAGATCCATCTGGTCTGTAAGAACTATCTGGTCTGAGGAGTCGGTAGCATTGTGAGTAAGAGTGGTAGGTAGGTCTATAATGATAGTTTGAGTTGGGTTGTTCGGTTCATAGTTAATTTCAGGCTGGAAAAGTTGAGGGCAGGGTAGTCCAGATGTGTCTGTAAGGGTGTAAATGTGCCCTTGAAGATGTTGCCAGTCAGGAGGCTTCAGGGGATAGGGGCCTTCAGAGTTCATATCCCACCACTCACCGTCCAGTTGCTTAATGGCCTTAGCATGTCCATATCCAGAGTGATAATGTAGGAGGAAGCAAGAGCAGTTGGTAGGGATGCGTTGTAGGATCTGCATCTGTGAGCTGCCCAGCATGATACCTTCAGAGTAGGTCAGTGAAGTCCCTGCGATTTCTGTGTGGGGGCTAATATGGTGGGGAATGTATCTTGGGTTGGTGTGCTTAGTAAGGAGGCCAAGGTGAGATTTGTTGGAAGAAAGGTATAAATTAATAAGATTGCTAGAATAGTTACCAGTGAGACTGTCATAGTGCCCTTCTAGGGTCCATTGTTGGCACGTATAGTTGCGCACATGAGTGTCTAATTTTACAGAAAAGTCTAGGATTTCGTCAAGATCAAGAGCTTTGTACCCCAGGTAAATGTTGATGGAGTGTATTTGGCAGTGGGAGTCGTTTTGGGGTTCCCAATATGGGAGATTGGGGGCGGTGGGTGGTCTGGGTTGTTTGTACGGGGGGGGGGGGGGTGGTGGCTTGGTCCTCCTCCATGGGGTCCTCCGGGAGGTCCTCCTCCATAGGGTTGATGGGGTTGTGTGATCTAGCCATGCTTCATTGGGTTGTCCTGGTTGTAGTGTATAGGTGTGGCCCTGGATGCTCGCCCATTTACGAGGGGTGTTCAGGAGAATGGGTTGGTGTTTGAGAGAGTCTATCAAGTACCACTCACCCTGGAAGTGTTTGATTGTGGCTGCATGGCCAAATACCGTGCTGAAGTTGAGTATGCATGCCTGGTGGGGGTGGAGGCGCTCTAATATCTGTTCCTTTGTGCTGCCCGGCATGATGCCCTTGGGGTATGTCTCTCGGTGTCCATGGTTAGGAAGGGGAAGCTGAGCAGGGGTGTAAGGGGGGTTATACAACGGGGTGAGGATGCCCACAATGGGGTGGTGTAGATGCAGGAAGGAGCTAAGCAGGGGGATTGAGAAGTTGCCCTGGCCGTGTCCAGTTGTGTAGTGCTCGTCCCTAATTCTACGGCGGCTGGTGTGGAGGTGATCAGCGTATGCGAGGATAGCTAGGGGTTCTATGTACGGACCTCCTAGGTAGGTATTTATGGCGTGGGACTGGCAGAAATTATATGCTTGGGGTTCCCAGTATGGGAGGTGGGGTTGGGAGGGGAGAAGAGGGAGGGGGAGAGGGGGTTGGTCTCCTCCTCTACACGTGGGGTGGGGGGGTGGGCAGTTGGATCTGGATGTGTTTAGGTTGGTGGGGATGGCTGGGTGGGGGAGGCTGTTGGTGGCCTGGGGACCCCCAAGTTGGCTATTCATTGAGTGGGCCTGGCAGAGGTCGAATACTTGAGGTTCCCAGTATGAGGGGTGGGGCGGGGGTAGGGGGGTATGGAGTGGGGGCGAGGTCTGACCCCTTCCTCTACAGGTGGGGTGAGGGGGCAGGCAAGCGGGTTGAGGTGTAATTAGGCTAGTGAGGATGGTGAGGTGTATGAGGCTGGTGATGACCTGGGGAGTCATGAGGTAATACACGCAGGTGGTTCCGGGAGGTAATATAATAGCATGGAGGTTCCGATGATGAGGCAGGGGGCGGCAGGGGACCACGTCTTCTTACATGAGCATCTCCGTGCCTTATAGATAAAAGCCTTGCTGCCTCTTCCCTGTCTACGTCTAGTAGCTCTGTTTAGGGTAGGGGGGGGGCAGTCTGGCAGGGTCAGGTAGATGCATGTGGTGATTAATGCCCATCCCGCTATTATAATGTTCCATAGTATGAGCCCCTGGGCCCATGCGTCTGAGGCATAGGGAGTGAGCCACCACCGAAAAATACTAGAAATGGTATCACCATGAGGGCACATGCTCAGGTATGGATTTACCCAGGAGTGTCTTTGGGCCATCCTCTGATCACACCTAGGTTGCACATGGTGTACATATTGGGCCAGGGTGCCTAGCTGTACTCTATGCCAGGGTTCTGGATGCTTTTGGGGAGAGGGGCTTTAGCTTCTTTGTGGGAAGGCTTGTTACTTCTTTGGGGGAAGATTTG
>JACBWV010000099.1:918798-968581 GCA_013435795.1 Chlamydomonas sp. ICE-L
GAAGGCTTGTTACTTTCTTTGGGGAAGATTGGTGCTCTTTGGAGGAAGGCTTGTTGTCTCCTTTGTAGGAAGACTTGCCTGTTTGTAATGAGGCTTGTTGCTTCTTTGTAGGAAGACTTGTGCTCGTTTTGTAATGAGGCTTGTTGCTGTACTTGTGTAGGAAACTTGTGCTCGTTTGTAATGAGGCTTGTTGCTTCTTTGTAGGAAGACTTGTGCTCGTTTGTAATGAGGCTTTGTGCTTCTTTGTAGGAAGACTTGTGCTCGTTGTATGAGGCTTGTTGCTTCTTTGGAGGAAGACCTGTGCTCTTTTGAGAGAGGCTTGTGCTCCTTTGGGGGGAGACTTGGTGTTTTTATGATGATGACTTTTTGTGTGGGGCATGCTGTGTGTGAAGGGTCGTACGATGTTATGATTGCAAGGGCATGGTCTCTTCAGGTGGGTATTGACAGCAAGTTGGTGATCTAGATTTTGGGTGTTGGCATGGTCACCTGGTCGCATGTTGCATGGTTTAGAAATCGTCTCATGTGGGTCCTGGCGGCAGTTTGGTGATCTGAGTTCGCTGCATTGCCCTGATCGCATGGTCGCGTTAGGTTGGAATTGTAGCAGGCGGTGTTTCTATATTCGCAGAGCCGCTAGTATGGATCTACCCTGCTTCGGCTTTCTTGTTTCGACTCTCCTTGCTTATGCAATTCTTGTGCGGCACGGGGCTAATTTTGTACATGATTGGGCAATTTGTTCGCGCTTGAGCTGTTCGAGTGATGAGCCTTAGTATTTGTGGTAGTTGCCAGGAGTCGTTTATGACGATCGGTCCTGTGGGTCCGCGTTCAGAAGGTAATGTGACGCCGGTGAGAAGGTCGCCTTCGAAAAAGCGGTAGCGTCCTGGGTACCTGCATGGAGGGGGAAAGTGTTCGTTAGTAGGTTTCTCGATTGCATGGAGCCTTCGCTCCCTGGCAGCGCACATCAAGAATGCACCAGGGATACGCGCTTTGCATCCCCCCCTGTTGGGAAGTCCAGGGAGAGGCCGCATTCTGTCTCCGAAATTCATACTTCCGACTGCCCAGAGGTGCACCGACCAAAATAACCGCATATCACCCTGCGATCCACAGCGATTGCTGCGACTCGCGTCAGATGTTGAGACAGCCACTTCGATAGCAGCATCGCCTGCTGCGGAAGCATGAGCTCCTGTTTGTTGCAGTTTCGGGGAGAGTTGACAAAACTGCACGAAACAGAGAGCAGGTTGGTAATCATCGGTAGCGCAGACGCAGGAGGATGCGAATGCGCTACGGCGAATGCTAAGAAGGAGAATGAGTAAGCGAGAAGGTTACATGGGAACATTCGAATGGCGTAGTTGACTCGTAACCTAACCATGAGGCAATCAATTGTTAACCGTATCTTAAACTTGGAACCCCTCATTGGCGTTACATCTGCGGCCATGTTTGCGTCGACACTCTTTCTCTCTACCCACCGATTACGCGTTGTCCTCGCAAGCTCCTCGCTTGCATATCTACTCCCCACCGTCTGCTCGGATCAAGGAAAAAGGTATGATAACGCTGGTGGGGCGTGGTGTTAGGGAGCCCCGTCGTACGCGGGTGGGAGCGGGTCTCTACAATCACAGGGCCCGGTTCGAGACCCCCCGTAGTAATACGGATTTAGTAACAAGGGGAACGGTCCACCCGAGTTTGGATAAAGCCTTTGTTAAGGCCTATTGGCCTGTGTAGTTTTAACGGTCAAAGCAAGGATCTGACATTCTTTTGCCCCGAGAGCAGATGGGTGTGAGGTTTTTCAGCAGTCTCCGTGTTCTCACCCCAGGAAATTTCCACCTACTAGCATGCCATGAGCGTTGTGTATGATGAGAGGGCCCATGTATGTGGGAGGCACATAAGTAATTAATTGGCTATGCCGTCTGCGGCAAAGCTGGCTTCCTGTGGCCTAGAGCAGTTTCCTAATACAGCAGCATAGGTGGTTGTTGAGGAGGAGAAAAAAGGTGGCGGGAGAGGACAGTGTTTTGTGTGAGTTGGCTGGAGTTTCAAGTCGGTTTTGTATGTGTGTATTCCCATGGGGGGGGCCCGGTGGGAGTTGTCCGTTTGTATAGTCATCTGATATGGGTGGAGTGGGACCCCCCACTGTCCCCCCCGCACCCCCCCCACTCCCCGGTGACATGAGTTTTTCCCATGTGTTTAGCCCTCATAACTTCAGGAGGACACTGGGTGCTTCCAGACTGAGTGTGTGTGTGGATGCGGTCCCAAGTAGAGCAGTGGGTGTGTGTACCCCTGCCCTTGTGGATTTTCAGGAGAGCACCCCCACAACATATACCCTGTGAGACTTGCTGTCCAGTGCGTGTAATGAGGCCCCCGGCGTGGACATTTCCCTTATCCATGGACGGCCCCGCGCTTGCCTCTCTCTCTTTGAGCGCAACAATGCAGTTGTGACGTAATTCTGTAATACTTTGTTAACATATCAGCAGTTTAAGGAGACGACAAACATAGAGCGAGGAGTCAATTTTTGAAAGTGCTGTACGACGGTATTTTAATTTTTAGCTCCCGTAGCCCCGTGGAGTATGTGCCTGCGTGCTCGCCACGGCCCCCCACAAGCGACTGCTTCTAAGTTCCATGTATCCTGTTGCCTCCGGTCAAGGTGGTTGGAGGAAGCTGTTCGGAGTGCTTTACTGACGCGCTTTCCTTTTAATATGCCAGGTAGAAAAGTTAGTTCTTTGTAGGGTTTTGGCCAGCGCCGCTTTGTGCCCTTGGCAGGGGGGTTGCCTGCGTGGTGGTACTAGGATTGGTATAGGGGAAGGTGTCAGTCAGCTGGAGAGAGATTGGTGAAAGCGTGACCATGAGATGCATTTGTTCATGCTGTCTACAGGCCTTCTGGCTCTGCTGGCTTTGCAGTTCTTGTCTAATCATTGAATGTGTGAGATGTTCTTATCTTTATCCAAGTAAAGTTTGTGACTATAGTAAAGGCTTTATCATGTTAATGTGCCTGTGGGGAATTGATGGAGAAATGATTAGAGCACTGGCTTCTTTTAGCTTTGGCCATCGTCTTGTTGTGACGAGGAAGTGAGTTGACCCCCCGTGTTGGATTGTTGACCACCAGGTCGCGTATGTCAGGTTCGGCAGGGGGAAAGAGAGGAGGACCGCCCCCCCCCCCCCCCCCCCACCCCCGGCTATGTGTCGCCCTTCACAGTGCTCCCACAACAGTGTCCTTGGTCACAGTGTGTTCTCATGGGTGCCTGGCACCCCCCGTTATTACCACCGCCGGTGCAGTACGCCGGTGCGTAGATGAGAATTGAGCATCATATCGTTGCTATGTAGGACAGTGTTGTTGAGTAACGGGTCGGGGACAGTGCCCCCCACGTGACGGTTGACCCCCCCCCCACCCCCCCCCTCCCCCCTTGACACTGTGCAATTGGAATTTCATTAAGGTGTTGTCCCCGCCACCCCCCTGCTCAGACTGTGAGGGCGGACTCAACCCTACAGCCGCTCGCTGCATTGACATTTGTTCATCAGTAGGTAGTAGCGCAGACTGCATTCCAGCCACACACTTGCAATTATAGTGATGAGCGGGTTCCTTGGGATATAATGTACGTGAATGTGTATAAAATTCCCGGAACTCTTTTGCGCCCAGGGTCCATTGCAGGCATGTAAGCCGCCTAAAAATGTGGGTAGGTGTTTTGTTAATAGTTTGATGACGTGAGATGACCCGCTCCAGTCAGTCGGCCGGCACTTCAATGTTTCATTGCGATCGCCCACCTGTACCCGTCACAGAGAGTCTTCATTTCATCAAGTGCCTGCGTGATAACTCACGCTGACCGACGCGCTCCTACACCTTTCTGTCTGCATTGGTAGCATTGCCCTTAATGGTTCTTGATGACTCCGTGATGGAAAGTGGAGAGTCCAGATAGGTCCCTTGCTTTGATCCATACTTCATCTTATACCTTGTGTTTAGAGGTGGTTGTTCTTCGGTGAGAATGAACTGTCTGGCCCATCAGCAGTCCCCCCTCCAGATATTGTCGTCGCCAGCCGTATCTTCATCCGGATGCCAGCGACCCATTGCCTCTTAGTCGAAGTGATCAATGTCAGCTGACCGATAGAGTGAGTCTTGCTGCAGCGTAATGCACAGCGCGAAATGCCGGTTAGGTCGGGTCTCTTTTCTAATTCACTTTCGCCCTTGGAAGGTTTTTTGGGTGAGCCGTCCCGGGCCCGGAGCACGTCGAGGCCCCCCCCCCCCGGGAGTAGGCTCTTCTTGGTAGGACGGTTCTGCTTCCAAAAGATCTGCCCTTGGACGCAACTCTTAGTTGCCCAGCCCTCCCGCGGTATATGGCAGGTCTAGTAGGGAGAGGAAGGTAGTCCTTCCGCCCGGAGGTTGAGTTGCTTCCTGGCGTCCGGTTTTTTTGCGTGGGCGGCTGATTTACTCGTGCTTAGAGTTTGACGTGCCGACCCCGGCCCGACACGTGGGGCCCGTCGTCCCCACACGAAGAAGGGTTAGAGGTTACTTTTAGTTTCTCAGATTTCGGGAAGCGCTCTCACACCACCACCATAGAAGACACAGGTACTACCCGCGCCCCCCCTTTCTGTAGGAGCTGGGGGCTCTGTAGGATCTGCAGGGTGAATGTGATCTGTAGGGTGTGGAAGGTCTGAGAGAAGTTGTTGAAGTTGTGAGGAGTCTGTAAGATCCATCTGGTCTGTAAGAACTATCTGGTCTGAGGAGTCGGTAGCATTGTGAGTAAGAGTGGTAGGTAGGTCTATAATGATAGTTTGAGTTGGGTTGTTTGGTTCATAGTAAATTTCAGGCTGGAAAAGTTGAGGGCAGGGCAGTCCAGATGTGTCTGTAAGGGTGTAAATGTGCCCTTGAAGATGTTGCCAGTCAGGAGGCTTCAGGGGATAGGGGCCTTCAGAGTTCATATCCCACCACTCACCGTCCAGTTGCTTAATGGCCTTAGCATGTCCATATCCAGAGTGATAATGTAGGAGGAAGCAAGAGCAGTTGGTAGGGATGCGTTGTAGGATCTGCATCTGTGAGCTGCCCAGCATGATACCTTCAGAGTAGGTCAGTGAAGTCCCTGCGATTTCTGTGTGGGGGCTAATATGGTGGGGAATGTATCTTGGGTTGGTGTGCTTAGTAAGGAGTCCAAGGTGAGATTTGTTGGAAGAAAGGTAGAAATTAATAAGATTGCTAGAATAGTTACCAGTGAGACTGTCATAGTGCCCTTCTAGGGTCCCATTGTTGGCACGTATAGTTGCGCACATGAGTGTCTAATTTTACAGAAAAGTCTAGGATTTCGTCAAGATCAAGAGCTTTGTACCCCAGGTAAATGTTGATGGAGTGTATTTGGCAGTCGGAGTCGATTTGGGGTTCCCAATATGGGAGATTGGTGCGGTGGGTGGTTGGGTTGTTTGTACGGCGGGGGTGGGGGTGGTGGCTTGGTCCTCCTCCATGGGGTCCTCCGGGAGGTCCTCCTCCATAGGGTTGATGGGGTTGTGATCTAGCCATGCTTCATTGGGTTGTCCTGGTTGTAGTGTATAGGTGTGGCCCTGGATGCTCGCCCATTTACGAGGGGTGTTCAGGAGAATGGGTTGGTGTTTGAGAGAGTCTATCAAGTACCACTCACCCTGGAAGTGTTTGATTGTGGCTGCATGGCCAAATACCGTGCTGAAGTTGAGTATGCATGCCTGGTGGGGGTGGAGGCGCTCTAATATCTGTTCCTTTGTGCTGCCCGGCATGATGCCCTTGGGGTATGTCTCTCGGTGTCCATGGTTAGGAAGGGGAAGCTGAGCAGGGGTGTAAGGGGGGTTATACAACGGGGTGAGGATGCCCACAATGGGGTGGTGTAGATGCAGGAAGGAGCTAAGCAGGGGGACTGAGAAGTTGCCCTGGCCGTGTCCAGTTGTGTAGTGCTCGTCCCTAATTCTACGGCGGCTGGTGTGGAGGTGATCAGCGTATGCGAGGATAGCTAGGGGTTCTATGTACGGACCTCCTAGGTAGGTATTTATGGCGTGGGACTGGCAGGAATTATATGCTTGGGGTTCCCAGTATGGGAGGTGGGGTTGGGAGGGGAGAAGAGGGAGGGGGAGAGGGGGGTGGTCTCCTCCTCTACACGTGGGGTGGGGGGGTGGGTTGGATCTGGATGTGTTTAGGCTGGTGGGGATGGCTGGGTGGGGGAGGCTGTTGGTGGCCTGGGGACCCCCAAGTTGTCTATTCATTGAGTGGGCCTGGCAGAGGTCGAATACTTGAGGTTCCCAGTATGAGGGGCGGGGCGGGGGGTAGGGGGGTATGGAGTGGGGGCGAGGTCTGACCCCTTCCTCTACAGGTGGGGTGAGGGGGCAGGCAAGCGGGTTGAGGTGTAATTAGGCTAGTGAGGATGGTGAGGTGTATGAGGCTGGTGATGACCTGGGGAGTCATGAGGTAATACAAGCAGGTGGTTACCGGGAGGTAATATAAAAGCATGGAGGTTCCGATGATGAGGCAGGGGGCGGCAGGGGACCACGTCTTCTTACATGAGCATCTCCGTGCCTTATAGATAAAAGCCTTGCTGCCTCTTCCCTGTCTACGTCTAGTAGCTCTGTTTAGGGTAGGGGGGGGGGCAGTCTGGCAGGGTCAGGTAGATGCATGTGGTGATTAATGCCCATCCCGCTATTATAATGTTCCATAGTATGAGCCCCTGGGCCCATGCGTCTGAGGCATAGGGAGTGAGCCACCACCGAAAAATACTAGAAATGGTATCACCATGAGGGCACATGCTCAGGTATGGATTTACCCAGGAGTGTCTTTGGGCCATCCTCTGATCACACCTAGGTTGCACATGGTGTACATATTGGGCCAGGGTGCCTACTCTACTGGATGCTTTTGGGGAGAGGGGCTTTAGCTTCTTTGTGGGAAGGCTTGTTACTTCTTTGGGGGAAGATTTGTGCTTCTTTGGAGGAAGGCTTGTTGCTCCTTTGTAGGAAGACTTGCTCGTTTGTAATGAGGCTTGTTGCTTCTTTGTAGGAAGACTTGTGCTCGTTTGTAATGAGGCTTGTTGCTTCTTTGTAGGAAGACTTGTGCTCGTTTGTAATGAGGCTTGTTGCTTCTTTGTAGGAAGACTTGTGCTCGTTTGTAATGAGGCTTGTTGCTTCTTTGTAGGAAGACTTGTGCTCGTTTGTAATGAGGCTTGTTGCTTCTTTGTAGGAAGACTTGTGCTCGTTTGTAATGAGGCTTGTTGCTTCTTTGGAGGAAGACTTGTGCTCGTTTGTAATGAGGCTTGTTGCTTCTTTGTAGGAAGACTTGTGCTCGTTTGTAATGAGGCTTGTTGCTTCTTTGGAGGAAGACTTGTGCTCTTTTGGAGAGAGGCTTGTGCTCCTTTGGGGGGAGACTTGGTGTTTATTATGATGATGACTTTTTGGTGGGGGCATGCTGTGTGTGAAGGGTCGTACGATGGTATGATTGCAAGGTGGCATGGTCTCTTCAGGTGGGTATTGACAGCAAGTTGGTGATCTAGATTTTGGGTGTTGGCATGGTCACCTGGTCGCATGGTTGCATGGTTGAGAAATCGTCTCATGTGGGTCCTGGCGGCAGGTTGGTGATCTGAGTTCGCTGCATTGCCCTGATCGCATGGTCGCGTTAGGTTGGAATTGGTGGCAAGGCGGTGTTCTATATTCGCAGAGCCGCTAGTATGGATCTTACCCTGCTTCGGCTTTTCTTGTTTCGACTCTCCTTGCTTATGCAATTCTTGTGCGGCACGGGGGCTAATTTTGTACATGATTGGGCAAGTTGTGTCGCGCTTGAGCTGTTCGAGTGATGAGGCCTTAGTATTTGTGGTAGTTGCCAGGAGTCGTTTATGACGATCGGTCTGCGGGTCCGCGTTCAGAAGGGTAATGTGACGCTCGGTGAGAAGGTCCGCGTTCGAAAAAGCTGGTAGCTGTCCTGGGTACCTGCATGGAGGGGGAAAGTGTTCGTTAGTAGGTTTCTCGATTGCATGGAGCCTTCGCTCCTGGCAGCGACCATCAAGAATGCACCAGGGATACGCGCTTTGCATCCCCCCCTGTTGGGAAGTCCAGGGAGAGGCGCATTCTGTCCGGAAATTCATACTTCCGACTGCCCAGAGGTGCAGCCGACCAAAATAACCGCATATCACCCTGCGATCACAGCGATTGCTGCGACTCGCGTCAGATGTTGAAGACAGCCACTTCGATAGCAGCATCGCCTCTGCGGAAGCATGAGCTCCTGTTTGGTTGCAGTTTCGGGGAGAGTTGACCAAAACTGCACGAAACAGAGAGCAGGTGGTATCATTCGGTAGCGCAGACGCAGGAGGATGCGAATGCGCTACGCGAATGCTAAGAAGGAGAATGAGTAGCGAGAAGGTTACATGGGAAATTCGAATGGTGTAGTCCCTAGCATCCAGACTTTGATAATCTGATGGGGGATTATAATAAATGAAGGATGGATAAATGACCTACATGTTTTTATGCACAACAGGGCCTACGGTATGCCCCTGACAAATATACGGGCTGGATACTGCTAACTCAACCTTGAGGGAGATCCCCTACGTCTTCCCCAATCTCGCAGCAGAAGGCAGCGACTACAATATGACTGACCATGAAGACCAGTCAGATGGCTCTAAAAGGCAGAGGACTGAGCCTCACATGGACCCCCAGCCACTCTCGCACCACCCCTTCCCTGAAGAAACTGACTTCCCTTCAGTTGCTTGGATCATGGAGCATCAGGGTCACTACCTCACCACCAGCTGGAGGTCCCAGCCTGAGAAGCCAGCATGGTTTCCCAAGTTGGAGAACATCCTGCGCATGGCTGCAGAGTTTGAGGAATGTGATGACCAAGTGTCGGCCCTCAGGCTACTCAACTTCAGATACTTGAAGAATGGGAGAGACGGCAGGGTCACTGAAGAGTTGCACTTTGCAACTCAAGAGGATAAGGAACACTTTGAATCCTTACTCCCCCTCTTTATCTCTAACATGCACTTCTCTGCATATTTCACCCACTCCAAGATTCCTCCAGATATCTGCAACTCTTCCCTGATTCTGAAGACTGAGGCCAACACTGCCCTCAGATCCATGACGGACTTCACCGAAGAGGTGAATCGGCTGTGCAAGGCAACCGTTGACCTCATGAACGACAAGCAGTGCTGTGATTCCACGGTTGACAACCTCGACCACTTCTCCCTCTCCTATTGGAATGCTGAAACCAGGGACCAGGCTACTGCCCCAGAGCACTCTCTGTACACCAGGGAGCTCATCCCTCTGAGACTGCTCTCGAATTATGAAGTCCAATTGGCTATCAAGAGGGGTATCCGCATCATCCTGTCTAGCAGATTGCATGTCCTCACAGCATTCATCTGCTGCAAAGGCCAAGTCAAAGTCAACGGCATCCAGTTTTACTTCCGTCCTGGCTTCATGCCTGACCTGGACCCTACCAAGAAGGACAACCTCCCAGACTGGGTAGCCCTGGCAGGCTACCTCATTACAAGGGAGATCGGCCATGACAGCACTGGCAAGGTTGTCCCCCTTGACCCTACCATTTTTGGTGCTGACCTGGCCAGCTGGAAGGAGATCCAGAGCCGCCTCAACATCACCTCCAATGGGCAGAACGTGACTATGTACTTCCATGCCCTCGCCTCCCTGGCCAAAGCCAAGCCCTATGGGTTGCCTGCCCCATGGCCCACGGCTAACGTTGAGCTTGACCTTGCTCTCCACCCAGGGATTGGACTTGCTCCTACCCCGGAAGGACCTACCACCTGGATGGAACTGCTCCAGACCTATACCCCCCTTCAGGTAAACCACTCTAACAATTTCTACCCCTGCAGTTCCCGTTTTGACAGCCAGCAGCTACATAACTATACTTTTAATTTCACAGGCAGCCGCCCCTGCCCCAGCAGCTGGACCCAGCCAGCCCAGGAGACAGCCAGCTCCCACCAACCAGTGGAAGGAGGTGACCAAGAAGACGGTCTGGAAGAAGCCATAGGGATTTTATGTGCACCCATTATGATCCCCTGCTTCTTAGTCATAGACTTCTATAGCACTCTTCTGATTGTCCCTCTCCTTATGGCTACTTGTTGGATCATAGGGTGTACCAAGCTACTGACATCAGTACAGAGTACACCCACTATTGATAAGTCAATCGTGAACAGCTTCCTTCTTCTGAAACCCTCTGCAAAGCAGAATTCTAGCTGTGAACCTAATAGGAAATCCTGTACTCAGGACCTTAGAACCTTGACTCATCCTACCTGGGATACAGCTCCTAGGGGAGGTAGACCTACTTCCAGACTTCGTTCCACTCCTGTAAACAGCTCTAGCTATTGGGAACCCCAAATAGACTGTCACTGTCAAGTTCATTCTATTAACGCCTACCTCGGATACAAGGCCCTGGACTACGAAGAGGTCCTACAGTTCTCCATAAACCTCAACACACACGTCACTAACTACACTCAACATGAGTGGGATCTAGAACGTTGCTATTTCAACAAACTAACCGGTAACTACACAATCCCTTTAGTCAACTATTACCTGGCTAACAGGAAATCTCACTTAGGCTCTCTCACTGGCCACAGGAACTCACAAACATATACTCCATCCCATCCTCCTCCTACTACACCAACAACTGAAGACACATCTGAGAATTATTCTGCAGGAATTATGCCTGGCAGCACTAAACAGCAAATTTTATCTCGGCTTCCTCCCAGCTGCACAAGGTTTATCCTCCACTACAACTGTGGATATGGACATGCTACAACCATTAAGCAAATTAATGGTAAGTGGTGGGACATGAACTCTGAACACAACGGCCCTAGTCTTCTCCACTCACAAGATTGGATAAAACTCCAAGGGCACATCTACACTCTTACCAAAACATCACCCTCCTTCCTTTCACACCCTTTTCAACCAGAAATTAACCACACACCAGGCCACCCTACTAGGGAGACTGTTGACATGATCTCCCCTACTAGTAACACCACACCCACTCACAACCATCCTGACTCTCCCCACAGTATGGACCACATAACTTCCCCATGGCCTGCAGAACTCACAGATCACAACTTACCAGATCAGGACAACTCCTCAGATCTAACTTTCTCTGATCTCCTAGACTCCACCCTATCAGATCAAGAAGATCCCATAGATTCCCCCTCTTTAAATCAAAAAGACCCCACAGAAACTATTTACTTAGTCTCTGACGATGAGGAACCTCCCAGATCAAAAAAAAAAACATCTCCTGCAAAGAAAAATAATTAAACTACCAAACGCTCACACCTCTGCACACACCAGATGCACAACACACCTCTCCCTATACCTAGCAAAGTTGTCCTTCCTGACTTCACTAAGTTTCGCCAATGCAGAATTTTTGGGGCAGAACCTCCTACCAAGAAACCTGCTCCTTCCAGACTCACCACCAAAACCCTTCCAACGAAAAGAATTAAAATTACTCATACTACTTCATATCCTGTTCAACAACAGCAAACTGCACTCTATCTCACTAACATTATCACCTCCAAAGGATAACAACCGACAAACATCGAGAGCAGATTTCGTAGGCGCTACTTCCCCTCCGCATTAGCGGAAACTGGATTCGGAATGCCGCGACGCTAGGCTTTGTAACGATCACACCCGCGAGGGAAATGAGCAATGTGCCCCCATCTCAGATCCACCGCTCCCCACCTCCACCTCCTCCAAAGTGATCCATCTCAACTGTCGGCGAGCGAGCAGTTCGAATCCAGGGAAGCAGCGCTCTGGAAGCACCAGAGCGCAGCAAAACCCATGGAAAAAGGTAGGGAATATCAAAGCGCCCAACGCCCCTGCCAGCATCACCCAACCAAATTCTACCACCAAATCCCCGTACCGGGCGGATTACCAAATCTACACCAAACAAGAAGAACAACACCACGTTTCGAGCGGACACGCTGTCGCGAAGCGATCCTGGAACACCTGCTATACAGATATTCCAGGATGGGGCACCTGCATACCAAATCCCACGATGATCGTCACCACCCTCCGACGAATCCTGACCACCATAAAAAAAAATGTCATCTCCACTTCCAGCATCAAACAATCAAAAATCACCACCAAACCCTACTATGGAAAAGATACCATCTCCAACGCGACGATCCACATCGTCGTCCTTCTTATCCTCCTAACAAGCACAGCCTTCCAACACCACAACACTTGCAACTCTCAAGCCCCACAACCCTCCAACGATACAATGCTCCGATATGGCCCCTTCCAATCTAAGCTCCTCACAGGTGAGAACTACGAGTCGTGCCTCCCCAGTAACGACCTGTACTCACGCACCGACCCTCAACCTCCCTTCGACCATTGCTGCGTCTCCCTGCTCCGCAACAACACATTCCATCCAAACCAACATCTCCCCCAAATCCACCCTTACTGGGATAATACCGTCCATCGTGGCGAAGGTGAGAGTCCTATTGAATCCTGCAGATTCAATGGGGGGCAAAAGCCTGACGGCAGCCCCCAAAATGGAAAGCATAAGCCTGACGGCAGCTATCCGAACCTCGCAAATAACAATATCTCCTCGACAGGTCTCAGTGGCACCAAGCCTGTGCTCGAATCCAGAGGGGACGTCCTCTACCCCCCCCCGAGGATTCACCGCGCAACGCCACGTCTTCCTGGATACTCACCTACAGCGAGCCATCCGAGTCTATGAGACCCACGAGGAAATTAACGCAACCATCCACCCTCCGTCACCCAACGACGAATCAGTCTTCCATAATATCGACCCCTTCGCGGCCGAGCTGAGCGACCAAACAGTTGTGACTTACCCCATCCACGGCATTCCCCAAGATGCCAAGATTATCAAGGTGGTGGTGGGAGGCATTGTTGGCAACACCACCAGCATGAGGCTTACCAACAGGCCCAGACCCGGCTTCTTCCCTGACAATGCCTTGGCTTGCACCACCCCTGACTCAGTTGCTAGGCATGTCAACGCAGCATTCCGCCAGATGCCCCCTGGCATACTGGCTGGCGACATCAGTGAGAAGCATGTCGACCAAGTCTGCAGCACCCCTACTACACCCGTAGAGTGGAAAGTAACAGTCCACATTCATGCCACTCACCTGCACAAACTCCCCCTCCTGACTATCAAACACCTCTGCAACTTTGCAGTCCTAGCCAAAAGCAGAAACCTTGAGACAGGGGTACCCACTCTCACCCCTCTAGTAAACACCAACCACCTCATCCCCTGCAAAATCTTAGTCAATATTGAAGACAGTGAGAGCCTCTATCCCAAGGGCACCATCTCTAGAGCCAACACCATCACTAGACTTACCTCCCTGGGCAGGTCCACCAGAAACCCTGCCTGGCAGATCATTGATGTTTGTCAGCAGACCAGGATCCCCACCCATACTCCCAGTGGAAGTGTCCTCTCAGAGCAACCCACTGCACCTACTGCCACAACACTTGTACCCATTCCCCACTATCCCCCTGGCAGAACAACCAACCCTGCACACCCACCAGCCCCAGGGGCATCTCCAGACCCCCTAGCTGAAGGGGGAGATGAGCATATGACAGAAGCACAGGGCACAGATGTCACTGACCCTCCCACACCCTTCTCCAACCCTGATGCCCCTGGCCATGACCATGCCCCTCCCACCAAGAAGGCCAAGGGGCAGAAGACCAACGCCGCAGATGATGCGGAAGTCGCAGGACCCCCCAGGAAACTCACCTCACCATCACCTCCCCTCAGCTTCTCTGTCCCAGTGACTTATCCCCCTCCTGACCACCTCGACTTCCACGACATCGAGGAGGTTCGCCAAGCCTCTGAAGCTTACATGCACTCCGACTGGAGGAACATCGAAGCAGAAGACAAACCCAACTGGCTTGTGAAGCTCGAGGTCATCCTCCAGCTCGCCTTGATTAACAAAGAAGACCACGACGACACCATGACAGTGCATAACTCACTCAACTTCATGCTGGTAGAGACCACTCGCGACAAGAGGACTGTCACCAGCGCCATGTGCGCCACTCCCGCAATCAAGGAGTCCATTGAGTCCCTGCTCCCCCTCCACATCAGGAGGACTGACCACTACAGCCTCTTCATCAGCCCCTCCAACATCCCCTCAGATGCCTACCAGTGCTCAGTGATCTTGAAGACTGACCAGATCGTCAACCTTGAAGACCGCCTTGGACTGCACCAAGTCATCATGGAATCCAACAGGCACTACCTCGCTACTCTGAGGAGGATGTTCCCCAAGGAGCTGGAGGGCCTTGATGAGGACCTACACTCACCAGACCTGTGGGACATCATCTCCAGGGAAAAGATCTGCAGCGATTATGTCACCACCGCTGCTCACATTAACAACTCCCTTGTCACCAGGGAGGGCATCCCTCTCTACTTACATGATCCTATCACCAGGTCAACACAAGCCAACCGAGGCATCCACCTCATGCTCTTAAACAGAGCTACAGTCCTGATAACCTTCCTCTCCACCAGAGGCATCCTCCATTCTGGTGGCTCTACCTACACCCTCAGGCCCTCCTTCCCCCCTGACTACGACCCTGCCATGACCAAGGGCAAGCCAGGCAAGATCTGGAACTGCCTGGCCACTTGGATGATCAGGAGAGAGATCTCCAAGAATTCCGCCAAGGGAAAAGGCCCCCTTGACCCCCACACCAAGGGTGACCTGGACCAATGGAAGGCTCTCAAGACCTCCTTGGATGGACACCCCCCCGAATACCATGTCACCACCTACCAGAAGGCCATTGTTGACATGCTCCTCAACCATGAAACCCCTGATCCACCTGCAGCTTGGCCACCTGCACCCTATGAAGCCGCTGATGATGATGACATCTTTGGAGCAGGTGCCATCACCAGTGAGCACTGCAACACCCCAGAAGACCCTGAACTGGGAAATGACTGGAGCAGCTTCCTCCAAACAGCTGCTCTCAAGGTAAACCCCAATCAAACCAAACCCTGTAGTACCTTCTACACCTGCATCCCTGCCACCAAAAACCAACAACATCAAAACACTCACCACTCCACAGGTTGCCAGCACCACAGCCAACAAGGCTTACCCCAAAGCCAACACCTTCAAGGGACACAGGAAGTAGCAAACCCCCTGGACCTCTGGATAACAGCACTGCTCCTCCTGCTCTTCTCTCTTATCAGCACTACCCACTGTCCCAGTGGAAACATCCATAGCAAGAGCAACAAAAATAGAAAAAATAGACATGGATATGAGCCCCTCTGGACACTATCTCCTTATAATGTGAACCCCTGCCAGACCAAAGGCACAGCCTGCCACTCCTGTGCTGAGATTACAACCTGTAACAGATTAAACCTTGCCTGCACTCTTCCCTCCCCTATCTCTCCTGCTCTCACTCTACCCATAGACAGCTCAGATACTCAGGAGGATGCTCACAGCAGTAAGTACCCCTACAGCTGCCCCCTCTCCACTCCTCCTACACCCCCCACACTCAGAGGAGGTAGACCCAGAGGATGCAGACGCCTACAAAGTAAGTCTGAGTCTGCCCCATACTGGGAAGCCCAAACAGCCTCTCACTGCCAAATTCACTCCATCAATGCCTACCTTGGATACAAAGCCATGGATATCAATCTAGTCCTAGACTTTGCTAACAAACTCCACACTCAAGTCACTAGAGCCACTGATAATCACTGGAAGGTTATGGGATCATATTTTCTCAACCCCTCTGGAAACTATAATAATGCCCTTATTGACTACTACACCTTCACCAAGCAGACTGGCACTGGATACCTGGTCAGCCACAGGAACCACCCATACACACCACTACACACCTTATCTCCTAACACTGAAGAAAACTATGAAACAGGCATCCAACTTGGTAGCACCAAACAACAAATCCTTAGCAGAATTCCCATCAATAGCACCAAATTCATACTGCACTACTGGTCCAATGGCTATGGTCATGCAATCACTATCAAATACTACAACAATAAATGGTACAACCTTGACTCTGAAATCTCTGGACCCACCATCCTAACCCCCCAAGACTGGCACCAGCTCCAGGGGCGCATCTACACTCTTAGCCAGGCTACACCCTCCTTCCATGGCCATCCATTTCAACCTGATCTCTATTTTGATCCAACCAATCCCCACCCTAATACCAATGGTACCATCCTAGAAGACTCTCAACAGATCAACACCTACACCAATCCACCACCTTCACCACCAGATCAAACAATCCCTACCACTCAAAATAACACTGAAACACCCACAGACGAAGATGATGACATTATCTATCCAGTATCTGAGGATGAATCCCACGCAAAACGTAAGAAACCCTACACCTCTACAAAAAAATCTAAAAAATCCAAGAAAACTACCACCACTAAAAAACGGTCACGAAGTGACCTTCCCCCCCCAATACAGGCAGCAAGGCTCCCCACCCCCAGCAGGCCTACCATCCCTGAATACAACAAGCTCAGACAGACCCGGATCCCTGGAGCTCCCCCCCCGTCCAAGAAGCAGCAGTCCATCAGCACTACCAAGCCCACCTCACCGGTGAAACGTAGTAAGCCTAAATACTCTGAGCAAACCTAAGACCACCCTGTCCAACAGCAGGAACACATTCTTAATGACACTAACATCACCACTATCAACTGCAGGGGAATTGGATCCTCCTGGGAAGTCATCTATGATCACATTAGATCCAGGGATAATGATATAATAATTCTCACTGAAACCAAACTACTCTCACACAGAAAATCCATTCTAAACATGATTAAATCAGACATGCATGATTATCACTTCCACCACAACAGCAAAACTACTCTCCAAGCTACCAGCCCTGACAAAATAGTCACCCCCTCAGCAGGGGTCATTACCCTAATCAGGAAAACAGTCACTGCTCACCCAGTCAATCATGAAACTCCAGTCGAACTCTCTGGACACATTACTCACCAAACCATAAACAACATAACCCATGTCCTGGGCGTCTACATGCCCTGTAACAATGCCCCCAAAAGAGAGAACATCTACTCCTACATCCACCACATTACTGAGAAAAATCCTACCCACCACTACATCCTAGCTGGGGACTGGAATGCCACATGCCACACCACTGACAGAAGCAGTCTAACCAAATATCCAGATGACATTTCTCACCAGCAACACATTTCTCAACTCTGTATCACTCCACAACCACAACCCAGACCTCACACATACTTTTCTTGCAGCTACAACACCCCCTACAGCAGTCGTATTGATGATATCCTGCTCATCAACTCACCTCCGGGCACTTACACCACTGAAAGCACCCACCAAATGGGGGACACCCTAGACCACCATGCACTTGAGCAACGCCTCACCTCCACTCTCCTCCCCCCTCCTGCCATACCTCCAACCAACACCTACACCTCCCCTCAGCTCCTCCTCCCTCTTAAACAATCAGACAAAGAGAAAACTAGGCAAGCCATCACTACTCAATACCTCCACCAATTCCTGAGCTCCCACACTAACATAGAATCCGCCTGGCAAACTGCTCAGGACCTTCTTGGGGAAGACAGGACTGCCTCTCACATTCAATCCATCAGGCAGGAACTGATGACTACACTTCCAGAAGACCTCAACAGTATGGCCGACCACCTTATGACCACCCTGCATCAAGCCCTCAGTATAATGATAGAGACTTGCCCCACTAAACAAACCATCTCTGGCATCTTCCTCCCCAGAAAGACAGCTAAATCCTACCAACAACTTAACCAACACGTGAAACACATTAAAACTCTCCGCACCCAATCCTACTCCATGGACCAATCTGGATACGATAACCTGCGCTCTTCCCCATCCTTTCCTCCAGACTGCCCTCTACAAACTACAACGCAAGTCCAACTCCTTCTCCTCCACAACCCCCTTCTTACCCAATACCGTCAATCACTCACTGATGACATACAACACACTATCCAGGAGCTACGCACTATCCAAGCCCTGCAAAAGGAGTAAAGAAGCACCAAGGCCATCAAGAAGTTTCGCCATCGCCTTAATACACAGGCGCGGGTTACGCATAGACACATCTTCAAACCAGACGGCCAGCCCCACTCTCCCACTGTCCTTCTTAACCAGCAAACTGGAACCCTTCATACTAAAACTAAAGATCTCCTTGACCTTTTGACCAAACACATGGGCAAACTCATGTCTCCCCCTGTGCCCCCACCCAATGGCAACTACACTGCCTACTCTACCCCTCCCCCCTGGGAAACACACACTGACACATTTCAACTCGAAACCCCCGCCACCTCTATTCAGCATACTGCCTCACCCTACACCTACCTCTCATCCCCAACTGCCTACACCGACTGCATCAGAAAACTGGCCACAAATAAAGCCACAGGACCAGATGGGATACCCAATGAATTACTGATGTGTCTCCCCACCGAAATGCACACTGTCATTCACAAACTTATGCAAATCTCCTGGATCCTGGGAGAAACCCCAGACTGCTGGAAAACTTCTCACACAGTTATGCTTTACAAAAAATCTGACCCGTACCTTCCCCAGAACTATAGACCTATAGGACTTAACAATTCTGTGGCTAAACTCTGGACCTCTCTCATCACCAACACAATTTCCACCTACTCAGAAACCAATCATATTCTCAGCACCTGCCAAGAGGGATTTAGAAAAGACAAGAGCACCTATAGGCAGCTCCTCAACCTCCTTCACAACATAGAGGATGCCTCCCTCTTCCAACAAGACTTGTACGCAGCTTACTTTGACTTTAGCTCTGCCTTCAACATGATAGATCACCAAAAACTTCTTTGCATTATGCACAACCTTGGATTCACCCACGACACCATAGACACAGTCAAAGGGATCTATACCAACTCCAACACTCACATCCTCCTTAACAACACACCTGGTCAACCCATCCCCATCACCAGGGGATCCATCCAAGGGGACACACTCTCCCCTCTCCTCTTCATCATCTTTATTGAACCCCTCCACCGATGGCTATGCTCAGGAGGTAGGGGATACCGCGCTGCCTCCCTTCCCACCGCGGAGGCTGACGAGCACCTCACCAGCAGCCTGGGGTACGCGGATGACACCGCAGTCCTCACTGGAACGATCGAGGACCTCCGCATCCAATGTGGTAAAGTCCAACTGTTCAGCACCTGGTTTAGCATCCCTCTCAATGCTACCAAATGTGTGGTCAGTGGCATCCTTCACAAGACACACCCCTCAAACCCCACCCACACTGATATCCTCAAACAAAGACTCCAGGACAAAATAGCCCTTGGAGACACATATGCCACTTATCAACCACCAGATATAGCCTACAAATACTTAGGAGTCCACATCTCTCTCACCCTCAACTGGAAAACCCAACTGCATGCCACCCTTGACATTATCCACACCAAGGGCCTACATATACTCAACAAAGCTAAAAGCAGGGCAACCCCTGAACAATGCATACGCATAATCACACAATGCATCAGAGCAGCCATCAAATACCCTATGATCGTAGCCCCCTTCTCTCTCACAGACATCCACATTATAGATAAAGCAGTACTTAAGACAGTCAAACTGTGCAGCAGCCTTCCCATGTCCTTCCCCACTAGGGCACTACACCTGCCCAAAACAGAGGCAGGCCTAGGGATCCCCTCTCTCCTCACTGAATACACACAAATTACTGCCTCTGCCCTCACCCACGCCATGAATGACACTGGACGCCTGGGCATACTAACCAAATCTCTCCTCACTAAAACCTTCATAACTTTCCACACTCTCACTCCAACCTCTCTCTCTCCCAAACTCCTCCAATACTCATCTCTTGCCCGGCAACTTCAACTCCTAGACCATTCAAACATCCAAATTACCTGGAATGACACAGAACTCCTGGATAAGCTCAACATCCAATCAGTACTCCCTCAACCTGCTCACATCCCTGTCTCCCTTGTGACTCCCTTCCACGATCTAGGGATCTATACATACCACGACCTGGTTACTCCAGCAGGCACTCACCTTATCAATACCACGGATCTCCCTCTTATCACACAGGGCAAAGTCACAAAGCACCATCGGCGCTCCCTCAACCTCCTTACAGCACACCTCACTGGCAACAGCCCCGACCTGCTCCCCTCCTTCAGCCATGCCAACCCTCTTCCATTACCGCAGCGACAACTTACCTCGTCATACACCATCCCACCCAAACCGTCAGCCGATGCGCAGAACATGTTTGTCGCCCGCCCGGCCTCCACCCCAACTCAGCGCTACCCCACCAGCCGAGCGCAACCTCCTGTCAAGGAAGCGGACTACACAGCAGACCCTCTCCGAGACCTCATCGGGGAACAATGGTGGGCGTGGACCACCTGCAACTCCACAGCCGAATGGAACGCCAACGTCGACCACTACGGTAAAGCATGGGGCAACAATGAAGCCGCGACAACCTGGGCATCCCGCCTTCACCTCTGCAAGGCCATCATCCGCGGCCCAGCCAAGCCCTTCTTTAAGCACTACAAAATCACTAAGGTCTCCAACCCTGATCTTCTCAAGGCAGCAATGCTCCACCCTACCCCTGGATCCCCATCCCCCCCTACCCGTCTCCTTCGCCTCACCTATGGTAACCAGTACAATCCCCTCAGCATCACCAGCTGGCGCAGCAAACGGACCATGGACACTAGGGACACCAGCATCACCACCACTGCCCACCTCCAATGGGCCCCCATCACCATGCACAACGACCATATCAGTCAATACACCCAAATTGGTTACACTATCCTTCACAGTAACCCAATTACTCCCACCACCTCTGAGGTCCACTGGAAAACACAACCATACCACACCACCCACCTCATCACTATGCTGGGCCAATCCACCTATGACACCCTTCTCCAGGCCTTCAAAGACACACCCACCACCACAACCCATCTTAACCCCAGAAGAGACTCCCACCTTACTAACTCCCAGCAACAGGGACAATGGGCCACTACACCTGTATCAGCATGTATAGCGGTGCTCTCACGCGTTTTATGACTTGGTGACTACTTATGTACTCCCTTAGAACTATCGGCTCTCCTGAGCCAGCTTCCCGTGGGACTGAGTCATCTTGAGATGACTCAGTGGCAGCTTCCTGTCACCTACGTCTCCGGTCTGATCTGTATCCTGTTAGGTTCCTGTCTACCGCCTCCTTTCACCACAGGTGCCCCTTTATGGGTCTCCTGTGTCTGTAACGTTATCCTTGTCTCCGTGTATAGATTGGTGCGTCTGTTTCCGCTGCTTTAATCTACTGTCCACTCTACCGGAGTGATTTCAAGCTGATAGGTTACTGGGCTCCTCATCACTACCACTGCTTTGATAATGCAACTTCCGCGAGGGCCTCCTGCCGGCTTTGTGAAACTTACCAAACTTAATGGTGTTTCATGGGCTCGTGGGATCCGCAGTGTCATTGTGAGCAATGGATGCGACCGAATCCTCCCAACGGGGGTGAAGGTTCCTCTAGATTGGCTAGACGACTGCGCGCCAGCGGCCTCTGCTGCCGGAGAGGAGGGTCCTTCCGCCATCAAGGAAGTAACCCCCCCCCGATCAATCCTCCAACTTTACGGTTCCTTCTCTCAATGTTCGACGCCTGTCCTCTGATGTTGAGGATGTCCTGATGAAGCTGTGTTGTGTACAGACACAGATCATCCGTTGTGCATCAGACCCGCAGCCTCATTGCGTCCCCTTCAATTATGATGAAGACTACTCTACTACTACTGATGATGAGGAGGACTTGAAGAGTGCTACGAGTGCTGACTTCGGTGGCGTGACCCCATCTGCTGCTGCCACTCGTGTCTTTGAGACTTCCGCTGTTTCGCCGGTGTATGAGCCTGCTGATCAGCAGATGCCTAATCGAGAGCTTTCGCCTGTGTATCAGCCTCAGCCTTCGTCGGCGCCTCCCTTTGAGCCTGTTCCCCCGGCTTACCCGGAGGTGGCTAAGCCCACTTTCTTGAAGGGCTTTGCTTCTTTTTCCTCTGCATCTGCCCCCATGGAGCGTGGCCTCCCCGGCTACCACACTCGCTCTCGCGAGGCTGCTGTTTCCTCTGCACGCACCTCTGCTGCTGGTGCCTCCCTGGAACCCCCTCCGCCTCCGCCGGTGGAGCTGCCTCCTGCCCCTGGCCCTCCTCCTATGCTATATACGCGGTCATGCGAATCTTGGGAGCATCTGCTCACTGGTGGATCTCCTCCGACTTTAAACTTGCGGGACTACCGCCTGATCAACCAGGATCGACGGGATGGTGAGTCCTTGAACCGCTCTTTGTACGGTCGGATGGATATGCAGGCTACAATGGCAAATGTTAGTGTGAAGCTGAGGCATCGCCGAGTGATGGCTTTCTCTGAGCTTGGTACCAGGTGTCGTTCTTTTCTTGGTCCAGTCACTTCTGGGATTCTGTATCCCCCAGATCATGGTGTTTCCTTTGGTGGTACGAGGCGTAGTGATCACGAGAAGCTTGGTTATCAGTTTGTGCGAGTGCCTGTCCCTCTGTGTCCTGTTAGCCCAGATTTCGAGCTGCTTATGAGTGTTGCGAGGTCCATTCCTGTGATTAGGAACATAGACGACCAGCGCGCTCTTGACGCTGGTCTTGCTGCGGAGTATTTCATGGACATTCGTAGGTCCTTGGCTCCTGTCCCTTCTGCGAATGGAGCTGGGTCTAATACCCTCATTCATGGTGAGTCTCGGTTTGATCCTGCACTGTTGGGGTTCAGTGCACTGCCTCTCGAACGTCAGGAGTTCATGTGTTTAACTATGATGCTCGCGAACATGGAGGACGATATGGTCAAGGTATACCAGGACTTTGCCACCCCTCGGGATATCCTTTTGGATATCCGGAAGACGCAGTCTGATGCCCTTGCCTCTAGAGTCCCTCTCATGCGTATCGAACTTCATAATGCGCACATGGGCCCTTCTGACCGTGTTGATGATTTCTTTCGCATGGTTCGCAGTCTGTGCACTGACCTCCGCAGTGCTGGACATCCTGTCACTCAGCGCCACGCCATGGAAACCATTGTGAATGGGATCCGTTTGATCCGATTTGAATCGCTGCGGATCCAGTACGGTATGATGTTGGCTAACAGACAGACTGTAGATTACTGGTCTTGTCTGGAGGCATATCGGTCTCTCGACATTTTGAACATTGCTCTCCCCAGGTCCGACTCCAGGCATCCTGGTTGGTCCCGGGACGCTCCCCAGGTTCCTGCCAATGCTGCGTTTCAGCGTGGGCAGGGATCTGGTTCTCAGGGTTCTGGTTCCAACAAGCGACGTCTGGATTGCACTTGGGGCCCATGCCTCAGCAAGACGACCCACTCGGAGGATCGCTGTTTCACGAAGCATCCGCACCTGCGTAAGACCAAGCCTGGTGCACCGGTTACCAATCCGGTGCCCATGGCCTTGGCCCTTCCAGGTGTGCTTACTCCGCGGCAGCTGGCCTCCTTGCAGGCTCAGATTGATGGGTATGCTTTGGACAAGAAATAGGAGGTACGCTCTGTCCTTTTCTCTTGCACTGCGAAATTTTCAAATGTCTGCAGCTCGAGCCTGTCTGAGGGTGTCTGGCATGTTGATTCTGGAGCTGGGATGTCAATCACAGGTGATATGTCTTTGTTCACTGTGTTTCATGCTTCTGAGACTGGGCCAGCAGTTAAATTTGGTGATGGTGTGGTTCAACGGTCTGTGGGTCAGGGTTCTATTGTGTTATGTAGTGATTGGTTACCAACACCAATCACTTTAACCAATGTTCTCTACATCCCACACTGTCCGGTGAACCTCATGTCAGTAAATGCTGTTGCCCATGCTCACAACTGCAAGATTTCTTTTGATAGTCTTAGTTGTACTGCCACACAGGGCTCTTCTGTTCTGTGGTCTTTCCCTGCCTCCAGTGATGGTGTGTACAAGTTTGCATGTAGGCCTTGTCACACCCCTCGTGGCCGTTTGTATGGTGCTGAAGATTATCCAGCTTTTGCTCTTGATGTTGATGAGGATGGTGGAGTTGTGATCCCTACCACTCCTGAATGGTTGTGGCATAGGCGGCTGGGTCACCCTGGCTATGATGCCATGCACAACCTTGTAAGGAAGGGTTTGGTTCAGAACTTACCCCTCACTCTCCAACAGGTGCAAAGACTGTCTAAGATCCCATGTGATGCTTGTCAGAAGGCAAAGGGAAAACGTATCCCTTTTCCTAAAGAAAGCAAAACTAGGATCCGTGCCCCATTACAACGCCTTCACTTGGACATCATGGGGCCATTTAATATTAGGGGCTTGCGTGGGGAGTTTTATGTTCTGTGTCTCACTGACCAATACTCTGGCTATGCTGAGGTCTTGTGCTTGAGAACCAGGGATGAAGCTCCCTTAGCAGTTCAAACTACCATCCTCAGATGGATGACTCAGCTGCATGGATTTGTTTTCAAGTGTCTTAGGTCTGACAGGGCTAAGGAATTTATAGTGAAGTGGTTCGAGGATTGGTTAGAATCGGTTGGTGCTGTGCATGAATTGTCCATGGCTTACACTGCTCAGCAGAATGCGACTGTGGAACGGTACAATGGGGTCCTTCAGAACGTAGCTAGGAGCATTCACTTGGAGTCTAAGCTCACTAAGTCCTTCTGGCCCTATGCCTTCCTCGCCGCGTGTTACCTACGCAACCGGCTGCCTAATCAGGGTGACAAGACTCCTTATGAGTTGTTCTTTGGGGTTCTACCTGATGTATCGTTATTGCGCGTGTTCGGGTGCCCATGCTATGTTACCTTGGTGAATGGGAAGAAGCGCAATAAGCTTGACGAAAGGGCGTTATCTGGTAGACTGGTTGGGTATTCTCTGGTGAGTAAGGGTTATTTTGTTTGGGTTCCGAAGTTGCGCCAGGTGGTAGAGAGTCGTGATGTGCTCTTCTATGAACAGTTTAGCTATAACTGTATCCCTGGGCTTTTTCCCTATGATGGATCTCAGTATTTTTCTCGCACCCCTGCCGCTATCATCGGTAAAGGGCTTGATATTACTGACAATGTCCTGGGCCCTTTACCAACCCCGATTGTTGACCGCTTTACTGGTCATGGGATGACAATGCGTCCCAGGCCAGGTAATGATGGTGCTGTATCGCGTGCGGCGGCATTGGGCCAGGGGGAGTCTGATGTTCCTTCAAGCTCTAATTTATTCGAATCTCAGGGGGTCGCCGGGCCTTCCTCTGCGCCACGTTTCGTCGGTGAAGTCGTAGGATTAGGACAGCCTCGGGTCATAGTGGAACCTAGTACAGGTCCACTGCCCACTAGTCGCCACCCCCCGTCCACCTATTCGGATAGCTCGCGGGAGTTGTTGATCACTTCACCCCCTGCTATACCTGGTGGTTTATACCGGACCAGGCATTGCGACGATGTGGCCGTCACAGATGATGTGAGTGATGACCTCGAACACTGGTCCGGGTCAGATACTGCGTATGGCTGGGGTGTTCCAGTGTACCCAGGCTTTGACGATTTAGAGGCAAAGGAG
Organism: Chlamydomonas sp. ICE-L; assembly: GCA_013435795.1. Classification (NCBI taxonomy): domain Eukaryota; kingdom Viridiplantae; phylum Chlorophyta; class Chlorophyceae; order Chlamydomonadales; family Chlamydomonadaceae; genus Chlamydomonas; species Chlamydomonas sp. ICE-L. Next base: position 944,221 of record JACBWV010000099.1, read on the forward strand.
GCCGGCCTTGTTCAACCACGCATGAGTGCTGCGCTGGGGGCTTTATTACCGGTTACTGCTGATACTGCTGATATCCCCGCTGCCCATGTACAAGTACACTGCTTGTACGTGGGGGCTTTTATTTCTACCTCTACTGAACTCTCTTATAAAGCTGCAATGTTACCTACCAACCCAGACAGAGATCTCTGGCTGCAGGCTATGAAGGATGAGATGGCCTCCCTCCATGCTCATGGCACTTGGGTCCTCACTCCACAGCCTCCTAGGCAGAGGATTCTATCTGGCAGATGGTTATTTGTCAAGAAACATGGGGCTGATGGTTCTTTACGTTTTAAAGCTCGTTTTGTAGTTCGTGGTTTTCTGCAACGTCCTGGGCTGGACTACCATGATGTATATGCCCCCGTCTCCTCTAAAGCAGGTCTTCGTGTGCTCCTTGCTGCCATCACTCATAGAAAAATGTTTGTGAGGCAGCTGGACATCAAGACTGCATTCTTGAATGCCAAGCTGGAACCTGGTCTGGACCTGTTCTGCTACCAGCCTGAGGGCTTTCATGAACTTGGTCCTGACAATGTTCCCCTTGTGTGCAAGCTAATTAAATCTCTTTATGGTTTGAAGCAGGCACCCAGGGCTTGGAGCAAAGATGTAAAGCAGGTTTTGGTTGCCCACGGTTTTACCATGTGCAAAGCTGAACCTGCTCTGTATTTCAGGAGGGATTCTACTGGTGGGTGGAGCTATGTCCTGACCTATGTGGATGACTTTATCTGTGCTTTTAGTGAGCTGCATAGGTATGCCTTGCTGATCAAGGCTATGGAAGCAGCTGGGTGGGAAGTCAAGGAAATGGGTGTACCTGTCCAGTTCCTTTCATTGGACATGACTTGTACACTTGATTCTGACGGCAGGTGTGTTAAGATCGACCTCTCCCAGCACTCCTACATTGTTGAGCTGGTGGAGCAGTTTGGTCTCACTGCTGCTACCAAGCCCAAGTTTTCAGTTCCCATGTCCAAGTGCACTGTCACTGATCCTCCTGGAGAACCTCTGGCCTCTAATAGCCAGTACCTCTCTCTTGTGGGGGCTTTGCTGTACCTGGCTACCTGCACAAGGCCTGATATTTCTTTTGCTGTTAGCTACCTGTCCAGGTTTTCTGCTCAACCCACTGCCCCCCTGTGGGCTGCAGCCAAGCGCTTGCTTTTGTATTTGAGAGAACATTCCCATCTGGGCCTCACTTACACTCACAGCCCTGGTTTCTCTTTTACTGTCTTTAGTGACTCATCCTTTGCTGATGATGGGTCTGACAGGAGATCTCAGACTGGCTATGCTGTGCTTGCTGGAGGCTGCCTTGTGAATTGGATGAGCAAAAGGCAACCCACTGTTGCTGTTAGCTCCAGTGAGGCTGAGTATCAGGCCCTGTCTCAGACTGCCAGGGAGGTGCAATGGTTGAAAAAGTTGAGAATTGATCTAGGGCTGCCTTGTGACCTGGTCACCATTCAGGGTGACAACTTGGGGTCCTTGAGCTGGGCCAATGACTGTCAGCTGCTCCCTCGCAACAAGCACATTGATGTCATCCATCACTATATCCAGGAGCTGGTGGAGGATGGCCAGGTGGATGTTGCCTATGTTAACACTAAGGACAACTGTGCTGACCCCTTCACCAAGCCCCTTGATCCTATGGTGTTCTGGCGTTTCATTCGCATGTTTGGAATGACTGCTTCTCCTTAAACCAATTTTTTGGTTACATAAATTCTAGAATTTTGGTTACATGTATTCTGGAATTTTTGGTTACATTTAGAGTTTCTTTAAGTTATCATTGATCGGCATTAGGTTCCTATTCCCGGATCGGGTTTTCTATACCGTTGTTACCCGACTTTGATATTTAGTTGTCCTCTTATATCCACTTGGCAAATTTTGGTTCTTTGCCTTGCTTCATACCTTCCCTTACACCCTTCGGGTTTCATTTGAAGTTTCTCTCGATTTTTATTTTTCGGAGTTCTTTGATTTTTTTTTTTTTTTTAATTTGTTACATATAGTTCTATGTCACCAGTGCCATAGGTGGAGTATTACTATTGTATGTCACCTGTGTCATAGGTGGAGTATCAGCATGTATAGCGGTGCTCTCACGCGTTTTATGACTTGGTGACTACTTATGTACTCCCTTAGAACTATCGGCTCTCCTGAGCCAGCTTCCCGTGGGACTGAGTCATCTTGAGATGACTCAGTGGCAGCTTCCTGTCACCTACGTCTCCGGTCTGATCTGTACCCTGTTAGGTTCCTGTCTACCGCCTCCTTTCACCACAGTAGCCCCTTTATGGGTCTCCTGTGTCTGTAACGTTATCCTTGTCTCCGTGTATAGATTGGTGCGTCTGTTCCGCTGCTTTAATCTACTGTCCACTCTACCGGAGTGATTTCAAGCTGATAACCTGGCTTCAACGCTGATAACCATGCCCTTGTCCACAAACTTCTTCACATAGACACTCATGACCGAAACCCTACCTGGGACATCCAATCACCACTCAAACACACAGCCCAAACTGGCATCCTCACTGGCTCAGAAGGCCATCAAACCCACACGCATGCAGACACTACATTCCTCTATAACCCCACCGGGAAATGTGTGGGTCATAGTACCAACACCCTTCTCACCTCCCTCCACACACACTATGAATACAATAAAACTACACGCCCTTCAACTTGGAACCAACTCACACAAGGAGGATTCCTACCTGACCTTGCAGCCCTATACACCAGACACAAGGACACCCCTGCATCCACCTACACTCTTCCCCCAGCCCTGCACCAAGCTAACCTACACCTCAACATCACCCATCACCGCACTGCTACCCCACTCAACCTAGATTCTGCCTATGAAGAATTTTCCTCCATGAACCCAGCTGACCAGCTCTTTGGAGCCAACGGGGATCTCTTCCACAGCATCTGGACAGGGGGATCACTGGTGGACATCCCTACCTCCGTCACCGATGCACACAAGGCACTCAGGTGGGCTCTAGCCAGTGCTGACCACGCAGAAGCACAACACATCCCAACATGCACTGTCTTACTCATCCCAGACAACTATAATGCCCCCTACAAGAAACTATTGCACCACCCCTGGATCCATCACGTGGACTCCAGACCTTTCTCTGAAATCTACAGCACCTCTGAAACCTGGCTAGGGGGCAAACATCACAACCTTACCTCCTCCCACAAGCTCCACATTCTCATCATCAGCAACCCAAGCAGCCAACCTGAATACCTAAACCGTCTCCAGGGGTTCAAAGACATCTGGTCACAGCACATGCTCAGCATCTCACCCTACTGGGAACCACATAACCTCCCTGCACATCCTACCCTTACCTCTTCAGACACACAAATCACCTACCCCAGGACTCTTAAATCCCTCACTACCCTGCCCTGGCAGCCTACCACCCACCACTGCCCCCCTCTGCTCCCCACAGTTATCTACCCCTGCCACTACCCAGCCATACCTACCCTAGGTCTGCAGGTCTATACTGATGGCAGCCTGATCAAGGGAGCCCCTGGCACCCCCAGCAAAATAGGTGCAGGGGTCTACATACCTGTGGCTGGTATGATCTATTCCATTAACCCAGGAGGCCAAGGCGCCACCAGAACTAACAACCGGGCTGAATTAGTGGCCATCCATCAAGCCATAGCACGCATTGACTATAATACTGACCTCACCCTGCACACTGACAGCCTCTGCTCACTCCAACTCATTAACAAAATGATTCAAGATCCTACTACCTCTACACGTTCTCTTCACTCTGAACTCCTGCATTCTATCCGCACTCACCTTGTCCAACGCATTCTGGCAGGATCACACACTACCCTCTGCAAAGTACGCTCACACACTGGCATATTGGGCAATGATAGAGCAGATGCACTAGCACGATATGCAGCCACCAACCCAGCATCTGTACGATACACCGACACCACTGGAGAACAACCCCGCCACAACACCTATTGGCCCACTGTCCAACCCCCCTGCACACCTCTTGGCACAACTCCCCCACGAGCCTTAGCACCTAACCTCACCAACGGGATCAGTCTTAACCTTCCCACTAGCTGCCACCTCGGACAACATCCCCTCAAAGGCATATATGCCACCACCTGGGCTGATAACACCCCCTTGCATCTACCCCACTCCAGCAATAAATTCTGGACATCCTCTCACATCACCCACAAAACTAAGTTCTGCATCCTCAAGGCCAGATGGGGCCGACTGTGGAACAAGAAGCTTGCCTATCGCTGGAAGATGCCCTATGCTAACAACCCCAACCCTGCCACCTCCCCCACATGCCCTATTTGTACCACCCACGAGGACGGAGCTGGCCACATTCTTGCTGGCTGCACACACGCCACCTTCAAGGGCATGTACATCAAGCGTCATGACGCAGCTGTCCACTTACTGCACAAGGCCATCAGCAAAGGCGCCCTTGGATCCCGCCGCGTTATCATGGACGCAGGTAGGCTGGAGGACCTCCCCCGCGGAGTCCTAGGCAAAACACTGCCTGACTGGTTACGCCCTCCCTCCATCTCAGCAGAGATCTGGCCCAAACTGAGGCCAGATCTCGCCATCCTGCCCGAGGTGGACTCACCCACCATTGCTGCTGACAAGGAAATCTGGATTCTAGAGCTGGGATACTGCTCTGACACCAACCATGCCACTAAGGCAGAGGATAAACATGCCCAACACACCCAGTTGGTGGCCGGCCTAAGACTAGCTGGCTACCTTGTTCACTACCTAGTTGTTACCATTGGTACCACTGGCACCATCCCCAGAACCTTTGTGACCTCCATGACCACCCTTGGTCTTACCAATTTAGAAATTCTTACATTAGCAGACCAGCTGCACCACCACTCTGTTGACAGCTTTCAGACTATTTTACAATGTCGTAGATTCATGGAACACCACCCCGCCGGAGATTAACATTTTTTGGTCCAGCTAGTGCCACCCACGTGACTGACTGAAATGACTCTCAGTCAGTTACGGGTGGGATCACAACTAGTACTGGATATTTTTTGTGTTTATCTATGGTGACTACAGCTAGCTTCTGCGTACGCTGTGGTGTCCTTAATCTCACGTCCCTAGAGTATTTATATTTCTTGGATGTAACAATTTCAATTTCAATTTCATGGCTCCAGCCAGCGATTTGGCTGATCGCTGTCTTTGACATTAAAATAGATTACCGTTACCACGAAAAATGTAAAAGTTAACAAAAACAATTAACAACTGACTACCGTACTCATAAGCGTGTAGAACGAGAACCAAGATCATGTTCTTGTTAACGTCCGAGTTAAATATATGCATGTCCCGGTTCTGCTTCCGCTGGTCGGCCCCTTTAGGGGGACAGACCTAAGCGATACTTCCGCGATATCTTGCTGTTTTTCACATCTTCACATCTTCACATCTTCACATCTTCACATCTTCAAATCTTCACATTTCCCAAGAAACGGTTAAACCGACTTCTTTCGCATGGAATCGACCTGTGTCAATTTCTCTGAGGGCACACATTCGCGTACGGATCTCAGGGCTGCGGATTTCGAAAGTCGCAAAGCAAGTTGAATAGTCGCAACACCAGTACGTGCAAAGCCTCGCACGTCCAACAGTCGCAAAGCAATTTGACCAGTCTGAAAGCAAGTTCAATATCCACAAAGCAACTCCAATGGTCGAAGAGCAACTTCGCTTCTCGACTTCCTTGGGAGTTGCTATACCTCCGGCAAAATTGTGCACTTTGGGAACCAACCTGCTGTCGAAAGCTTGCCCCGGAGAGCACTTCTTCGCGTACGGAACTCAGGGTTGCGGAATGTAGACGCGATGTTTTCATGTGTCGTTTCCCTCCTGCCCTGTGGACTCAATCTAGGGACCTGGAGCATGTCCAACACAACAGCTGACTAACAAGCTCTTATCGTAGACACACGCAAATGCAAAATGGTGCACATTGGGAACCAACCTGCTGTCGAAAGCTTGCCCCGGAGAGCACTTCTTTGCGTACGGAACTCAGGGTTGGGGACTGTAGACGCGGTGTTTTCATTTGTCGTTTCCCTCCTGCCCTGTAGACTCAATCTAGGGACCTGGAGCATGTCCAACACAACAGCTGACTAACAAGCACTTATCGTAGACACACGTAAACCATGTTCCACATCCATCAGAAACAGCCCAAGAAAGAAGGTATCCGCCTCAACTGCATTCACACACATGCTACAATAAATGACATAGACATGACGGCTCTCTCACAGTTCTACACGTTTTACATGTACACGCATACCACTGGATGCCAAGCCCAGACATAAAAGATAACATGGCAATGTACGTTAAATCCTTCAAACGATCAAGTTGTTGGCAATTGCGATTAGCAAATGTATCTCGCTTAACTTGTTTCACCTTGGCATACCCACGTAGACAACTTTGTCATATTTTTCAACATTCAACAAGAAATGTACCAATTTTAGACAACTGAACTACAAACCCAGAAGCCATCGTGTTCCATACCCCACCCCCGGGGCCGACCTCCAGGGGACCCGCCAGGGCCCCCGACTATTTCTTTATCGTGGGATCGGATAGAGCTCGGATATGGGGGCATCGTCGACCTGACCCACAGTCCCCGGGCTACGTGATTTTCCCTTCAAACATCGAGAACTTGAACTTGGTTGCATGGCTCTTACGACTACTCGCCATCTTCATCAGGAACGGCAGTGCCCAAAACGTCTGTACAGATCGAATGGGTAGCCATGCTGCGGATCAGAATCCAGACTTCCGCCCCCGCGCCTTGAAATTAGGTCACCCTGCCAAGCTGGCATCCGACCCCCACCCTGTCATCCAGGCATGCATTTCCATGTCTGGGGCACGCGGGTCATATTTTTGCCGCCCCCGCATGAGTGATCGAAATTCTAGAGCGCAGCGCGGAACCTGGATCTCGAAACGCTGATCAAAGTCTTGCGAATGACACATTTAACATGCCCGCATCCTGACCCTCGCAGCTTCTCTGACATACACAGGACGGCCAGCCAGCCGAAGTGGTGGGCCAACCAACTATCCTCACAGATGTGTGATATGCCAACTACGAGGTATCTCGGTCATATGTCCATCAGCGCTGTCGAGAAAACATTTCGCCGCGTTCAGTGATTGCACGAAGCCTATCTAGAAATCAGTCACCATGTCCAAATTCTGCCTAGCAATCACTCTGCTAGCACTGTCAGGACCGCTGTTGGTCGCTGCAGTCAACTATAGATACGAGGTGAGCTCGCCAGCAAGAGATGCCAACTGAATGCAATTAGCTAGTTTGCAGTGCGGCCAGAGAACGCGAGTAAAGGTGTAGAACAGAGCTGACGATGTCTTTCGACGCAGTTCCCATCCCATCAGGCGAAGTGCATACCGAGCCATTATTAGCGTAGCTATACAGACCGCGATGATTTCGCGCCTTGTCGCCTAGGGAATGCTATCATGTAGAGATGCTGGCACAGAGATGCTTCAATGTTAGGATAGAGCAGCGAGGCCAGGAAATATTTCGAGAGTCGTGATGTCGGGTAGCAAATTACTCGCGCATTATGATGGCGCTACTGCTGTCCCTTGCATTATTTCGCAATCATTATACTGGCTAGCATGCGATTAAGGGTGGTATTTTGACTGATACATGTATCGGACCTGCGAGACTCATGCTTGCAATGCCCCATCCATCAACCGGTGCTTATGTCTTGCCATAATTGAATTCGACAAGGGGGCGCAGTGATCTGGTAGTGTGAAGGAGAATGCACTAAGCTTCTCGCCTGATGGTTCCTGCTTTCTAACCGTTTTTCACTCCCTCCTTGATCACTAACTTCACATTTTTACCATTGCCAATGCTTCCGATCCTGCCTCCTAACCTAATGCCCCTCCTTGTCTTGATCTATAGTTCGCCGTTGTTTTCGATGGCTATGCTGCTGCCAAGGATGGCGTAGTGATTCCTTCATCTGGCGGACCCAAGGTTGGCGCAAAATTCATTCGCGATGAAATTGCTAACAATGGAAACCCTACAGCAAGCGCAACGGATTTCCAGATGGATGTTTTCCGCGATGCTGCTCTGGCGTTTTTCTTTGAGCGATACGGAGCTTCACCAGTCGAGCCATTCTTACCTGACTTCGAGGGTGCGCCATTTAATGTTAACTCAGCCTTAGTACTGTAGTCACAGGTCGGCTGGCCGCAAGGCAAGGCATGGTCTGTAAGGCACGGCATGGTTCCCCTGCCAGATTCCATGCCAGACTGGCAGTGTAAGATCAGTTGAGATCACTCTTGCATCTACCCCTTAAGTGCTATATTATCTCACAGGCCCTTGTGAGCCTACCAGGCCAACCCTACACTGCTGCGCTATCAATCATCAGAAGGGCTGACCTGATGATTGAACTATGTAACCAAGTTCAAGTTCTATTGCACTGTGTAAGATGTACAATATAACTTGAACTTGAACTTGGTTACATAGCTTCAGCCAGCAATTTGGCTGCTCACCGTCTTGGGCAGTAAAACAATTATTACCAGGAAAATATAAACTCGAACAAATCATTTTTTCATTTTATAAATTGTTTTTCTTGTTCATTTTCTGATTTTTTTATTTCCTTCTCTTCTTCTGAACGAAAAACAGTACAAAAAACCTATTCAAACCTCATGTACAATACAAGCTGAGTTTGTGAACTTTTGGTGGTGCTGGAAGTTCTGGTGCTGGCTGACCATTGAGGGTCAAAGTTCACAAACTCAGCTTTTCAGGCCTTGGCAAGGAGCCTGGAAGGCCTGGAAGTTCACAAACTCAGCTTATCAGGCCTTGGCAAAAGCCCTGGTGAAAAACCTTTTCATACCTCATGTGCAATACAAGCTGACAAAGATCACGCTCGCCGTCTTCGGCAGCAACACAATCAAATCACATCAGCGCATTCTTATCAACGCATATAAGATCCATAGCAACCCATGTGATCAACTGCGTCCCCATGATGATTCATCCCTACGGCAGCCTGCACCCTGTTCAGGTTGTTACGCAGGTGTGCAGGGTGTTTCAACACCTGTTAACAACATCATTGGTCACGCATATGTTAAGACCCGGAACAACCTGGACAGGGTGCGGGCCACTGTAGGGATAATCCGCTCCAAAGACCAACATCTACCTTGTGCCAACATCTATCTAGTACTTCCTCTTTTCAACGTTGCAAGATGCACAAAACGCACACAACCTCCAGGGATTTTTTCCCCGCTGTATATAGCGATCACTACTTTTGACCCCGCGTTGAATCAAATTATCGCTGTAAAATTAAAAATTAAGAGATGTTTTGCCCTAAATGGCCCTGTAATGCTACCAAAAGCTAACAAACGCTGTCCTTGGTGGAGGCTGAAAACCACAAAGCTAGAAAAAAAAACCACTTTCAGGTTAGAAAAAACCCCACACAATGCCAGAAACTGACCTATATATCCCACGGCCCCTCTACCACACATGCCTGCCACCCTATAGACCCCCCCTCCCCCCTCCCCCCCCCCCCACCCACACACACACACACAAGCTCACACACACACACACAAACTCACACACACACACACACACACACACACACACACACACACACACACACACTCACACACACACACACACACAAGCTCACACTCACACACACAAGCACACACACACACACACACACACACTCACACACACACACACACTCACACACACACACACACACACACAAGCTCACACACACACACACACACACACAAGCTCACACACACACACACACACTCACACACACACACACACACACACACACTCACACACACACACACACACTCACACACACACACACAAGCTCACACACACACACACACACACAAGCTCACACACACACACACACACACACACAAGCTCACACACACACACACACACAACCCCCCACCCCACACAAACGCACACAAACTCACACACACACCTATCCTCCCCTGCCCAGAGCCAATCATGGTCAGCAAGGATTCCATGATCGTCCCTATGATGATGGATGAGTCACACAGCGGGCGCGTCTCTTCCTTCCGCCGTAACTCAGATCTCCGTTACATCCCCAACGGCAAGGTCATGATCGGTGGCTACTACCTGGTTGTTGGCGCAAGCGGTAAGCATAGATTGTTGGTACCTTGTTGGTGGCACTAGCGGTACGCCCTGAGCCAGCCACTAGGCCCCACCCTCGCAACTCATACACACCAACACCTCACACAAACACACTAACACACCTCATACAAACCCACGAACTCACGAACACACACACAAGCACACACACACACACAATTTTTATCATAGCTGTTATTTTTTTCTATGAGCCAGCCACTGGGAGCCCCTCTCAGTGATATACAATGGTCTAGTGGTAGACCAGATTGCTGGAGGATTCGGTCGCTCTTGGCGTTGCAGGTCGTCGTCAAACGCATGTAAGATGTGGATTGGGTTGGTGTGGTGGAGGTTTGAATTTGTTGAGCGGTGCTATGGTGCTATTAGGCACATTAGTGCTCATACACGGGACAGGGCCTAAATCTAAAGTGGTAAGGATAAACTATGTGTGCTATTTCCAAGTGGTTGGATGCACTGTCACTGATGGTGTCATCCGACTGTCCATAAGGTGCGGCCACAGCATCAATTATTATAAACAATTCACAAACAACAACAACAAACACTTCAAGAATAAACTCAGCAAAACCGATATTGTTACAGATTCCATGAAAATAGTAGTAACCTGCACCTCAACCTCGACAAACACTTCTCAACCTCAACACAATGGTGGTTGTCTCAAAAACCTTCATCCTGTTATGCAACTGGACAGTAGGCAGGATGTGCCGTTGTCCTGTTTCGGCATTGTTTTGCTGATATCATGCAACGTTTCCTCTATCTTGTCTGCTAGCTTTCATGGCATTTTAAGATTCTTGTTTGCTTTCAAGGTTTGTGGGGGTGACCCAAAAGCCCCCATCCTGTTCTGCACCTGGATAGTAGACAGGATGTGCCGCTGTCCTGTCTTGGCATGGTTTTGCTGAGTTGATGTCACACCGTCCTCTCTAAACGGTAAAATCTGGCTAACTTCATTGCCTGTGTTTCCCCTCCTCCCAGGTCTCCCAGCTAAGGGAACCTGCGCCCTGCCCCTGGAGGCCGGCATGTTCACTATATATGGCGAGCTCATTGTCCATTATATGTGCACTGTTTCGGGCATTGTTTTGCTGAGTTCATGTAACGTCTTCCTCTCTAAAAGGTCACACATCTGTCCCTCTAACCTCAATGCCTGTGTTTCCCCTCCTCCCAGGTCTCCCAGCCAAGGGAACCTACGTGCTGCCCCTGGAGGCCGGCATGTCCGCTGGTTACGGCGAGCTCATTGTCGACAACGTATGCCCCTTTGCTCGCCAGCTCATGGTCTTTTCCTGCTCGGGCAGTGGTGGTGTTGTAGGAAACTTGAGGCTGACCTTCCAGAACGACCTCCCCGTGGTCCCCACGCTCGACCAAGGCTGGAACCACGATGCCCAGGCCCCCGCCCAGATGTGGCCCATGCTGATGACTGTGATGCAGAAGGAAGGCAAGGACTCTCGAGTGGAGTGGGGCACCGGTTCTTGCACGGGTATCTTCTACGCCGCACCCAAGGACGGCGAGACCTTCGGCATCATGTCAAATCTTGTCTGCAACTTTGGAGAGACAGCCAACTACAACGGGTTCTAATCTACTTCATTGGCTTGACTTGACTTTGTTTTTTTACTTGGCTTTCCCAAGTAGTAGACCCGCTGCAGCTTTGGAGGGTTGAGACAACAGACTGCAATCTATGCAGTTGAAGTTCTTTTGATTTTAAATTTGAATTCGGAGGGTTGAGACAGCAGACTGCAATGTATGCTGTTGAAGTTCTTTTGATTTTGAATTGTTCTATGGTTTTTAAACCAACTCTGGGCTGCTCACTGCCTTCCCATTCCAAGTCCCAACGTGCGATACCCACGGAAAGCAGGGAGCGCAATAAAGGGATGAGACAGGTATAGACTTGTCCAGGTCAGTGCAGTTTACTGACAAGACCCACCCAAGTAGTAGACTTATATGGGTGTATGGGTGGGGTTTTAGGGTTTATGTTTATATCCCCCCACTCCCTCACCTTTTCAGTGGTAGTGCCCAGTACTATACTACTCATGTACCTCTACCCCAACCGATCTAGTAGTATCAGTTCGTATTTACTTGTGCGCCATTTTAACGTAGTACCAGTTCACCGTAGTACTAATTATGAGGTACGCCAGAAAGCCATGCGAGTACTTACCCAGGGTACTACATTTTGTCAAATTGGTCAGCGCTTAAAGCGCACAGCCGTCAAATTGGTCAGCGCTTTGTAGGGCAAAAATCGCAAAAACTGCGCGCTGCGCCCACAGGGAGTTGAAAAATCTGCGCGAAACGCGCAGTGGGGCTCAAAACTTGTGCGCAGAATCGCGCTGCCGCACACGCTGATTAGTACCCTATACTTACCTGGTTCTTTTAAATGTGTTTTTATCGTATTAGGTAATCATGTCAAAAAGGTACCGACATAATGAACTGTGCATAGCTGTAATAATAGCGCTTCCTTGCTCTCCTCTCTCTGCATGTCACTGTTGCCACCAGGGTCGTTTTGGACCCCCAAATCTGCATCATGACTCGCAACCGGTTTCAAAATCTGCATTCGGGACGCACCCATACTCTCTCAGACGCAACAGACCCTCCAAAACCTGCATCTGTGACGCAAGACACTTGAACTTGGTTACATAGCTTCAGCTAGCAATTTGGCTGCTCGCCGTCCTCGGCAGTAAACAATTATTACTAGAACGCAAGACGCAGCGCCTAGATCAATCCTGGTTGCCACAGGTATTGAACTTGCTTATACAGTCCAGCCAGCAATTTGGCTGCTCGTCGTCTTTGGCTTTAAACACAATATTACTTAGCTTAGCTCACCGTCATTTTACATTAAAACCATTTATCTTTAACTTGCACTTGGTTACTCAGCTTCACTTTCAATTTTTCAACTTGGCTGCTCGCCTTCTTTGGCAGTAATTATTTCCCAGGAAATGATAACACAATTTGTTAGATGTAACCAAGTTCAAGTTTATTTAGCCTGGTCATCGCCTTTTATTGTAGAAGACGGTGAGCTGCAAAATGGCTGGCTGGAGCCTTGTAACAAAGTTAAAGTTCAAGACGAAAAACGTGGACACTTTTATTGTATGTTTCTTTCTAAACAATCAACAATCAATTAAAAAACTAAGTACCGGTATTCAAATCAAACAAGACTGGAAGCAATCGCTTCATACACACATGGATAAATAAAGGAAGCGTCGCTCGACCTTCCACTTCTGGATTGCGCATCACAATGTAGAGGAATCATTTTGCTCTTAGATTAGGATTGGGGAATTGACACTTAATTCTCGAATTCAGGATGGCTTCGTCAGTACATTCTTGAACTAGAACTTGGTTACATAGCTCCAGCCAGCAATTTGGCTGCTTTACCAAGAAAATGTCAGTACATTCAAAAACCATATGATGTTCATCTTGAACGGTTCCAGAATCACTTAGTTGACATACCGGTACTCGATCCTACCAGGGGACAATGGGTCGTTTCCATTTATCAGTTTCCACCTTCAGGTGGTGGGGGAAAGTTCTAAATCTAGACATACGGTATTACAAACCACCTTGTGAGGTAGGCCCCTGATGAGATAAGTATGTATGTATGTATGTGTATGTATGTTACAGTCCAGGGGTAGGCCAAAAAGGCTAAAGGGAGATAAGAAGGCATCTCTGGTCAGCCACTCATCCCACGAAGAGGACATCCAAGTATGCTTCACAGCATTCTTCCTACCTCGTGACGCCGAGCTTTCATCTCTAGGGCGCGTATCTGATGACTTGGTGCTGTAATATATAACAAATGATTGGAGAATAGGACCTTCTCCACTTTATTCTAGTTAACTGGTTTACGTTTCTAAGGTCCCACACCTTGTAAGTTGGTGGCCAGACAGCCTGGCAATACCGCACGTTTTTAAAAAGAAGAAGTGAGGTTTTAAAAAATGCCTCCAGAAGTGCGGTTACACCGATAGAGTTAAAACAAAAGTGCGGTTACACTGCACATTTCAGGAAGGCCATTGTCCTACCATGCCTAGACTACAAAGAGTACCCCAGTACCTCTGTGGGTGGTACACTAGTACACCGGTACAAGAGTACACTAGTACACCGGTACAAGAGTACACTAGTACACCGGTACAAGAGTACACTAGTACACCGGTACAAGAGTACACTAGTACACCGGTACAAGAGTACACTAGTACACCGGTACAAGGATACTATAGTACACCGGTACACCAGTACTGCAGTACCTCTGTGGGGCGGGTCCATTCATCTACTGCTGGCGCACACCAGGCCTGCTCATCCAAGAAGGAAAGCATGGTTCATATGACTAACCCCCACCCCCTAACCCTAAACCCTAAGCTCTGCATCCAGATCAGGCCTGCTCATCCAAGAAGGAAAGCATGGTTCAAATGACTAACCCCCACCCCCTAACCCTAAACCCTAAGCTCTGCATCCAGATCAGGGCCGATCATCCAAGAAGGAAAAAATGGTTCCTTGGACTAACCCCCAACCCCTAAACACTAAGCTCTGCACCCAGATCAGGGCTGCTCATCCAAAAAGGCCAGGATGGTTTGAATGACTAAACCCCAACCCATCAACCCTAAGCCCCAAGATCTGCACCCAGATCAGGGCTGCTCATCTGAAAAGGCCAGGATGGTTTGAATGAATTAACCCCAAACCCTAAACCATAACCCTAAACCCCAAGATCTGCACCCAGATCAGGGCTGCTCATCCAAGAATACAAGCATGGTTTGAATGACTAAACCCCAACCCATCAACCCTGAACCCTAAGCTCTGCACCCAGATCAGGGATGCTCATCCAGGAAGGCAATAATGGTTTGAATGACTAATCTCCATCCCCCTAAACCATAACCCTAAACCCTAAGCTCTACACCCAGATCAGGGATGCTCATCCAATAAGGCCAATATGGTTTGAATGACTAAACCCCGACCCCTAAACCCATCAAACCCTAAGATCTGCACCCAGATCAGGTCTCCTCATCCAAGAAGGCCAGGATGGTTTGAATGACTAAACCCCAATCCCCAACCCCAAACCCTAAGCTCTGCATCCAGATCAGGGCTGTTCATCACCCAGATCTAGGTTCCGCGCAGCGCTCTAGAATTTCGATCACGCATGCAGGAGCGACAAAAAGATTGCCTGCGTGCCCCAGACATGGAAATGCAGGCTTGGGATGAGAGGGAGGGTTGAATCATGCTAAGTTGCCGTTATTTATTAATGAATGTACGGAGTGATTAAATCAATCATATTTGGATAAGATGTTTTATTTGAATTGTCATTGATTGCTGTCTGGAACCAGGGTTGTTCAGAACGCTGCATCTTGCATCGTAGACGCAACGTGAGGGGTACTTCAGGAGGACCCCCAGCTCTGCTCCCTGATACATAACTAATTGTATAGCCTGCGTCCTGCGACGCAACGGACCCTTCCTTCTGGTCAACAGACCTTCTCCATGGACCCTTTGACAATGCGACTCGGCGTTCTGAAGAACCCTGTTTGTATATATGTATGTTACAGTCCAGGGGTAGGCCAAATAGGCTAAAGAGACTTGCCCAACCGTGTAAAAAATAAAAGGCACTGATGAACTGAACCCCAAAGAATCGTTTTACTGACGGGGGCCCTGAGTTCGTGCTAACCCTGGTGGGGAGGGTTCGTTGCGTCGCAGATTCTGATCCAGTGGGTCGGTTGCTTCAATGACACAGAATTTGGAGGGTCGATTTTGGATTTTTGCATCTCACATTTGAAACAGGCTGCGTCTCGAGAAGCAGATTTGGGGATCCCCCTGAGCGACCCTGTCTGGAGCCATGTGACTAAGTTCAAGTTCAAGTTCTTCATTTGCAGAGTGCAGACCAGGTCATATAAGCATGCAGGCAATGCAGCATTACATACAATCGGCAAAAACGACGCTGAGCCATCACAGCCCGCCTACTGTATAATTACACAACCGGAGGAGGATTTTCGAGGCGCCCACACACACCTTTAAATAAATTCGACCAATAAGGAGTACAAAACTCTAGGAAAGCAAGCAAGCAAAGAGTGGAGGAGGGCGTAATCGGGAGGGGTGCCAAGGCAGTCGAGTTTATGTTGATTTGTTCGCGTTTACATTTTCTTTTTTGTACTGCCCAAGACGGCGAGCAGCCAGATTGCTGGCTGGATCTATGTAACCAAGTTCAAGTTCAAGTTCAAGGCTGTAAAAACAGAGCACACAAAAGAGCTTGTTAATCCAGCCCTTCTTGTTAGCCCACCGGTCTAATTATCTTGATAATTAGAGGTTGGATTGGATTGGATTGTTACGTAGGTTTTCAGCTAACTCTGGGCAGCTTACCGTCTCCAATTCCAAGTTCCCCCGTGCGACAAGTGTGCACACGAAATACATTAGACAGTTAAGGACTTGTCCAGGTCAATTCGAGGTTGGGCGAGTAACTTAAGCCTCATTCAATTGGCTAACCCTCGACTGGATTACTGGATCCTACATACCCATGGCATGGGCAAGCTGGTAAGTATCGCACCCATCGAATCCTGCCGGAGGGCGTTCCGCGAGCATATATTTTGCCGAGTCACCGACCATGGCGGGTCGGATATGAACCTGGGGCTGCTCATCCAAGAATACAAGCATGGTTTGAATGACTAAACCCCAACCCATCAACCCTGAACCCTAAGCTCTGCACCCAGATCAGGGATGCTCATCCAGGAAGGCAATAATGGTTTGAATGACTAATCTCCATCCCCCTAAACCATAACCCTAAACCCTAAGCTCTACACCCAGATCAGGGATGCTCATCCAATAAGGCCAATATGGTTTGAATGACTAAACCCCGACCCCTAAACCCATCAAACCCTAAGATCTGCACCCAGATCAGGTCTCCTCATCCAAGAAGGCCAGGATGGTTTGAATGACTAAACCCCAATCCCCAACCCCAAACCCTAAGCTCTGCATCCAGATCAGGGCTGTTCATCACCCAGATCTAGGTTCCGCGCAGCGCTCTAGAATTTCGATCACGCATGCAGGAGCGACAAAAAGATTGCCTGCGTGCCCCAGACATGGAAATGCAGGCTTGGGATGAGAGGGAGGGTTGAATCATGCTAAGTTGCCGTTATTTATTAATGAATGTACGGAGTGATTAAATCAATCATATTTGGATAAGATATTTTATTTGAATTGTCATTGATTGCTGTCTGGAACCAGGGTTGTTCAGAACGCTGCATCTTGCATCGTAGACGCAACGTGAGGGGTACTTCAGGAGGACCCCCAGCTCTGCTCCCTGATACATAACTAATTGTATAGCCTGCGTCCTGCGACGCAACGGACCCTTCCTTCTGGTCAACAGACCTTCTCCATGGACCCTTTGACAATGCGACTCGGCGTTCTGAAGAACCCTGTTTGTATATATGTATGTTACAGTCCAGGGGTAGGCCAAATAGGCTAAAGAGACTTGCCCAACCGTGTAAAAAATAAAAGGCACTGATGAACTGAACCCCAAAGAATCGTTTTACTGACGGGGGCCCTGAGTTCGTGCTAACCCTGGTGGGGAGGGTTCGTTGCGTCGCAGATTCTGATCCAGTGGGTCGGTTGCTTCAATGACACAGAATTTGGAGGGTCGATTTTGGATTTTTGCATCTCACATTTGAAACAGGCTGCGTCTCGAGAAGCAGATTTGGGGATCCCCCTGAGCGACCCTGTCTGGAGCCATGTGACTAAGTTCAAGTTCAAGTTCTTCATTTGCAGAGTGCAGACCAGGTCATATAAGCATGCAGGCAATGCAGCATTACATACAATCGGCAAAAACGACGCTGAGCCATCACAGCCCGCCTACTGTATAATTACACAACCGGAGGAGGATTTTCGAGGCGCCCACACACACCTTTAAATAAATTCGACCAATAAGGAGTATAAAACTCTAGGAAAGCAAGCAAACATGAAAGAGTGGAGGAGGGCGTAATCGGGAGGGGTGCCAAGGCAGTCGAGTTTATGTTGATTTGTTCGCGTTTACATTTTCTTTTTTGTACTGCCCAAGACGGCGAGCAGCCAGATTGCTGGCTGGATCTATGTAACCAAGTTCAAGTTCAAGTTCAAGGCTGTAAAAACAGAGCACACAAAAGAGCTTGTTAATCCAGCCCTTCTTGTTAGCCCACCGGTCTAATTATCTTGATAATTAGAGGTTGGATTGGATTGGATTGTTACGTAGGTTTTCAGCTAACTCTGGGCAGCTTACCGTCTCCAATTCCAAGTTCCCCCGTGCGACAAGTGTGCACACGAAATACATTAGACAGTTAAGGACTTGTCCAGGTCAATTCGAGGTTGGGCGAGTAACTTAAGCCTCATTCAATTGGCTAACCCTCGACTGGATTACTGGATCCTACATACCCATGGCATGGGCAAGCTGGTAAGTATCGCACCCATCGAATCCTGCCGGAGGGCGTTCCGCGAGCATATATTTTGCCGAGTCACCGACCATGGCGGGTCGGATATGAACCTGGGGCTGCTCATCCAAGAATACAAGCATGGTTTGAATGACTAAACCCCAACCCATCAACCCTGAACCCTAAGCTCTGCACCCAGATCAGGGATGCTCATCCAGGAAGGCAATAATGGTTTGAATGACTAATCTCCATCCCCCTAAACCATAACCCTAAACCCTAAGCTCTACACCCAGATCAGGGATGCTCATCCAATAAGGCCAATATGGTTTGAATGACTAAACCCCGACCCCTAAACCCATCAAACCCTAAGATCTGCACCCAGATCAGGTCTCCTCATCCAAGAAGGCCAGGATGGTTTGAATGACTAAACCCCAATCCCCAACCCCAAACCCTAAGCTCTGCATCCAGATCAGGGCTGTTCATCACCCAGATCTAGGTTCCGCGCAGCGCTCTAGAATTTCGATCACGCATGCAGGAGCGACAAAAAGATTGCCTGCGTGCCCCAGACATGGAAATGCAGGCTTGGGATGAGAGGGAGGGTTGAATCATGCTAAGTTGCCGTTATTTATTAATGAATGTACGGAGTGATTAAATCAATCATATTTGGATAAGATATTTTATTTGAATTGTCATTGATTGCTGTCTGGAACCAGGGTTGTTCAGAACGCTGCATCTTGCATCGTAGACGCAACGTGAGGGGTACTTCAGGAGGACCCCCAGCTCTGCTCCCTGATACATAACTAATTGTATAGCCTGCGTCCTGCGACGCAACGGACCCTTCCTTCTGGTCAACAGACCTTCTCCATGGACCCTTTGACAATGCGACTCGGCGTTCTGAAGAACCCTGTTTGTATATATGTATGTTACAGTCCAGGGGTAGGCCAAATAGGCTAAAGAGACTTGCCCAACCGTGTAAAAAATAAAAGGCACTGATGAACTGAACCCCAAAGAATCGTTTTACTGACGGGGGCCCTGAGTTCGTGCTAACCCTGGTGGGGAGGGTTCGTTGCGTCGCAGATTCTGATCCAGTGGGTCGGTTGCTTCAATGACACAGAATTTGGAGGGTCGATTTTGGATTTTTGCATCTCACATTTGAAACAGGCTGCGTCTCGAGAAGCAGATTTGGGGATCCCCCTGAGCGACCCTGTCTGGAGCCATGTGACTAAGTTCAAGTTCAAGTTCTTCATTTGCAGAGTGCAGACCAGGTCATATAAGCATGCAGGCAATGCAGCATTACATACAATCGGCAAAAACGACGCTGAGCCATCACAGCCCGCCTACTGTATAATTACACAACCGGAGGAGGATTTTCGAGGCGCCCACACACACCTTTAAATAAATTCGACCAATAAGGAGTACAAAACTCTAGGAAAGCAAGCAAGCAAAGAGTGGAGGAGGGCGTAATCGGGAGGGGTGCCAAGGCAGTCGAGTTTATGTTGATTTGTTCGCGTTTACATTTTCTTTTTTGTACTGCCCAAGACGGCGAGCAGCCAGATTGCTGGCTGGATCTATGTAACCAAGTTCAAGTTCAAGTTCAAGGCTGTAAAAACAGAGCACACAAAAGAGCTTGTTAATCCAGCCCTTCTTGTTAGCCCACCGGTCTAATTATCTTGATAATTAGAGGTTGGATTGGATTGGATTGTTACGTAGGTTTTCAGCTAACTCTGGGCAGCTTACCGTCTCCAATTCCAAGTTCCCCCGTGCGACAAGTGTGCACACGAAATACATTAGACAGTTAAGGACTTGTCCAGGTCAATTCGAGGTTGGGCGAGTAACTTAAGCCTCATTCAATTGGCTAACCCTCGACTGGATTACTGGATCCTACATACCCATGGCATGGGCAAGCTGGTAAGTATCGCACCCATCGAATCCTGCCGGAGGGCGTTCCGCGAGCATATATTTTGCCGAGTCACCGACCATGGCGGGTCGGATATGAACCTGGGGCTGCTCATCCAAGAATACAAGCATGGTTTGAATGACTAAACCCCAACCCATCAACCCTGAACCCTAAGCTCTGCACCCAGATCAGGGATGCTCATCCAGGAAGGCAATAATGGTTTGAATGACTAATCTCCATCCCCCTAAACCATAACCCTAAACCCTAAGCTCTACACCCAGATCAGGGATGCTCATCCAATAAGGCCAATATGGTTTGAATGACTAAACCCCGACCCCTAAACCCATCAAACCCTAAGATCTGCACCCAGATCAGGTCTCCTCATCCAAGAAGGCCAGGATGGTTTGAATGACTAAACCCCAATCCCCAACCCCAAACCCTAAGCTCTGCATCCAGATCAGGGCTGTTCATCACCCAGATCTAGGTTCCGCGCAGCGCTCTAGAATTTCGATCACGCATGCAGGAGCGACAAAAGATTGCCTGCGTGCCCCAGACATGGAAATGCAGGCTTGGGATGAGAGGGAGGGTTGAATCATGCTAAGTTGCCGTTATTTATTAATGAATGTACGGAGTGATTAAATCAATCATATTTGGATAAGATATTTTATTTGAATTGTCATTGATTGCTGTCTGGAACCAGGGTTGTTCAGAACGCTGCATCTTGCATCGTAGACGCAACGTGAGGGGTACTTCAGGAGGACCCCCAGCTCTGCTCCCTGATACATAACTAATTGTATAGCCTGCGTCCTGCGACGCAACGGACCCTTCCTTCTGGTCAACAGACCTTCTCCATGGACCCTTTGACAATGCGACTCGGCGTTCTGAAGAACCCTGTTTGTATATATGTATGTTACAGTCCAGGGGTAGGCCAAATAGGCTAAAGAGACTTGCCCAACCGTGTAAAAAATAAAAGGCACTGATGAACTGAACCCCAAAGAATCGTTTTACTGACGGGGGCCCTGAGTTCGTGCTAACCCTGGTGGGGAGGGTTCGTTGCGTCGCAGATTCTGATCCAGTGGGTCGGTTGCTTCAATGACACAGAATTTGGAGGGTCGATTTTGGATTTTTGCATCTCACATTTGAAACAGGCTGCGTCTCGAGAAGCAGATTTGGGGATCCCCCTGAGCGACCCTGTCTGGAGCCATGTGACTAAGTTCAAGTTCAAGTTCTTCATTTGCAGAGTGCAGACCAGGTCATATAAGCATGCAGGCAATGCAGCATTACATACAATCGGCAAAAACGACGCTGAGCCATCACAGCCCGCCTACTGTATAATTACACAACCGGAGGAGGATTTTCGAGGCGCCCACACACACCTTTAAATAAATTCGACCAATAAGGAGTATAAAACTGTAGGAAAGCAAGCAAACATGAAAGAGTGGAGGAGGGCGTAATCGGGAGGGGTGCCAAGGCAGTCGAGTTTATGTTGATTTGTTCGCGTTTACATTTTCTTTTTTGTACTGCCCAAGACGGCGAGCAGCCAGATTGCTGGCTGGATCTATGTAACCAAGTTCAAGTTCAAGTTCAAGGCTGTAAAAACAGAGCACACAAAAGAGCTTGTTAATCCAGCCCTTCTTGTTAGCCCACCGGTCTAATTATCTTGATAATTAGAGGTTGGATTGGATTGGATTGTTACGTAGGTTTTCAGCTAACTCTGGGCAGCTTACCGTCTCCAATTCCAAGTTCCCCCGTGCGACAAGTGTGCACACGAAATACATTAGACAGTTAAGGACTTGTCCAGGTCAATTCGAGGTTGGGCGAGTAACTTAAGCCTCATTCAATTGGCTAACCCTCGACTGGATTACTGGATCCTACATACCCATGGCATGGGCAAGCTGGTAAGTATCGCACCCATCGAATCCTGCCGGAGGGCGTTCCGCGAGCATATATTTTGCCGAGTCACCGACCATGGCGGGTCGGATATGAACCTGGGGCTGCTCATCCAAGAATACAAGCATGGTTTGAATGACTAAACCCCAACCCATCAACCCTGAACCCTAAGCTCTGCACCCAGATCAGGGATGCTCATCCAGGAAGGCAATAATGGTTTGAATGACTAATCTCCATCCCCCTAAACCATAACCCTAAACCCTAAGCTCTACACCCAGATCAGGGATGCTCATCCAATAAGGCCAATATGGTTTGAATGACTAAACCCCGACCCCTAAACCCATCAAACCCTAAGATCTGCACCCAGATCAGGTCTCCTCATCCAAGAAGGCCAGGATGGTTTGAATGACTAAACCCCAATCCCCAACCCCAAACCCTAAGCTCTGCATCCAGATCAGGGCTGTTCATCACCCAGATCTAGGTTCCGCGCAGCGCTCTAGAATTTCGATCACGCATGCAGGAGCGACAAAAAGATTGCCTGCGTGCCCCAGACATGGAAATGCAGGCTTGGGATGAGAGGGAGGGGTTGAATCATGCTAAGTTGCCGTTATTTATTAATGAATGTACGGAGTGATTAAATCAATCATATTTGGATAAGATATTTTATTTGAATTGTCATTGATTGCTGTCTGGAACCAGGGTTGTTCAGAACGCTGCATCTTGCATCGTAGACGCAACGTGAGGGGTACTTCAGGAGGACCCCCAGCTCTGCTCCCTGATACATAACTAATTGTATAGCCTGCGTCCTGCGACGCAACGGACCCTTCCTTCTGGTCAACAGACCTTCTCCATGGACCCTTTGACAATGCGACTCGGCGTTCTGAAGAACCCTGTTTGTATATATGTATGTTACAGTCCAGGGGTAGGCCAAATAGGCTAAAGAGACTTGCCCAACCGTGTAAAAAATAAAAGGCACTGATGAACTGAACCCCAAAGAATCGTTTTACTGACGGGGGCCCTGAGTTCGTGCTAACCCCTGGTGGGGAGGGTTCGTTGCGTCGCAGATTCTGATCCAGTGGGTCGGTTGCTTCAATGACACAGAATTTGGAGGGTCGATTTTGGATTTTTGCATCTCACATTTGAAACAGGCTGCGTCTCGAGAAGCAGATTTGGGGATCCCCCTGAGCGACCCTGTCTGGAGCCATGTGACTAAGTTCAAGTTCAAGTTTCTCATTTGCAGAGTGCAGACCAGGTCATATAAGCATGCAGGCAATTGCAGCATTACATACAATCGGCAAAAACGACGCTGAGCCATCACAGCCCGCCTACTGTATAATTACACAACCGGAGGAGGATTTTCGAGGCGCCCACACACACCTTTAAATAAATTCGACCAATAAGGAGTACAAAACTCTAGGAGAAGCAAGGCAAGCAATCAGAGTGGCAGACGCAGGGCCGTACCCCGATCAAAAGGCTCGAGGGGCAACGGTACTCTAGGGTTGCCAAAAGGCACAGTTCGAGTTTATGTCTTGATGTTCGCGCTTTTAACATTTTATTTTTGTACTGCCCAAGACGGCGAGAAGCAGCAAGGTATGCTGGCACCGTGGATCCTAATGTCCATCAAGTTTCTTACAGTCAAGCTTTCAGTTCAAGGCTTGTAAAAACACGAGCCCACAAACAGCAGCTTGTTGTAATCCGCCCTTCTTGTTAGCACACCGGTCTAATAATCACTGCTGATAAATTAGAGGTGGAGTTGGATGGATTGACTCAAACGAACACAGTTTATACAGCTACGCTGAGCGCAAGACGACCTTACAGTCTCCAATTCCAAGTTCCCCCGTGGACAAGTGTGCACACGAAATACATTAGACATTAAGGACTGTACGTTCCAGGTCAAATTCGAGGTTGGACGCAGTACATGTACTGCTAGTAAACTTAAGCATTCATTCAATTGGCATATAACCACTGATCTTGCGAACTAAACCTATTCTGGATCCTACATTACCAGGCCTTAATCTCACTCACCCCCAAGGGCAACCGAATCAGCACTCAGCTGGTAAAGCTGTACTCGGTATATCCCAGTCGCTTCTCGA